>VYVB01000418.1:0-455000 GCA_009761775.1 Ficus carica
CAAACAAAGTAATTCAGATCACACATTATTTTTAAAGAAGCGACATGGAAAAATTACTGCACTCATTGTATATGTGGATGACATGATCGTCACAGGCAACGATCCAGAAGAAATAAGAGCTTTGCAGGAGTACTTGTCCAAGGAATTTGAAATGAAAGACTTAGGCCCCTTAAAATACTTTATGGGAATTGAAGTATCTCGATCGAGTAAAGGAATCTTCCTATCTCAAAGAAAATATGCCTTAGATCTACTACATGAAACTGGTATGTCAGCTTGCCAACCAGCCGATACTCCAATGGAAGAGGGACTGAAGATATGTATTGAAACAAGTCAGGTACCGGTGGACAGGGGGAGATACCAAAGACTCGTTGGAAGACTAATGTATTTAGCTCACAGAAGACCAGATCTCGCTTATGCTCTGAGTATCGTTAGTCAGTTCATGCACAATCTTGGTGAGCAACATATGAATGCAGTCATGCGCATTTTGAGGTATCTAAAATCTTCTCCATGAAAGGGAATTCTATTCTCTAAAAACACAAATGAGCAAAATATCAAGGTATATACAGATGCTGATTGGGCCGGAGTAATTGACGATAGACGATCAACTTCGGGTTACTTTACCTTTGTAGGTGGGAACTTAGTTACATGGAGAAGCAAGAAACATAATGTTGTTGCAAGATCTAGTGCAGAAGCTGAGTACAGAGGAATGGCCTTAGGAATTTGTGAAGCACTATGGTTGAAATTTCTCTTACAAGACCTAGGATATTCTCCAAAGCAACCAATTCAGCTATACTGTGACAACAAAGCAGCATGTGATATAGCCCATAATCCAGTTCAACATGACCGTACAAAGCATGTCGAGGTAGATAGGTTCTTGATTAAGGAGAAATTGGATGAAAAGGCTGTGGAACTACCAAAGATTCGGTCAGAAGATCAATTAGCTGATATCCTTACCAAAGGAGTATCTAATCGGGTGCTCTCAAAGTTCTTAGACAAGTTGGGCATATGTGCATCTATGCACCAACTTGAGGGGGAGTGTTGGGATTGTCAACGTTTTTTGTAAAATAGTTAATTGATTTTATTGCCTTATATAGAAGATTGTATAGGTGTGTACAGCTCATAGAGATTGTATAGGCAGATTTCTAGGAGACCAATTAAGGATTCTAGTCCTATATGTACATTGTATTTGATCAGTCAAAAATAAAATAGAAAATCAGTTTATTATCATCCTAGTTTTCATTTTTTTCATAGCTTTTGTATTATTTATTTATTTATTTATTTTCCATTTTGCCCAGATCTAAGCTTGTTTCTTTTTGTTTTCAATATAGGTGTTTGTTTATGTTTTGGTTTTTTTAATGGTATCTCTTATACTTATTATAATTTTAATCAAAAAACTTAAATTATGCTTTAGAATAAAAGGTAAAATAATGATTACTTATTTAATATCTCAACAACCATATTTAAATGTTTGACATGTGTAATTTTCATCTATCAAAGAAATTAAAGAACTAAATTTGTTAATGAAACATAAATTAGGTGGAACGAATGTTACATTTTGAAACTCCAAATTATAAGGCCTATAATTCAAGTGGAATTGTAATTAATCCAAACTTTTATTATATTCTTTTCATTTTATTTATTACGAGAGAGAGAGATGAACCATGACCCAACATTTCAACATAGAAAACTCAGTCATAAATGTAAATTAGAGAAAACCCCTTTCTTTGCAAGATTGAATAGCTCCATCAAACATATCATCAAGGCCATGCTTATACTTAATCCAGAGTTGAGAAGCTTTTCCGATGACAATCTTCCATTTCTAACAAAGCCTTCAACGTCCTTCAACGACCTAAATGAAAAATAAATGTTTGAAAATTTCGTCATGTCTGCATCGAAACTTTCCCTACACACACACACATAAATTGGAAAAACTAAAGGTGAATTTGAAAGGATATGATCACAAATATTATGTTGGACAAAGAAGGAAAAAAAAAAAGATTACTCACTCTACAGAAGGTATATTTTTTAAGTCGGGGAATTTTGTGGCAAGAAATGTAGCCAATTCCTCCAGTGATATAACGTCTGATGAACAAATGTACCTTCCTCTTGCATTAGGGTTTTCGTAAAGAAAGATATGCGCACTAGCCACATCGTCTACCTGTACCATAGGCGGCTTCATAAGATATTTTTAGTGATCCTTGTCCCCTTCTTTATGTCAAAATAAAATGTAAGAAATTTTCCTAAAAACTTAAAGGGGAAAAGAAGGACAATATTGTTATTTGTATTGCAATGAGAGTGAACCAAAGTTCAAAGAGACAAAAAGAAAGCTAAATAGTGTTATTGTGCATAATAATCGAAACCATTTATCAATCCCATAAAACAAAATACCCTGCTGGGGTACGCTTAGCTCAGTGAGTGGAAGGAAAAGGGTTTGGGTAGGAGATTTCAGGCTCGAAATTTAAGAGTTTTCGTTCCTAGTTAATAATTGGAACTATAGATCCATATTATTTAAAATAAAAATTAAAAAAATCAAAAAAGAAAACAGCCAAGACGGAGTAATTAAGCCCAGTCGCATGTTACTTAGGGAAGATTAGAGGTGACGGTGTATAGTTAAGGATACAATCTCTAAATATATGGGATCTGTTTGGGTAAAATCCAAGAGCAAAATCGTACAGACAGACCTAAAGGAAATAATATCATATCAAATATAGGTGTGGTTGTTACATATCGCAAAAGCTTAATTAATATATAAATCAACAAGTACAAGCTTATCGAAGATCATGGCCAATCCCAAGTGCACAGAGGCAGGTAGATGGACGTTACAAATGAATGGACCAACAACATATGTAGGGAGAATAGTAACAAGATCCAGCCCATATTTCTCCGCAAATTCTAGAGCAGCTTTTTCAGTCCTTGTTTTTGTGGCCACATAAAGATTAGTTCCTTTAAGATTTAGAGACTTGTAGAAATCAATATCACTCCATGTATTCTCGTCAATCAAGTCTAGATCTTCGCCATTAAACGCCACAGTCACAGGGCTGGAAGTGTAGACCACACGCTTGACTGTCTTGGAATTGAGGCAGGCTTGTAATATGCCTACAGTACCCTCCATGGTCATCTTGATGTTTTCATCCTCGGGATATCCTTGGTCATGTATGATAACGGGGTGAGCAACATGAAAAACCCCGATGCAACCTTCGATTATTGAATTGAAACTGTCGGGTTGTGAGAGATCAGCTTCGAATATACGGAGCTTCTCATGCGCTCTTGGTAGGCTTGTCAGGAAGCTAAGGTCTCTCTTGCTGCTTCCGGGCCAGGAAGTTGTTTGATATCAATTTCTCAGTCTTACATGTTGAGACTTTGTAATTTAAGGACATAAATTATATATTTAAAAAGAATTGTAAAGCTTTCGTCGATTAGCTATGAATCATGCTCCAAATAATGAGAAAACCTAGCAAAAGTGCTCATTCCCAAACGTTAGATAGTATCAATAATGTATTGTACGTCTACCCACGATTAAGATATCCCTCCCCGTAATGTCTAAAGACAAAGTTCTTCAAGAAAGTACGCCATCAATTAATTTATTAGATGGAAGTGTCACATTGTAGGAACACCAGTCTAGCAAAGTGCACATCTCCGAATGTTAGTTTTTTTTTTTTTTTTCTCTAGCTAAATGATGGTAACAGATATCAGCATGTACGCCTGGACATCTCCGACTGTATCGGCACCTCCTTAGCACCCCCATCCCTTACATGTTCCTTTTTTTATTAATGGAAAAAAGAAAAATACAAGAATGTTTAGAAGAACATAAAGAAAGAGGAAAATACAAACAACCCTATTAAAGATAAGAAAAAACAATAATAAAACTTCCTGTAGCCAGAGATCAATCTCAAAGAATTAAGCCGAAACTCTCATCTTGAAATATAATCTCAAATATGTCTCATTAAAAACCATTTGACCAAAACCCTGCAGGAAAAATGTCATAGGGAAAGAAAAGTACATATTTACCAAGAAACAAACAAAGGTCGGCGACTTCCAAAATCTGTAAAAATGCAACCCCACCATATCCCTAAAGACCTCTGAAGAAATAATTATGGGCAAACAAACTACCAAGTAGCATCTTTGATATAAATCACATGAGACGCTAACTTATTAGGTTAAACATGACTAAAAGTACTAAATCGATAATCAAATTTCTCTGTCTTTTCTTTTTATTATATAGTTTCAAATGAGATTGGAAAATGATGAGGGTGCAAAAAAGATGATAATCTTGTTAATATGTCTTGATACACATATCGATTACCGTCACAATTATTTGTTTAAAAAAATAAAAGAAAGAACCAAACGTAATCAAATTTACAGATATTGATAACGAATAGGAGATTCAATCCACTATGATCAATAGGACATTTTTTCAGGAAATAATTACCCTACGAAATAAACGTGGTTTTTTTTTTTTTATTCTTTTTGGTTTCCGAATCGTAATTATATTAACGGAAAATAAAATTAACTGGAGGATGGGATCTAACTGTAGCTCCAACGGAGTTGCCATGTCGAAGAAGCCTCATGATCAGCCATGAAGCAGTAAAGCCAGTGGCACCTGTTACACAAACTGAACCCTTCTCCTCCTCTGCCATAATATTAATCGATATTATTGCATATATATCACATATGTTGCACAATTTTTCACTTAAGTATGTGGTCTACAAGGAGGAGGTGGATAAACCTTTTTTTTTTTTTTTTAAACTAAATTGCTGAGCAGAGAAAGACGCAAGACAAATTGGGCAAAAAACAAGTACTCCAAAAATCATATTTTGTGCGTTGTTTCCGAAGGCCACTGCAATGCTCAAAAGGCATCTTGGACGGCGTGTATGACGGGTTTTGTATAAATATTCCTTGCTTGGCTCTATTGGATTAAATTCCAAGTACTTAATATCACCATGACAAGTGTATTATAAATAATTGTCTCTACTAAAAGCTTTGTCGTTCTTGTTATTTGAGCTGTTTTTTTTTGTTTTTTTCTACTTTCCTATTGTGTTTAGTTAATATCAGTGGTTCTTAGTACAACTAATTTTGGTTTTGTCTTGTTTGTTTAGTGTTTTATTATCTTTCTATCGGCTAGATTTATTTATTTGCGATTTTTTGTGTCCCACTAGTACAATGGACGATTCTTGGCATTGGTTGTTTGGATGTTTTCATCATTAGTAACTCCGTAAAAGAATATGAATCGTCTTTGTGCTCAATCTTTAGTGTGTGTATCTTGGAGTGACTTCTGTTTGTAGAACAGATTACGTACAACGACGCAAAAAAAAAAAAATGATTATTTTAATATCTATCTATCAATTTATTTATTTTTTTTTGTTTGTTGTTGATATATGTGTAAGGAGTAAGCACAAACGGTTAGTGGGAATCCAACCCGCATCAAGAGGAGGCAGAGTCTTGGTAACTCGATCGCATCATTCTTAGGATCCTACATCCTTTTGAGGAATCGCCACGTAAGACTAAGATCTGAAACCCATATGCTTACATGTTGAGTACGTAAAAAATAAATAAATAAATAAATTTAAGTAACGGGAGGCCTAAAATCGTAGTAAATCCCATGTCGTCTCCTTCCCTGTCCTCCAATAAGTGGCAGAGATTGATACTTTTAATTTGTTTGGTGCACCGGTTCAATCTGGTTTGAATCATAATTTTTTTGTCTTTTTTTTAAAAGTCAACCAACTTTCATCGTTCACAGTTTACAATTACAACTTTGCAAATCAAACTTTAAAAATTTCATAACTTTGTATATACAAATTCAAAATAGGATATTCATTTTTTTTAATTGTATAGAATTTCGAGATGAACAAAATAAGCTCCATATTGATTTTTTTTTTTTGAACATATTTCAAGTTTCTACACTTTTTAACTCTAGCAACTCAAATACCTTATCAAATGCACAACTCAATTCAACTCAATTCCAATAAAAAAAAAATATAACAACTTAGTTTTTAACTCGAGCACCAAACACATGTTTTTTTTTAAGAAGGTACAGTACATAACATAAAATAATAATAATAATAATAATAATTAATAATGACAATTAAAAATAAAGTGTAGTTGAGCTCTCTAATACTAATGTAGGTACAATTTTAATTTTCTTTTTATTAAATTTAGAGCACAGTTGTAACTCTTTTAGTTAAGTACAGCTACACTTTGACATTTGGTTGTAGAAATCACAGTGAAAAACTTTTTGCGGACATGAATTAAACTAGTTGTGAACTATATTCGTAATGCAACTATATCCATATATCTTTCTCTCTTTTTTCTTCTTAATGAACTAAACTTAGGACCTATTTAGCAGAGATTCTTAGAAGTAGCTTTTGGACTCAAAAATGATTTGGATGCTTAATCAGAAAAGCTTTCAGTCTTAAGAAGAGCTTTCTGTCAAGTCAAAAATAAGACTTTCCAAAAAAACTCTTTTAAATTTTAAAACTCGTATCAAAGTTTAATTTACACATTAGAAACTTCCTTTTACTATTTTCTATTACTTACTAGAAAATTGTAAAATCATTTCAACTCCTAAAGCTCTTCTTAAAATATGAACGCCAGATACTTACCGAAAATCCATAACTTTTAAAACTATACCTCATAATAAGATTTGAGGTACAATTTTAAAGCTTAGAGTATCAAAAATTATGTAAGAGTTTACATAGAGTATGATAGAATTTTATGTCTGATTTACCATAAGGTGTGGAGTTCGAATACCTCATCATTAATTTTTTTTATTAATAAAAAAAGTCAAAATTTGATATATAATTAAAATATTTCATAATCTATATAGATATAAACATACATAATATATCAAGCTGAAGTTAACACAAACATCCGTCTAAACGAAGTTAAAGAAAACCATTTTCTTTGCAAGATTTAATGGCTCCATCGTACATATCATCAAGGCCATGCTTAAACTCGAATCCTGAGTCCACAAGCTTTTTTGATGACAAGCTAGGTTTTTCAGCATAACCTTCAATTTCCTTCAATGAACTGCGGGAATTAGTTTGGCATTAGTTTATTAATGGGAAGTTAGTCAAACGTTGCTCACAATTTTTTGGCACATATAAAGGCACAAAAAAAAAAAAAAAAAAAAAAAGACGAATAATTTTAAAATTATAGGGAAAAAAAAAAAAAGAAAAAAAAGAGAGGACTCACTCTACAGTTGGAATTGCGATGGTAGGGAATTTTGTAGAAAGAAATTTAGCCAATTCTTCCAGGGAAACATTATTTGATGAACAAATGTACCTTCCTTTTGCATTAGGATTTTCGAATAGAAATATGTGTGCCCTAGCAACATCATCTACGTGAACCAAAGATATCTTGCAAAGATACTTATAGTGATCCTTCCTATTACCTGCATTAAGAAAGAAAAATAAACAAACACTTCGGACAAATGTTATATTATATAACCAACTTGTTTACTAAATTAAATTCGTAATAATTTTAAATTAATTGAATAATAAATATGCATGAGTAACTTAAATATCTTTATAACCTAGTATAACACTATACGAATCGATTGTAACACCAAATTCTTTTTTTTTTTTTTTTTTAAATCAGGCGTGGAGGAATTTAATCACTAGACCTTATCAGATATTTAGTCAATTATTTGTAAATGACTCTTGCTCAAAAAAAAAAAAAAAAAAAAAAAAAAAAAAAGATTGAAATATTTAGCGAGGGTAAAAATGTTGCTAAGGACAGAATATTTATGAATTGTATAAGGAAAACTTTTAGAGATAATAAACATAAAATTGTTGTCACTAAATAGAGTTCTGCCATGTCATCAAACTGCTAGGCGACGAATTTTGGGGACAACAAAAGTCAATGCTAAGTTTTGCAACGACATGAGAAGTTATGCCTAAAAGGATCGAATAATGGACTTTCAACAAATATTTTTGGCGATGATAAGTCATCGCTGAATACTTTCTGGCTAAACAACGACAAAATCAAAAATTAATTGTGTTTCTAATACTGTCATTTTAGACGAGTATTGATTCATCGCTAGACCAAACATTCAACTTCTTGAATTTTAAGGAGTAAAGTTAAAGTTTGATAAACAACTTAGTACAACTAAATAAATAAGATTAAATCTTGCAAATTGCATGACAATCAGAAAGAGAAAAAAAGCACCAAATATCATGGTTAGGGCAAAACACTTACCTAAGATCATGCATAGGGCCAGTCCGACAGACGACGGGAGATGGCTACAAATGAAGGGACCGACAACCAATGGAGGGATTAAGGTAACAAGATCCAACCCATGTTTCTCCGCAAATTCTAGGGCAGCCTTTTCAGTCTTTGTTTTGGTGGCCATGTACAAATTAGTCCCCTTACGATTTAGAGTCTTGTAGAAATCAATGTCACTCCACGTATTCTCGTCCACCAAGCCTTGGCCATTGCCACTGTATACCACAGTCGCGGCGCTGGAAGTGTAGACAACACGCTTAACGGTCTTCGAATTTAGGCATGCTTTTAGTATGCCTAGAGTACCCTCCACGGTCAATTTGATTGCCTCATCTTCGGGTTCTTGTTCGCTTATGATGATGGGGTGAGCGACATGAAACACCCCGATGCAACCTTCGATTGCTAAAACTTTCGGGTTGTTGGAGATCGGCTTCGAAGATTTTGAGCTTCTCTGGGGCTGTTGGTAGGCTTGTCAGGAAGCTGAGATCTTTCTTGGCGCTTCCTGCCCAAGTTTGATCAATTTTTCATAGTTATTATTATTGTTATTTGGTATTTGAGTCCGCAAATTTCTTTAAAAAAAAAAAAAAAAAACGTGATTCTTTAATTGATGAATTAGGATTTGGAGGTTAAGGTACAAGTCTTCCAAAAAAGTTCATTTTTGTTCCCCGCATTTTGAGGTTATAAAAAATCCCATAGCTTATTTCGGACTGTTTTACATTTATGCCTTTACTAACTCGACTAATTAGTTTGAAACATTTCATGAAACTAAGCCGAAGAACTCATGAAGTACTAATTGAAAAAATATGACCCTTTGTAGAACTTTTCTTTTTTTTTTTCAAGAGTTACGAAGAGTCTTTTTTTGCTATTAATAGGAACTGTATTCTAACAATTGAATATTCATGTTAAAAAATTTACAGCACAACACATAAAACCATTCTCATCGATATATTGAATAGTTAAAAAGTTAATTTAACCGCTATAAAACAATATTTCCTACCATAATTTTTTTTTTTTTTTTAGTTTCTCCTCTTTTTTTCTAACCGTAAAAATCTCCTTCTTTTTTTTTTTTTTTAGTTTCTTAATCACATTGAAAAAAACAAATAAATTAGGTATACCTGGAGGGTGAGATCTAACCGTAGCTCTAACAAAATAACCCTGTTGAAGAAGCCCCATAATAAGCCGTGAGGCAATAAACCCAGTTGCACCTGTGACACAAACTGAACCCTTTTCCTCTGCCATTTTAATTATCTCCTAAATTATCATCACATCCCTCTAATTGCACCTAACGCTCCTCTTAAATACGCAGATTAGTAACTCATTAGAGGAGGAGATAAAATAAATCAAAAGCTATTTCTCTAAATTTTCAAGCAAAGAAATACAAGACAACAGACAAATATGTAGGACAAAGTCTAACAACTTCCATGTTCTGGTCGTTCCAAGGCCACTGGAATACCCAAAAGGGATCTTTGAACGGCTAAAAGAGCAATTATCACTTGTTTATTAATACTAATTAATTACAATTATTATGCTTAAACATAATATATTTGTACATTAGTTTTGTACTGCTCAAAATTTAGTGGATGTTTGCAGTTTATGTTAATGTATAAATTTTAATTTGGAACAATTGTGCCTGTCTTCTTATAATTGTATTACATAGATATCTGTTATTTTAATAGAATCATTCTGCAAATAAGAAGAAAGGACATATTTAGTTGGCCAAAAATTCTTTTTTTTTTTTTTTTTTTTAAATCTAATGATCCTCAAAACAAAAGGAACAAGATGAAATGCCACCTATCAAGCATTTTCCGCAACAAAGATTCTCAGCCGTCTAAGGTGGCAAGTACTTGATCAATGTTAGCTCAATATGCCAAAAAAGCTTAATTACAAGAAAGTAATGCCATCAGATGGCCCCTATTATATATTATATTAGGTAAGATGTATTTTATTGTGTTTAAAATGCGGATAACTTAATACATCATTTCGTGTATTGTTAAATCGTATTGTACTGCATAATTAATTAATTTTTTAAAATATGACTCATTTAATTTTAAATCATACGTAAGGTATTTAATGAAAAGTACTATTCATTTAAAATTGGGGTCGGACTAGGGGCGGGGTCAGTTGGCCCCGACCCTGACCTCGGTCAAGGGCCAACTCGTGGGACCCTGAACCTAACCTTGGTTAAAAAAACAACTTGAGAAATGATGTGCATAAAAACGGATTTCAACTGTTATAACCTTTCAATATAGGAAAGGGAAATGATTAGCACGGTCTTTAAAAAATTATCATCTTTTATTTCACAATTAATAAATAGTATCAAATTTGATTAAATTGACGCAACCTTCTAATTTCAGACAGAAAAGCTCACTAATTTGCATGTAATCACAATTGACAGGTAATTAAGGAAATTAAAATTGTATTCTTAATAAAATTATAAATTATCATGAATCTCTATAACCAAGAATTGAAAATGGACATGGCAAGAAACTTTAATTACAGTATATGAACTACCACATAAGAATTTTTTTTATGAATTGTTCATTCAATTAATTTCAAATAAGTCGTATCTTGTTCAGACTAATTATAAAGCAAAGCTGCTAGTGGAAAATCATAGTAACTAGTTATAGTAAACATGAAGGGATGCCATACATATATTAATAAAGCACTTCACTAAATTTTAAAATTAAAAAAAAAAAAAAAAAAAAAAAAAGATGAAGAGAAACAAAAATACCAATTTAAAGGTAAAAGATAAGTTCAATTGAAAGTTAAAATTTTTTACCCATTGATTGTTATAATTATTTTTACAATTAGAGATGGCAATCCTAACAGTAAGAAATCAATTTATCCTTGGTGACATTTACCCATCTCAAAATTTTGTATCAGTAAATTCGTTGGGAAACTCATGAGTTGGGTATACTAATAACCAACTAATATAGAAGAACATATACATATAAATGCATATAATTTATAGTAAAAACCAATTATTTAAGTTTAGAATGTGTTTTATAATTTTCTAAACCATTTCTACTATAAATTATTTAAGACTATATATATCCGTAATAAAAATTTAAGCCAATTAAGAAAAACCCTTTTTTTAAGTGATTAATTATACCGAAAAAATGAAAATTTCTCCAAAGACATACTAGAAGATCAAGCAATGAGGAGGAATAAGCTGTGACGGATGAGGCAGTACAAAGGGGTCATGGTGATGCGATTGAATCGTAGCGGGCATTGTGACGGGGTGAACGACAGCCTTGAAGGTGTAGGCAAGCTTGCATTGTTGCTTCCTTTTTGTCAAGAAATTTAAATACGGAAATTAAATTCGTGGTGATATCCCACTCCCTTCCTTCATCACCTCCGCATAATTTCATCAGTCTAGAAAACATCTAAGTGACGGGCTGCTTACCCACGTTACCTACAGCACAAACACACACGTATGAGCTTTCGCTCAGCAAATACAAATAATATCTCACAAAATATTTTCATAAAATCATATCATCACACGTAAAATCATGAATATTCAAAAATGTATGTGATCTATGTATGTTCAATTATGCTTCATTATATACATGTCTTGTCCACTTAAGGGCCCATATGTTGTACCTAAATGCGCACAACCAATAGGGAGTTGGGGGAGCGACCATCCAACAACTTTCAAGGCCATAACTTATAACTTTTGTTCTTATCATATCCTCTCACTAATTGGAGATTGGTACGACACTTAATCCTATCTTTCGTTAGCCTCATTCTTATTAATTATGACAATGTGTAGATTTACATGCCACTATGCATCTATCATTTTGGCATATCTGTGAGGCATGTCGATCATGTTAGTGCAAGAGAAATTATGCACGTCAAATACTTAATTAAAGCAATACATATAACTCATATACTCATCACATCATCAAGGCAAATCATAGTAAACATAGAATATCAAAAAATATATATATATATATATATATATTTTGTTTCATGCTATAGGTGAGATTTGTACTTACTTGTCTTATGTGCTTAAACTTCGAGAATTGTAACTTCTACTACATAAATTCAGAAAAATGTCCTGATTTAGCAATACTTTGTCACTAGAGTGAATCATGAATATATATAAATATATATTATTTATTTTGTTTTATAAATTAAGGTGAATTTAATTTACCTGCATCATAACTAACCTTAATAATTTATTCCTATGAATTATTAAGTGTAAAAATCAATTCTACTAATTATCATTTATTTAATTTAATTTAATTGATTAATTAATCAATCAATTAAATGACTAACTAATTAAATAATTAATTAATTAATTAGATAATCCTTAATTATTACTTGATGGGGAAATGACAAATCAATTACATAATTAATTAGTAATTATATCCTCAATAATTAATTATGTTCTTTAAATATTCTTTCTCATTTATTAATTAAAAATTAATAATTATGTAGTTATTATTGATTAATTAATCTTTAATTAATCATCTATTATTATATTAATAATCATGTTAATGATTAATGATTAACTAATCTTTAATCAATCATGCATTTTAATTATGTAATTACTCAACATAATAATCTTGTTTACACAAGTAATAATCACTTATTAGCTCTTATAATTAATTAATTACTTTATTAATTACTAATTAACTTTCTTTGCATAAATACATTTTCTTATATTTTTCTTAGTTTATTTATTAATTATTTAATTAATCAATATATATCTCATTTGTGACAAGCAGTCACCTAAGTGTATACCCTTAAGTGAGTTGCCTTACATCTAGTATTGGGCTTGTAAATCCCAATCCCATTAGTTATGATCATTTAGTTGGGCTACGATAGTCTCTTGGTGTATGTCTAATAATCCTCTAGTTTACTCTGTCTTGGTCCATCTAAATACTTGTGATTCAACTTCATAATGTTAGGGTTTTTCACATTACTTGATCATACACTTAATATCAACTCATTTCATTAATAATTACATCCATATATTATGACTTACCATTATGTCACATTTTGAATGTTTAATTGTTTTATCGATTTGAGATTTTAACTTTAAGATTTATTTAAATTTGTGTATAATCTCATTTTGGACACTTGATGATTCATTGGAAAGCTTGAAGTATCTAGTTTCTATTCTTATAATATTTTTTCCAAGATTTCAAGGGTTTCAAACATTAATGTGAACATTTTCCTAAGTGTCTTATGGTAAAATCTTAGTTTACCATATTACAATATATTATTTTATGATTTATATGATAACTCATTTCAAAGCTTGAGATATCTACTTTATAGCCATAAAGTTATTTCCTTTAATGTTTGAGTGTTTCATACCGTATACTTAGGTTTTGTTACTGTTGATCCCATGTATGTACCATATGTCCAGATTTATGGGTAAACTTAGAAAAATTATAACAATTCACTTAAAAGTCCAAATAAGGCAAAAGATATGTTATTGGAAAGCCTATGGTGTATAGTTCATACATTAAGAACATGATTGCAAAACATTATGGTTTGCTAATCCAAAAATTACAAAACCCGTGGCTGGTACAGGGTTCTAGCAAAAACTCTATATTCGTAGTCTAAACTTGTAAAATTCACCAAAAACTGTATATTTATCCGTTTGAGGTGCTTGATACCTTGTTGGAAAGCTTAAAGAATCTGGTTCTTAGATTTATAACTTATAATTCAAAATTTTGAGACTAAGGGGTTCGGAGTTCATAAAACCCATGGCTAGACTGTAACCCAGAGGTTCTTTTTCTCTCTAGTTTTGTGTCACAAATTCAAATGCACATAACTTTAGACATACAAAAGCAAACCAAGTGATTTCAAAGCCTAAAATGAAGTTTATTCTCTGTAGAATCTTACTATATACTTTATTTTTCATGCCAAAATTTCTAACTTATGTCATATTATCACAACAACCACAAGCTCTAACAAAGTTCATAGATCTTACATGAATGCTCCGTGGATCTTTTAAGACCTCAGACCTGCAAAGTTCTTCTCAAAACCTTTTTCCTAGGTAAGAAGGAATCTAACATTAAGATTATAACTACATAACATGCTTTAGTTCTCTAAAAATGACCAAAACACAAAGAGAACTACTACGTTACCTCTAGTAACACATCCTCTAACTCCACTTCACACTTCTTCGAACTTGGTAATGGGGTTGCTTGGAGCTTGAAAGTGGAGGCATGAGGATGCTAGAGAGGTGTTGGAGATGAGAATAGTGTTGGTGGTTTCTGAGCTTGGTGGTGGCTTGAAAAGGCTAGGTTTTTTAGCTTAAATTTTGTGAGAATAAGGTGAGATGTTGGGAGCTTGTTTGCAGCCAACATTTGCTTTAAAGGAGCTGTATTTTGAGGGGTGAAAATGGAAAATTTTGGCTGATTCTCCCCTTGCATTATCGCCACTTAAGGGAGGGGTTGGTGTGAAAATTTTTGTTCAACATAGTGTAAGACGAGTGGTCACTTTCACTTGTACTTGTTTGTGTCATATTGCCAAAACAACCTACACAATTCCCTTACTTGATTTTGCATGCATTCACCATATGCCATTATTTTCATTTGAACAAATTTCTTCTTGCTTTTAACCATAATAAATCCGGATCTTCCTCTCATTCCCCCCCCCCCCCCCCCCCCCCCCCGCCTTTTTTGTTTTCCTTTCTTCTAATTTTTCCCACTATTGATCAAAGATTGTCATCTTTGATCTCACCTATTGGATCTTCCATCACACCAATCCTTACCTTAAGTTCTCATTGGTCACTTATCATCCAAAGCTTGGCCATTGATTTGCCTAGGATCCTTTAACATAAAATCTATACCATTGATTTCAAATCTAAGCACAATTCTTGATTAATCTTCCACCTTTAGATATACTAAGAGTAAATCCTAATTATTCATCTCCTATATATGTGACACATTAATTTTTTCAATCATACTATCAATACTTAAATATTGATATGACCAAAATTAATACTAATGTCATCAAATTGACATACTAATAATAGTTGGGGTTTAAAAAAAAAATTAACATTTGTCCTTCTAGTTCAGCATAATAAATTTTTCGTATAAATTTATATTTCGTTTAAGTTATCTTCTATGTATCTATAATATCTTATTTCAATAGAGAAATCCGATATTGTTAAATCATCAACATCATCATATTGATGATACATATGAAATCATTCATGATCTTGAAATTTAATATTTATCAAAATAATTCATTAGAAGTATATTAATGAAGGAAAACCATGATAGTAATTCATGAAATCAAGTTTATGAATTTCTAAGGCGTCACAATCCCCCCCCCCCCCCCAGTTTGCTTTCTTCTCTATGAACACTACCCAGCAACCGATCTCCTCCGCCACTAGCGAATCTGGCTATCTCTGTGGGCCTCCGTTGAGATTGCTCGCTCCGATCTCTGTCTACTTCGTCGGTTGCTAACGAGTCCGATCTCCTCCGCTGCTCACGAATCTGGCGATCTCTGTGGCCTCCGTCAATATCTCTTCTTCGATCTATTCCTCTGCCTTTGTGAGCTCTAATCTCGCTCTGTCTCCTACGCCGGTTTCTCACGACTTTGCATCTCACTCCTTCTCGTGCCGATCTCATTTGCAACGGTAGGCTTCAACTTTACGGCGGCTATGAGGCTGAGATTGCTAGGGTGGCGGTGGCTGCAAGACGAAGATAACGACGGAGGAGGTTCGCTTTACTAGCGAGAGAAACAGACGGTGGCCAATGGGAGAGACCATCGGAACTGTCCAAGAGAGAGAGTGAGAGAGGAGAAAGAGAAAGGGAAGGGAGGGGGTTCTAAGTTTGTTCCTTTTTTTTTTTTTTTTCCCTATATTTGGATTGCAAATTGTTTCTTTCTTTCTTTCTTTCTATTTTGTGGTATGTGATTTTATAGTTTTTTATGATTTTTGTGGAATTTTGATTATTTTTTGTTGAATTTTTTAGTGTTTCAGTGAAATTTTTGGTGTTTTTTTTTTATTTTTTATTTTATTTTCTGGTGATGGAACTCACAAATCCGGTAGGAATTGGAAGTTTCCAATTGGTATCCAATTGATTACCAACGAATAATCAATTGGTCATCAAGTTTTCGATCAGTATCCAATTGGTAACCATTTGGTAACCAGCTGGTTACCTGTAGGAGGCGATGGTTACAGTCGGAAACCTATCGGGGGTCGGTAACTAACTGATTACTAATTGGTAACCAACCGGTTACCCATCGGTGATGGTGGTTATCAATCAGAAACACTGCTGGCAGTTGGTAACCAATTAATTAACATTTGGTTACCAGATGATTATTGTTGGCAGCGGTGATTACCTATTAGAATCCCCCTGGCGGCGGCGGTGATTACCAATTGGAAACCTGCGAGTGATCGGTAACCAAATGGTTATCATTTGGTAACCTAGATGGATAGCAAATAGTAATTATAATTGGTCTTTAAAATAAATAGATAACGACGGAGGAGGTTCGCTTTACTAGCGAGAGAAACAGACGGTGGCCAATGGGAGAGACCATCGGAGCTGTCCAAGAGAGAGAGTGAGAGAAGAGAAAGAGAAAGGGAAGGGAGGGGTTCTAAGTTTGTTCTTTTTTTTTTTTTTTTCTATAATTGGAAGTTTCCAATTGGTAACCAATTGATTACCAACGAATAATCAATTGGTCATTAAGTTTTCGATTAGTATCCAATTGGTAACCATTTGGTAACCAACTGGTTACCTGTAAGAGGCGATGGTTACAATCGGAAACCTATCGGGAGTCGGTAACTAACTGATTACTAATTGGTAACCAACCGGTTACCTATCGATAATGGTGGTTATCGATCAGAAACACTGCTGGCAGTTGGTAACCAATTAATTACCATTTGGTTACCAAATGATTATTGTTAGCAGCGGTGATTACCTATTAGAATCCCCCTGGCGGCGGCGGTGATTACCAATTGGAAACCTGCGAGTGATCGGTAACCAAATGGTTATCATTTGGTAACCTAGATGGATAGCAAATAGTAATTATAATTGATCTTTAAAATAAATAGATAACGACGGAGGAGGTTTGCTTTACTAGCGAGAGAAACAGACGGTGGCTAATGGGAGAGACCATTGGAGCTGTCCAAGAGAGAGAGTGAGAGAGGAGAAAGAGAAAGGGAAGGGAGGGGTTCTAAGTTTGTTCTTTTTTTTTCTATAATTGGAAGTTTCCAATTGGTAACCAATTGATTACCAACGAATAATCAATTGGTCATCAAGTTTTCAATCAGTATCCAATTGGTAACCATTTGGTAACCAACTGGTTACCTGTAGGAGGCGATGGTTACAGTTGGAAACCTATCGGGGGTCGGTAACTAACTGATTACTAATTGGTAACCAACCGGTTACCTATCGGTGATGGTGGTTATCAATCAGAAACACTGCTGGCAGTTGGTAACCAATTAATTACCATTTGGTTACCAAATGATTACTGTTGGCAACGGTGATTACCTATTAGAATCCCCCTGGCGGCGGCAGTGATTACCAATTGGAAACCTGCGAGTGATCGGTAACCAAATGGATATCATTTGGTAACCTAGATTGATAGCAAATAGCAATTATAATTGATCTTTAAAATAAATAGATAAATAAATATTTATGATCTATTACATTTCTTATAAAAGTTTTTTTTTTTTTTTTTTGTGGCAAAAATCAATCCAAGTCTTGATTCTATGACGTTTATCAAAAGTGGTTACCCAATCTAATTTTCCTTATATATATATATATATATATATATATGAGTAATTGGCCTAAATAGTCAATGAACTCTAAAATGTAATGGTTTGGTTTCTATTTTTTAATTTTGACCGAGAAAACCCTAAACTCTCTAAATGTTGATAATTTTTGTCATTTCCGTCTAAAGCCGTTAAATTTTTTTAATGAAATAAATCATGGAAGACATGTAACTTAATATGAAAAAGGCATTTTTGTTATTTATCAACTAGTTTAATTTAACAAAAAAAAAAAAAAAGCTAGAATTTCTCTCTCCTCTCTTTCTTTCTCAATCCATGATCTCCTCTCTCGACCTCACTAACTCCATCGCCATCGGGATCTTAGCCTCAGCAATCTTGACCTCACTCACATCTCTCTCTCTTGGCTTATGGTTTGTCAGAGCTCGGCCTTCAAAGGTAAAAAATTAGTGGTGGGGGTTGGTGAAGGAAGGATGATATTTTTAATTTTCTAGAGTTTTTTTTATATATATAATTTGTAGATTTTGAATCTGTGGGTGGCGTCGGATCTGTGGGCGGTAGAGAGAGAAAGAGGTCGACTTCTGGCGTCGAATCTGTGGATGATGCGAGAGAGATTCTCAAAATAAATAAACAGTTTGCAAATAAAAAACTCCGACAACCTATATTGTCGACCTTCCACCGGCTACCCCCCACCCCCGATGCAGAGTCCCTGCCACCCTTTTCCCCACCCAGATGGACCCCCCCGCTAGATCCGAGAGACCCATAGCCCCCCTCCGGCCAGATCCGAGCAAACTAGAGCCCCTTCCGACCAGATCCACGCGACCCAGAGCCCCCTCCAACCAAATCCACGCAACCAAAAGCCCCCACGTGACATTTTGAGATTTCACTGAAACTCGAGTAAGCCTCTATGCCCTTTTTCTAGGCAAAAAGTTTATTTTATTTTATTTTTTTAAGTAGTTCGCTGGAGCTTGTTGTTGCCATCATCGAATCCTTTTTTATTTTCCTAATATGATGAGGTTATTTGTGTTTGTGTACTATTTGTTAATCTGCACTCTTTTTACAGGCTTTTTGTTATCGCTCATGGCTAATGATTCTGTTTTGGAGGGAAATCCCCATGCACCAAGAGTTGTGGACGTCTCTTATCCTCGTAACGACAAATTTTATGGGTCAAGCAAGGTTCGGAGCTACTTCCTCCTTCCTACTCTCTCGGTTAGCAGCAGCGGGAATTCTTTCTATTTTGATAGCTTCCACATGCTTTGAGATCTGCAGGAATTATCGTCGGTTTAAGATACGTAGAAAGGAGGTGATTTATGAAAACTCATACCTTCATACCTAGCAAGGAGGTGACGGAAGTAAAAAACTGCTGTTAGTTTTGCTAGCAATTCAATTGGAATTATTTATGTTTTAATTGCAACTCAACTTATGTGGTGAGTTTACTTAAAGACAGAAAGGAAATTTGTTTAGAATATAAAGCGAGATGGCAAGCAATTACAAATTCATTACGGTCTCTCAAATGTACCGAGAACGGATAAATTGGCTTCCCGTGCATTTTTTTATGGATTCTACCTCATGATAGTCCGTTGATCTGGATTCTTGTTTAGTAAATGTAAATAGAGATGTTAGGGACCGTTTGAGAGCGTTTTGAGAATGATTTTGTTTTAGATAGGTCATTATAAATGAGAATATTTTACAAAATGACTTGTTTTATTTATTTTTTATTATTATTATTATTATTATTATTATTATTATTTTGTTAATTTGTGTTTGATTGTGTTTCTAGAAAAACTGATTTTAAGTACAAGAAAAAGTAAAATTGTATTTGGGCGCGTTTCTAAAAATGTTTGTTGAGTATGTTAGCTTTAGAAAATGAAAACGGGAATGGGAAAATAACTTTATTTCATTATCAAATTCATTAACAAAATATGAAAACGATTTCTTGTTTTCGTTTCTATAATTAACTTTGTGAAAACAAACGTAATTTGAGAATCATTTCCAAAACAGCTTTATTGGAAACCATTAGATTCCTTTCTAAAATGTTTTGGAAACAATACCAAAAGTGGTCTAGATTTTTCAGTTAGCCGCTCCAAGAGTAAAAATATCCTCTTTTTCTCTTCTAGTGTTTTTTCCATTGTGTATTGTGTTTTGGCCAGATGCTCATTAACGAGACATCTTTGAGGATTCTTTTCATGGTGCAAGTTTCGACTTATTAATCCATTTGATATTATCCTCTGCCTAGATTATTTTTCTGTTGTTTCTTTTCTGCTTGTTTATTTGGTTGGAGGTTAATTTTGTTTCGTTACGCCAAAGTGCACATGTTTGCTTGCCCCTTTTTTTTTTTAACTAAATAAATGGTACAAACACCAATGCCAAATAAATAACCCCATAGTACAAGAGACATAGTCCTCAAATAAGATAGGTTCTATTAATAAAATCTGATGAAGTTCAATAAGGGGGACATACGTCAAAACCCAGTAACGGGAAAATTCCTTGAATTCCTCTACAATCCCATAATTGAGCATGTACAAATCTAGTTTTGACAAAATATTTACAATCAATGAAATCATCTGATCGATTGAGAGCTAACCACCCATAGCACAGAATCCACTACAATCTCCTTAAAGACATATTCAACGGAACTAAAACTCTGATCACACCGAGATAAACCGCAAGTGGACCAACGATACAAACACAAGACAGAGTTGGAAGAACCACCCCTTTTTTTTCAAACCAACCTCAAAAACACACTAACAATAAATAAAAACATAAATACATTATCATCAAACAATCATCCCACAATCCACTGGCCTACTACCATGTTCCACTTCACCAGAGAAAAAGGTAACAATCGAGTCTTCTGATTCGGATCTTAAGGATCGGGTTTTCCGGATATTCATCGCCACCAGCACAATCTGCCCCTCACCCAGAGGCTCGTCGTCCCCCACAAAAGCCTAACTAGAGCTGAAGCCAAGCACCAATCATCCAAAATCCCAGAGGCTCACTATCGGCATGATCTCCGTTGCCATTCGTAGCGCCATCTACCACCCACGATCTTGTCAGAAACCTGTAAGCTAGCAACAAATCCGACCAGATCACGTTCACTCCACTTCACCCAAGGCCCCACACGACCAAATTTGGCCAAACATCGTGAGCTCCTCACCTCTCGTCCCCTTCACTCAAAGAACCCTCAGAGAAAACCCAATGAGCCCATCCCCCTTCAGTCAACTCATGGTGTCATCGGACCAGGACGCCAAAAGAGACACACAGTCGTGCGCCTGCCGTGTCCTGGTCGACTGCGGAGAGAAGACCTCAAGGGAAAACCCTAGTCTCATAAAGTTTTTCCTCTACTTCTCTCACTAACTTCTCACTCTCTCACTAAAAATATATATGATCTATTTTTGTCATAAGAAAATCCCAATTCTTCTTGGTTATTATATGCTTATTCTCATCATTTATTTAAAAGAAGAATATTTGATATTTTTATCTGGTTAAACAACTATGTTTGGTAGCAGGGATAAAGAGGAGGATGGATGGAGAAAGTTGAAAGGATGCAGAACGTGAAGAATGAAGAGGATTGTAAGAATCTTGCATGTTGTTTGGTAAGAGGGAGGGAGGGTTAAAATGATGAATGATAGTTTTTTAACTAATTACTATATTGTTCATTTAGAACTTATTATTTAAAATAAAAAATAAAAATAAAAATAAAAAAGAAGAAGAAGAAAAAGCTAAGGACCAAATTATCTTTTTAATTGAAAAGAAGAAGTAGAGTTTGCATGGTGGACTCAAAGAGAGAAATTCTCACCCCATCTCTCCTCTTCCTCCTTATTCCCTTCCAATCTTATTCCAATCAAACAATAAGAGGGGACTCTCCCTCCCTCCATCTCTCCCTCTAACCAAACACACCCTAAAATAATGTGATACTAAACACTAATTAAAAAGCTAGCTTTAACATTTTTTTAACGTCTAAAAATAAAAGCAAAGAGCAAAAGATCCCTCTTGTGAAAGTCCTTTGTGGTGTGAATTGAATTCGGGATAAGTTGCTTGTAGAGTTGTGCTTAAATTGCGTTTGAATTACTGGTTTGAAATATAATTTTTAGGTTGAAATTTTTTAATTTTTTAAAAATTAGTTATAATTTTTATTGACTTTTCAGAAAAAAAATAAAAATAAAAACTAAGATAAAAAACTTATATCCAGATCTAAGAACCAAATTAACCCGTCTTTTTTCCCTCCTCTTTTTTGCCTTTTCTTTTTGCTTGGAAACAATTAGCATTAAGAATATAAAGTATGAAAATCAAAGTCAACCACGCCACTTCATAAGATCACCGAGTCTATTATATTTGTTTGCTACTTACGTTGCTTTTAACAAAGAATAATAATTACTTATCTTGATATAACCTGCAACCAATAAGCCTTTAATCTAACAGACAAATATATATATAGCATAATAGATTGTATATTGCTTCATAAACATACTTTTTTAGAGTTGTTTTATTTTAGCTTTTTGAAGAAATCAATAATTATTTACTAAAAAAAAAAAAAGAAATCAATAATTATAATAACACGTTACTTTATGATAATATTAATCATGCAATTGCTTTCTACTGTCCATATTGGAAACTTTAGATTTTAAGATACATCATCTACATAACAAAACCATCAATAATGTAATCTTTTTTCTGTTTTTCTTTTCCTTGACAAAGCAAGTGTACCTAACCTTATACTAACCTTGTAAACTCCTCGTAACTAGTATATATTACCATTATAAAAACCAGTTAGTTAGAGACCAATACATAGGGTTTTTTTTTTTTTTTTTAAATGTTCTCTTCTGTATTAAATTAATAAATATTCTATTAAAAAATGATATAATTTCAAATATATATTAAGAATAATTACACTCATCAACTTTTAGATTATTCCCACTTTATCTTTTGAATTTGTCTTGGTTAATCCTTTTTACTAAAATTTTGATTTAAAGCATACTAAAAAAATAAAAAAATCAGTCTTACTAAACCAATTTGTTCGGATTTTTTTTTTAAATGAAAAAAAAAAGACGAAATAATTCTATTTAACTCATTTTTTTTCTTTTATGTTTTTAACTTAAATTCTAATAAAGGATTTAAGTAGTGCTAATTAAAATTTTATAGGACAAATTGATAATTTTTAAGATTTAAAAAATAAAACAGGAATAATCATAAAGTTTAATATATATTTCAAATTCACGTAATAGTATACATTAGTTAATTAGTAACACCATACACCCTTTTTTTTTTTTTTTTTTTGGAATTAACATAGACCTATGAATTTGACCCAACCCAAATTTATCTAAATTTTTGTTTGGTAAGTTAGTTTAATTTTAATTAAACTGTATTTTTTTATCTCAATTTTATTTTTTTCTGAAAAGTCAACAAAATATATAATTAGTTTTTAAAAAGTCAAACAACTTCAACTTAAAAATTTCATCTCTAACTAATTATCTCCAACTAACTTACTAAATGGAAACTAAATCAATTGATAAAAATTAAAAACCAAATTATCTTTGACCAAAGTTTTCATCAACAACAGTCCTCGTCCAATATTTGTAATTAGTCAAAAGACAACCCAATGGGGTAAAAAAATTTCCACAATCTAGAAAATTGAAATATAAATGGGTGGATCTAAACCAAATAATATCACATTTTCTACTAACAAAAAAATCATGTATGGGGAGGAGACCTTCTAGAATGTCTATGAACCGAATTAATTATCTCTCATTAAATGTGATGGAATCGTTTATCAAATATTACTTATTATTATTTATTTATTTAAATTTATTTGGAGAGTAGTAGTCGTTGTAGAATACTTCCCCTTTGTAGCAAAAACCCCTTTTCTTTTCTTTACTTTTCTTTCAATTACAATTATTAATAAAAACAAAAGAAAATAAATCCTTGCAATTAAGAAGGGAAAAAAAAAAATTTCAAAAAAAAAAAAAAAAAAAATTCATTCTTAGAAGACCTTCTGTATCTAACATGGATTCAAAACCAAACCCCACCTGGAAATTAGAATCCCCAATCCCACAAACCTATTAAACCCTAGATTTCATTTCCCAAATCCTGATACACTTTCTGAAAAAGAAAGATAACTCGGACACGAAAGCACTTTTCTCTTGTCGTTTTAACTTTTCACAACTATTTATATATATATATATATATGTATATATATAACATATATATCTATATGCAGGCCAGCTAATTCACAGATCACTGGGTTTTCTTCATAAATCTCAGAAACCCATCTTTGTATTTTTTTTTTTAGTTGTAAATTTTTCGGGTTTTGTGAGGCATGCATAGATCTGGTGCTGCGATGGCTTGGAATGTGTTCAAGTTCTGCACAGCTCTTCGGGGTCTGGGCTCGATCATGATCCTCCTGGTTCTTGGGGTCGTCGGTGTCACCTACTACGCCGTCGTTTTGACTAATTACGGACCAGCTCTCAACGATGGTGGCTTCGATTCTCTCATTGCTATTGTCGTTTTGATCTTGTTCCATTGCTTGGTATGTTTCCAAAAGATCCCAACTTTTTTGTTTCTTTTCGTTTGCTTGATTCTGGGTTTTTTTTTTTTTTTTGTTTTTTTTTTTTTTGTTTTTTGTTTTTTTGGCTTGAATCTAAAGTCTGTTTATTTTTTGGGTAATTCTGAGTTGAGATTTATGGAAGAATAAGGAGAAGAATTATAGGATTAAAGTGAATTTTAGTGGTAATCTTTGATGTTGTAAGATCTCAAAACAATGGGTTCTGATTTGTTACATGGGAGGATTAGAAAATTTGACGCTTAAAGCAGAATGTCCCTATGATTATGTGCAGTTGGTGATGCTATTGTGGAGTTACTTTTCTGTCGTTTTGACCGATCCGGGTAGTGTACCGCCGAACTGGAGGCCAGCCGTCGATGAGGAAAGAGGCGAAGCCGACCCGTTAAATGGGTCGGAGTTTGCTACTTTGCAGGCTGAACCATCTAACCAAAGAATTCGGTATTGTCGAAAGTGCAACCAGCTGAAACCACCTCGTTGCCATCATTGTTCTGTTTGTGAGTTGCATAATACGTAGAGCTTTGGCTTCTCTTTGTTTTTGTGTTCTCAATTCGTTACAAGTTTGCTTTACTTATCAGAGAATAAGTTTTCCAACCGGCATTTTGTTTCAGGTGGGCGGTGCGTGCTTAAAATGGACCACCATTGTGTATGGGTTGTTAACTGTGTTGGGGCGTTAAATTACAAGTATTTCCTTCTTTTCTTGGTAAGTTGGTTTTGCTGCTTAAGTTGAAAGGCATGTTTGTTAAGATGTATCTTCTTTGCTTGTTCAGCTGTTTTTTCTCCTGTTTGAGTAGGTTGGTTAGTTTGGTGTAACTAAAGGTGCCTTGATTTGATTAGATCGGTTGGTATCTTTTATTATTATGCATATATTTCTACTTTCTAGACACAGTCGATAAAGGTGCCTCAATTAAGTTAAGCGTGATTTCTAATATCAGACGTTAGGAAACTTTTGGCATGAAAAAGTTTCTACCCCTGTGTCTATTATTCGACTGTTCAAATGATTCCAGCTGATCTTTCCAAGTTCTCTTGATTGACTCCTAAATAGACCACTTCCGCTGAAGTTAACTGTGTTTTTTGAAAGGGGCTTGTTTTCTTCTGGAGTGTTAAGAGTAGTAACGGATTAGTCTAGGCTTGTCTTCAAAAAACTACTTGGAGAAGTATAAAGCTTTAAAAACCGACTCTATGATAGAGTGATGCAACTAGAGATCTTTTCCAGCATGAAGGTTTATTGCTATTGGTGATATGTGAGATTTGAGTGAAGATAGAGGTTTTCAACTGTCGACTTTAGTTGTGTGATCCTCTTGTCGTCTATTCGTAGCTGAGCAACCAGACAATTAGGCACCTATTAGGGTAACAACAAAGTCTTTTTTGTGCTCATCTTGTGTTCTTCTTGGTGTTTCCTATTATATTATATACGTGTTTATAATTCTACAAGATGTGACTTTCTTTTCAGGTGGTTCTGCTTATTTTTCTTGTTTGATCTTCTTGTCCTCATCCTGTGCGAAAATACTATTGTTGATTTATAATATCTATTTATATAATCTCATTGCAGTTCTACACATTTCTCGAGACAAGTCTTGTGACTCTATCATTGCTGCCGCATTTCATTGCATTTTTTAGTGATACTGAAATACCTGGAACACCTGGGACCCTTGCGACTACATTTCTTGCCTTTGGTAGTATTCAATTGCCTATTTTTCTTAACCATCTAATTTGTTGTATCTGTATTTTCCACAACTAACCATTATGACTTTGTTTTTCAGTATTGAATCTGGCGTTTGCTTTGAGTGTTATGGGGTTCCTGATTATGCATATATCGCTGGTGGCTGCAAATACCACAACTATTGAGGTATTAGCCATTCCCGAGCATGCATATCTCATTTGTTCATGTGTCTCTAGCCAATTTGCTAAACGCCCTTTCTTGATGGCAAGGATACAGATATATAATATAATATTGTTTTTTGATCAGGCTTATGAGAAGAAGACCACTCCAAAATGGCGATATGACCTGGGGCGAAAGAAGAATTTCGAGCAGGTTGGTACAGTTAAACAACAGTCTTTAATTTGCTTACAATTTTGAAAGGTTTACAGTAAATAGACAAAGCATTCATGCAAGGGAAAACAATCAAAAGATTGTGCAAGGACGATTACTGGTCTAGACATCGAAAATCCTGTTTCTTTACAAGTTCTGGGTGGCATGCTTGTGGGGCGAGTGTAGAATGTAAAATCTTCGCAATTAACTTAAGCTTTTGTTTGTCTTGCTTCAGGTGTTTGGGGCAGACAAGCGATTCTGGTCCATCCCTGCATACTCAGAAGAAGATTTGCGGCGGATGCCAGCACTTCAGGGTCTTGACTATCCATCGAAGCCTGAATTTGATTCTCAAGAGTTCTAAGAAGCTAGAACCGAGGACCACTTATGTGATAACGCATGAAGTTTTCGCTGTAAAATAGATATGGGGTCCCTGCGGCAAAAGGGTTCCTTTACAGCCTTGACCAATTTGACAGCTTACAACACTTTGAATCACGCATTCCCACGACCATGTAAACTTATTAGTCTAGAGAGAGAGAGAGGAAAATGCACGAAGTTAACAGAGGAACAAGAATGCAAGAAGAAAGGATGGCCAGTTGGTTTATATATATGTATTATTGTTTGGTAAGTTGGGAAGTTTGGAAAGTGGAGAACAGAAAAATGTAACTTCTTTTCATGTGGTTGATGTGCTGATTTTAAAGGGTAGATTTCTACCCTGGACTATAGAGTACAGAATCAATTTCACTAGCCTGTCGAATCCAGTGTTGTGTATATTTTATTTGCTCTGAATTTTCTAATTTCATACCGGAGTTTTGCAATTTTGACTCCCTGTGAAATTGGAATGTTTTGGTATTTTTTTAATGGTCTTGCTTAATATGGTCAGCTTAGAAGTATTGTGTTTATTTTTTTTTCCCATAAGATTGGATGTGTTGTTACTTGTTAGGACTTTGACTCTTTGGCAGCATGCTTCGGCTTGTACATGAGAGGGAAAGATTGGAGTTGAGCTTGTTTCCTACTTCTTGTTGATGTCGTTATCACCAAAACTCAGAAACCACGACCACAACAAGAAGAAGAAAACCGAGAGCAAGGAAAGAAAACATGTGCTTGTGCTGTGTGTTCAAGGTGTGATTTCAAGCTTGTGGAGGGCTCCTTTTATAGGCTCAAGGATGGGGTGTTACAAAAACCAAAAGTCATTGGTTTTAATTCGGATTAATGCACCATTAGTGCTGTCCATTTACACTTGGAATATGAACAATTTCCAGAAGATGGAAAGACGAAAACTGTTCATATTTTGGAAAAATAAATCCGGAATTATGTTGGAAAGAGAGAGAAAAAAAATTCCAAAACAAAGCCCGCACGAGGGCAAACTCGACGGATCGGCATTCGCATCGCCCACGTCGTGCGGTCGCACACATTGGGTCCCTAACCCACCGGGGCTGTGATTTGCACCCCCCCTGCGCGTGAGAGAGCGTCTTGGGTTCACAATCTTACCCAAGTCCAAAAGTGCAAATCCTTATAAAGTCCATCAAGTTTTCATGCCTAAGCAATGTGGGACTCCACATCTACAAGCAATTTTTCCAACAAAATTCTATTCCAATGGGCACACTTTGAGCATCAATTTCTCATTCACCCGAATACCATTTTGAGCGTATGAATATATGATTTCGATCTCCTCGCGATGGAGAATGCAAATCCACCAAGACCCGTTAATTCTATTAAGTGGGTCCCACTCTATTTTGGACCTCAAAATGGTTCCTCAAAATGGTTTAAAAAATTTAAACCATTTTTCCAACAATCCCCCACATGAATGAAAATTGACCAACGACGAGGGAAAACAAAAGACACGACATGGTGATAGAGTTCTACGGTTAACATCTGCATAAGATAGGTAGGCGTTAACCCTTGAACCTTCCCTTGTGAAAATATACTTACTTTACTGGTTGATCAGTAGACGCGTTGTCCTTGAACTGTTCTGCCGTTTGTGTAAACGATAGTATATCTCACACAGATATTTTTCTGACATAGTTTCAGTTCTCATGGTTATGTCAATTTTGGCCATGGACACCGTCCTGATTCTGCAAGAGTTTTAAAGAATTGAGCCCTAACAATTCTTGTTTGAAGCGGCCCCACTTCTCTCTTACATAGGTGATTTCTTAATCAAGAGTATCCCGCATTACTCCGCTCGGATTCCCGACGCTTAAGAATCATTAAAAGCATAGCTTAACCTATCTCGTACGGGTATCACTTTTTTCATCACAGGAATGAGCTGGAGGGTAACCCCAATAGTGATCCTACTCGGTCTATTCAGTTTAGTTATCCCATTGAACCTAGATCTTGGGATCTCCAGTCAACTAGGTTGGGTTTTCACTGTTTTGACCTATTATTTCATGGGTTTAAGTCTCATTCCCCTTGATGATTTGTCAACTAGATCTCTATTCAACCATTTGGTTAACAGATCCGCAATATTTTCTTTTGACTTTACATAGTCAATTGTTATGATTCCAGTTGAGATTAATTGTCTAACGGTATTGTGTCGACGACGAATGTGTCTTGACTTACCGTTATACATGATATTATGTGCCCTGCCAATAGCAGATTGACTATCACAATGTATACATATTGCAGGCACAGGTTTCGGCCATTCTGGAATATCTTCTAAGAACTGTCGTAGCCATTCAGCTTCTTCGCCGCTTTTATCTAAAGCAACAAACTCAGATTCCATCGTGGATCTGATTATTACAGTCTGCTTAGAAAATTTCCACGATACTGCTGCACCTCCCAAAGTGAACACATATCCACTGGTGGCCTTAGAATCCTGTATATCAGATATCCAGCTCGTATCTGAATATCTTTCTAGAACAGCAGGAAATCTAGTATAATACAGCCCATAGTCACGAGTATATAGTAAGTATCTGAGTACTCTAACAATTGCTTTCCAGTGGTCAGCCCCTGGATTACTCGTGAACCTGCTCAAACAACTCACAGTGAAGGCAATGTCAGGTCTTGTACAACTCATTAAGTACATTAGACTTCCTATCACTCTAGCATACTCCACTTGAGATATACTCTCTCCTCTATTTTTGGACAGATGTTGATTTAAATCAATTGGAGTTCTGGCCATACCAGAATCATCTTTATTGAATTTATCAACTATCTTGTCCACATAGTGTGACTGAGTCAATATAAGACCATTAGGAGACCTTATGATTTTAATACATCAACCGGTCTCATGTCTTTCATGTCAAATCTTGAATTCAACATATCCTTGGTATATTTGATCATCCGATCACTACTACCTGTGATTAGCATGTCATCTACATATAGACAGAGTATGACATATACGTCTTCTGTATTTTTGACATAAACACACTTTTCACACTCATTGATTTTGAACTCATATGTCATCATGACACTATCAAATTTCTCGTGCCATTGTTTTGGGGCTTGCTTAAGTTCATACAAGGACTTCACAAGTTTGCAGACTTTATTTTCTTGTCCTGGAGCTATACAACCCTCGGGTTGTTCCATATAAATTTCTTCTTCAAGATCTCCATTAAGAAAGGCTGTATTTATGTCCATTTGATGGACTTCAAGATTCCGCAGTGCGGCAATCGTCAAAATCAATCTTATAGAGGTTATTCTCGTTACGGGAGAATATGTGTCAAAGTAATCAATGCCTTCTCGTTGTTTATATCCTTTTATTACAAGTCTTGCCTTATACTTATCAATTGTTCCATCTGCCTTCATTTTCCGTTTGAAAATCCACTTAGAGCCTAATGGTTTACTTCCTGGAGGAAGATCCACTAACTCCCAAGTATGATTTTGCAAGATAGAATGAATTTCACTCTTTATGGCTTCTTTTCATAAAGGACCCTCAGTTGAGCTTACAGCTTCTTTATACGTTTGAGGTTCAGCCTCTAGCATATAGGTTAGAAAATCTGGTCCAAACGATTTTTCTGTCCTTGTCCTTTTACTTCGTCTAGGCTCTTCTTCCTCCTTTTCAATTTCATAATTTTTTTCTTGGTCCTGACTATTCTCTTCAATAGTCTCGTACATTCGTTTAGACGAACTTGGACCATCTTCCTTGGAATTACAAGGAAATAATGTTCAAAGAACGATGTGTTCCTAGATTCCATTATCGTGTTCTTGTGTATGTCAGGGTTTTTAGATTCATGCACAAGGAACCGATACGCATTATTGTTGTGGGCATAGCCAATGAAGATGTAATCAACCGTTTTAGGACCTATTCTCATCTTCTTTGGCCTGGGTACCAACACTTTAGCAAGACATCCCCATACTCTCAAGTATTGTAGGAAGGCTTCCTTCCTTTCCATAATTCGTATACGATTTTATTCTCTTTCTTCCGGGGAATCTTATTTAAAAGATAGTTAGCCGACAAAATGGCTTCCCCCCATATGTTCTGTGGCAAACCAGAACTTAACAACATTACATTCATCATATCTTTTAAGGTACGATTCTTGCGTTTAGCCATACCATTTGACTGAGGAGAATAAGGTGGCGTGACCTCATGAGTAATACCATGTTGTGCACAAAATTCACCAAATGGTTCTAAATATTCACCATCACGGTCACTTCTTACCATCTTAATTTTCTTGTTAAGTTGGTTCTCAACTTCTTGCTTATAAAGAACAAATTTCTCTATAGCCTCATCTTTGCTTTTAAGCAAATACACATAGCAATATTTTGTGTTATCATCGATGAAAGTGATAAAATACTTGTTATCACCTCTTGTTTGAACAAACTTTAAGTCACAAACATCGCTATGAATTAATTCAAGTGGTTCAGTATTCCTTTCAATTGTTTGAAATGATGATCTTGTTTGTTTTGCCTTAACATAAGTTTCACACTTATGTTTTGAATCAATTTCAAAAGCGGGTATATGATATAAGTTAATTAATCTACGCAATGTATCAAAATTAACATGTCCTAGTCTACCATGCCATAAGTTAGAAGACTCAAGCATATAAGCGGAAGACTTTTTATTTTTATTGATGGATTTAGGCTTAACAGTCATTATATTCATTTTTCACATTCCATCATTCACATAATCCCTTCCCACATACATTCCATATTTGGACAAAATAATTTTATGGGTCTCAAAAACCATCTTGAAGCCATGCAAGCTCATTATTGTTCCGGAAATCATATTCTTCCGGATATCTGGCACATACAGCATATTGTGCAGCTTCACTTCCTTACCGAAAGTCATCTTCAGGAATACAGTTTCTTGACCCTTGATCTCAGAAGTTGCACAATTGCTCATATACAGCTTCTCCCCAGTTTCCAAAGGAACTAGGTCAGCAAAAGCAGCTTTATTTGCACAGATATGACGGGTAGCACCAGTATCTAGCCACCACTCCTTTGGGTTGGAGTCCATCATGTTGACTTCCGAAACCACAGCCGAAATACTGATTTCAGATACCTCTTGGGTGATGTCGCCCACCACATTGGCCTCTTTCTTCTTGTTTCTTTTCGGCAGTCTACAATCAGCCGACTTGTGACCCATTTTGTCACAATTGAAACACTTGCCTTGGAATTTCTGCTTTTTCGAAACTCCACCTTTAGGTCCCAGTTTGGACCCCTTCTTGTTGAACTTTTTGTTCTTCGAGCTTTGACCATGCTCCACTACATTAGCCTTAGCGGAATTGGTAACAACATTGTTGGAGAGCTTCTTCTCCAAGCCTCTATTATCCTCTTCAATACGAAGTCTCACAATCAGGTGTTCCACATTCATTTCCTTACTCTTGTGCTTCAAATAGTTCTTGAAGTCTTTCCACGCAGGGGGTAGCTTCTCTATAATTGCAACTACCTGAAAAGACTCACTAATAACCATTCCTTCAGCATGAATTTCATGAATGATTAATTGCAGCTCTTGAACTTGACTGATGACGGTCTTGGAATCCACTATCTTAAAGTTTATGAACTGTCCCACTAAGAACTTTTTAGCACCTGCATCTTCAGACTTGTACTTACGATCCAAGGACTCCCACAGTTCCTTGGCCGATCCCTTCATGCTATACACACTGTAGAGCGAATAAGACAAGCCATTCAGAATATAATTCCGACACAGGAAATCCGAATGCTTCCAAGCATCAAAAGCATGCACTACTTGTGCATCTATCTCATCCTCTCTAATCTTAGGAGGATCCTCTTTCAGGAATCTCGCAAGATTCAGAGTGGTAAGATAAAACAACATCTTTTGTTACCACGTCTTAAAATTCAGTCTTGTGAATTTATCCGGTTTCTTATTGTGATTAACAGGAACCGAGACCGCCAAAGGCTACGTTGAAGACGAGGCTAGACGAGGTGATGGCACCGGTGTCACAGATGGATTCTCAGTTGGCACGATGTTCATGTTTTCAGCCATTTCTGAAAACAAACCAAATATTAGAACCAAGCTAATTACCAATATAGCAAATAAATGCTAAAACACCAATGCAATTAAAGAAAGCTATAAATATATATATAGCTAATTAACATAATACATATATGTTATATATCAGAATCTTGAAAAAAATGTTTTCTATAAATGTAACATAATTTATAAAACCAAAACTAATATTATATAAAACAAGCGTTACTATAAATATTATAGTTATTTATAAATAAAAACACAAACTACAAACCGTTGGCAACTCTATGTTTTCCAACCGATTGAACTAACATACATACACGCACATATATATATATATATAGAATCTGAAAAACCAAAACCGTTCGCAACACTTTGGTTTCCAAATAATTAGATTAAGCAAAATATGTATGAATAATGCCAACTGCAAGAAAATGTTAGCAATTCTTTGTTTCAAAAATTATTGAGCAACAACAGCGACAACAAAATATGTAAGCAATTCCGTCCGAGTCCGAACAACCTGTCCGTCGTCTATGATAAGAATCTATTTTAAGATTGTTAGAAATTATATAGAGCGAGCATAAACAACGAACAAGTGATTATAATAAAATATAACTAAATTGATTACACCGAAATTCAACCTTAACACGAAGGGAGCCGAACAAAAGTAGAACATCGAGGCACGTGAGTCACCCTTTACTTAAAACAGATTCGTCCCCGCCGGTAAGTGCACGAGACTTCAACGGACGTCTGTCTCCCAGGATACAACGACAAACAACGGTAGTCTAGCACGATCGAAAACCGCTCCCGGCGAACTTGAAACACTGCCTTCCCTCTATCACCAAAACTCAGAAACCACGACCACAACAAGAAGAAGAAAACCGAGAGCAAGGAAAGAAAACGTGTGCTTATGCTGTGTGTTCAAGGTGTGATTTCAAGCTTGTGGAGGGCTCCTTTTATAGGCTCAAGGATGGGGCGTTACAAAAACCAAAAGTCATTGGTTTTAATTCGGATTAATGCACCATTAGTGCTGCCCATTTACACTTGGAATATGAACAATTTCCAGAAGATGGAAAGACGAAAACTGTTCATATTCTGGAAAAATAAATCCGGAATTATGTTGGAAAGAAAGAAAAAAAATTCCAAAACAAAGCCCACACGAGGGCAAGCTCGACGGACCGGCATTCGCGTCGCCCACGTCGTGCGGGCGCACACATTGGGCCCCTAACCTACCGGGGTTGTGATTTGCACCCCCCTACGCGTGAGAGAGCGTCTTGGGTTCATTATCTTACCCAAATCCAAAAGTGCAAATCCTTATAAAGTCCATCAAGTTTTCATGCCTAAGCAATGTGGGATTCCACATTTACAAGCAATTTTTCCAACAAAATTATATTCCAATGGGCATACTTTGAGCATCAATTTCTCATTCACCCGAATATCATTTTGAGCGTATGAATATATGATTTCGATCTCCTCACGATGGAGAATGCAAATCCACCAAGACCCGTTAATTCTATTAAGTGGGTCCCACTCAATTTTAGACCTCAAAATGGTTCCTCAAAATGGTTTAAAAACCATTTTTCCAACAGTATTGCACCTTCTGTCTTTGTTATCTTCTCATTTCAAGTCGTTTTCCTTACTCTGTTCTAAATTATTTCAAGATTATTAGGCACATAATAAAGTTTTTCTAACGATAATTTTAATTATTCCCTTCCCAAGACATGTCGTTTGAAGGAAATTGTCGTTTATAGGTATAATAAATTATACCGTTTGTCGTACAAAACTAATTCCATGATTCAAACGAGACCGAACATTCTAGCGTGATGCGGAAAAGTGTTTCGTACACGTGTTCCTCTCTTACTGGTCAATCCGTTGTATATAAACTGTCTTTCTACCAACAGAATCAGACACACAAGCAGAGCAGGCTTTTCTGGTTCTTTACCACACTCTCTCTCTCAATTGCAACTCGTATAGTTTTCTTGGGTATATTCTCTCTCTCTCTCTCTTCCTTTTCTTTCTTTTTCACGTTTTTTCTCGCTATCCAAACGGTGATCAACTCGAATTTAAGCTGAATTCGTACATTCCTAGAACGTTCATATGTTTTCCCCTGCGTTTTCGTTTCTATGGAGTTTTCTACGATTTGATGCTCATCGTGTTGGTTTGAGTTTCGTCTAGCGCCGAAATTCTGTTTCTCAGAACAATCATATAAAGTTTCTTTACTCTTTTTCTCTCAAAATTTTCTTTTCTTTTCTATTTCCCGTCCGACCTAAACAGAAAGTATCGTTGTTGAAGTTCTCTTATCTGTTCCTTTTCTTTCATTTGAAACTAACGCAAATTTAAGAGAAAAATTGAAACTTTTGGCTTGCTGTTTTCTATATGTGAGGTCTTAGTTGATTAAAAAATGATGAATTTTATTCAATTTCATTCTGTACTTTCGCGTCCGAAGTTTTTATTTTTATTTTTATTTTTTGTTTATGTTATTTATTTTGGCGTGCTGTTTGTTATGTTTGAGATCTTTAGTGATGATCAATTGCCATTCTCTTTGTAATTTCTCATCCTCTTTTTTTTTTTTTTTTTTTTAGTAACTTGAGGTCTTAGTTTATTATCAATTTTCATATATGGGTATTTCGCATATGAATTTTATTTGTTTATTCAATTTTGGCAAACTGTTTGTTAGATTTAAGATCTTTATTGACGATCAATTGTCATTCCCTTATTATAATCCAAAATTGAATTTTATTTTTATTTTTATTTTTTTGCCTACAAGTTACATTAAGATTTGTGTTTGACATTGTTTTTCTTTTTTATCCCTCGGAAGTGTCGAAATCACACGATATGCAGAGGGAAAGAGAAGGAGCAGGCGATTTCTTTCGCTCCGGTGATCCTTTTAGGAGCTTTGGTTTTACTGGAAGCATGTTTCCTAGCCTTTTCAGCGAGAGGGATCCGTTTAATGATCCCTTCTTTTCTCGCCCGTATGGTAGCTTGTTTGAGGCTAGTATGTTTGGCCCTCCTTCCACTTCTAGTGGTACACAGGAGAGGCCTAAAGAAAAAGGTGTGCTGATACAAGAATTGGATTCTGATGACGAGGGACAAGAGGACAAAGGCCACGAGTCAAGCGAAAAACCATCTGTTGAGCATCCTGATGATGATGGTATTGATGGTAATAAAGATCGGATATTTGGTTTATTTTTACTATATGTTCACAATTTTCTATATTGTTATTATAGTTGATTATGTGCCCCAACTGTTTGATGTGGTTTTCTTTAGCAGAGAGGGAAAGCAAGGATGTGATTTATAAGAATCAGCCTTACAAGGCGGAAGGGACAAAGCCTAATAATCGTAGCTACAGTGTCCACACTTCCAAAGTCACGTATGGTGGTGTTGATGGAGCATATTACACCTCCACGAGAACAAGGAGGGAAGGCAGTGATGGGGTAAGTGACATTCTATGGGAAAGTGAATCGTGCCGGGCCTTTTCTCTGTTACTCTTCTATTTTTTAATTTTATTTTTCGGCTTTCTCAAGTGGTTGTGGCTTGTGGGTTAGGTGGTTGTGGAGGAGACAAAAGAAGCAGACAAAACAAATGGGAAAGCAGCACATAGGATCTCGAGGGGAATTCATGAGAAGGTTACGTTTGCATTACCTTTTTAGTTATATTATCTCTTATCTGATATTGTTAAGTCTTATGTTTATATTTTCATTCAATTACTCAATTGAGCTATTTTGTCTATTATGTTCCTTTAATACCTTCTCGTCTATATTTTGTATGTAGCAAGGAAGGAAAGAAAAAGAATCGACCTTGTAACTACTATTTGACATTGAAAAGTTTGAATGCTTGTGTAGGGTCATAGTGTCACAAGGAAGCTTAACTCTGATGGTAAGGTCGACACAATGCAAACTTTACATAATTTGAATGAAGGTCAGTTCATGCTTCTTGCTGTTATTATTAACGGCTTACTTTTATGTAGATCAATGACTGAACTAATTGTGGAATGTTTGCCAGACGAGCTTGATGGTTTTGAAGAGGCATGGAACCGTAATAACAAAGGTGACTTTTCTGGCTGGAAAGATGGATTCAATATGCATGGTAATGCATGTGAAATCGATTCAGTTTTTTCTTTTTCTAAAATGTTCAATGTATGCTTGTCCTTTTAGTTATTTCTTTATACTTAGTAACTTAAGGTGATCTGCCTAAACAACTTTATATTCTTTCACTTGTTTTGGACACACAACAAAAAGACCAAAAGAAGCAGCTTTCTTGGTTTTTGCAGAAGAAAGCAGCTTTCTTATTATTAACTCTATAGGATTAGTATGTGTATTACTGTTCGTTTCCCTACAAGGTATTGGAATTTTACAATGGTTCAGGATCTAGTATATATACTCTTTTTACGAAGAACAGTTTAGAGATTGGTTCATGTAACCTGCTAGCTACCTTCTTTTTGATAGATGTAGAACAGGAAATAATGTTTGCTCTAAAAGATTAAATTAGTAGCAATGCGGAATACCTTCCCGGTTTCTTTCCTTTCGAAGTTTCCTGTTCATTCTTTACTTGATTTTACTTTGTAGACATTCTCTAAATAGCACCTGAATTCATGTTTTGTTATTGTATAAGCTTGGTTCAATTTTTAAATTCTTCAATGTCACAACAATGCAGGTTCTTGGAGAAGCGAACAAAGGCCAGATGCATTCTCGGGGAGTTGGTTCCTTCCATCTTCGGAGCAAGTGCAGAGGACCAGGGCGATGGCACCAAGAAATGAGGCCAAAACTACCAAGAAAGTAGTCAGAATCAATATAGAATGAAGGGTCAGCCATCATATATGTTCTATTACTAGAGAGTCAATTGGAATCTGTCAACAAGAGTGGTAGGCTGGTTTTCTTCTCTGCATTGAGATATATGTTTCCTTTACTTTGGAAGAGTTGTATGATACATGGTTGTCTTCGAAAAAATGATTTTCGATAAATCAAATTTGATGGTTTAGCAACAATGGCAATTAGGTTATAAGTATCTTTCCTTTTAGGAAAAACTGAAAACTCATGGTTTGAACTTTTACTCAGTATGTAGATAGTGTTATTTTATTCGGTTGAAATCAACTTTTCAATTGATTGGAAGCATATTTGCATATCATGTTGAAACTTTTTAACATACACACTCGTATATCAGTAACGGTTGAATTAACAACATCTAACAGTAAAGTAAAAGTAAGTTCAGACAATTAAGTTAAAGAAGACGGTCAAATAAACATGTGTGTCCTTTCTTGATTAGTTGATGGAAAGAATTAGCCCAAAATTACACATTTCATGAAATCTTTTTCACTGATTGAGATGTAAAAGTATAGTTCACATTATAAGTTGGGTCTTTACTTTCATGAAGGAACTTGAAAGAAGATAAGGTCAGATGAACACGAGTCATTCTTCTTGCGTCCTTTCTTTACGGGTTGCTGGAAAGAATTTTCCCAAAGTTACACATATAGTGGAAAACATTTTCACTAGTTGATGTCAAAAAAAAATGCACAAAATTGACTTATAATTTAAGTGAGTAAACATGTAAATCATGAAATAGACTTCTTGATAAGTCATGAAACAGATTTGTCATCATGTTATCATTTTCAAAATCATTTTCACCCATTGGGAAGCAATATTTTCTATTTTTAACGAATTTAGCAAAGAAACTTGATTTGCTCAGTTTATTTGCATCTGCAAAACGTCATTTTCTTTGTTGGCTCAAGATTACACTTTATTTCTTCTCCAACCTATAATTGGAAACCAACTCTCATAAAAACTAAGCAGCTTTTGGGAAAATCTGGAAAACAAAATGCAACTTGCATTGCAAAGATAAACAAATCATGTATGAAGAATTCGAAGAAGAGAATGGATAAAGAAACATTATATAAAAGAAGGGTAGGCATGTGATTCTCAATGTAAATGCATGGCACAGCATCGTGACATACTTGGATTTCCGTGTCGGTTGTTGGGGGTCACCGACACCAAGCATCGTCGTACCTTATTTATGTACCATCTTTTGAGACTTTAATTAATACATGTTCGTTCTTAAAATAAACAAGTTTCGAGCTTGTTCTCAACTTCCTCTCTATATTTCTCTACCAATGGTCCTATACACATATTTTGCTTTACTATACGAGAATGCATGTTTCTATTTTTCACCTTCTTTTGCTCAAATACTAATCCAATAATATCGATAGTAATTCGAGAATGAAAGCTTTTTTTTATTCTAAAAAATACACTTCATTCCTATTGTTTAAAAGGCAAAATATTGTAGTTTGGATTTTGGAACCATAGCCTTTTCTATTCATATTGCTTACTTAAATGAAGAGAAATATTCGAAAGCAAACACTTTGCGAAAAAGTGACTCTTCTCTTCAAAGGATATAATAATTTTCTTATGAACCGTAGTGGCTTTGCAGCTTTGAGCCCGAGGACCATGGACAGCGCTAGATTTGGTTCTGCTGAAGCAGGATACTGGCCTTCTCTTTAATTATACATATTGCTCGGGAAGTGGAGGACAATAACAGCTAAGATGTAATTAATTTGGCGTAGAAGAGGAGACATTTCAATAAATTTATAAACAAAAGTCAAGTATTTGAAATACCACCAATAATTGATGCAACGATAAAGATGTCTTTCCTTCTTCTCCTTTTAGAATATTCTAATGTTCGATACTCCAAAATCCCAACTGCAGGTCCTACCCAATCACTAGGCTATGTGGCGTCGGGCCTACGATAGTCGGGGTGAAATTTAGATCATTCTTCAATAAGACATTTTTCGTTCTATTAGGACCACAATCTCTTGTATAGACGATAGAAACAGAAGGCGGGCTAGCAACAACCATCCTCCTTTTTTCAAAAAAAAAAAAAAAAGAAAGAAAAGAAAAAAACAAATTTAGTATTTACGATTTTAATATAATAAATGTAGGTACTAAACGACAATTCAAGTGGAATCTAGGAAGGTCACATGTAAGTACTAACTATCAATTAATTGATGAAACAAGGCATGAGTGTACTAACGTTGCGTTATTGTTCCTCTCAGAGTATTTAGCAACTTGGGGGACAAGTAATTGACATGTTTGCTGAGTGCTTCTTGGGTTGATTTACTTAAAACTTCTGGGAAAGTTTTTAGGTTCTGAGTGCAGAGGTCTTGCCAACCTTTAATGGTATGTTTGGTATGATGGAAAAGAGGAAGAACGGAACTGGATGGAGGGAAAATTAAATGGAAAATGGTCATGTAATTTGTTTGGTAAGAAGGAAAGAAGAGTAAAATCCCTAGGTAATGTAAGGAGGGAGGTTTTCCATCATATTGTTTAGTAGAAGAGAAAGAAATTATAAAAGAAAATGTCTAATCAGATGTATTTTATGACGTTACCAAGGAGCTGTCATTCTTCATCTTACATGTAATTAATTTTTATATTCTTTTTTACCTGAAAAAAATAAGCTCATTAATGACATTTTATCCTATTCTTATTGTTTTTATATGCGGTGTCTGTCCATTAATATAAAGATTGGACTTGTTAATGAACTAAAAAGGATCTGATATCACTATCATGTTAATTAATTTACACGATAAAGTGATCATGTTTTGCACACATATTCCCTTGGCTCGGCACGAAATAAGCAGAAGGTTTGGTAATTACTGTGTGTTTTTTTTGGCATTTTAAATTATAATCTAAAAAAGAGTGACAGATATGTGTTCAAACATTTTTAAGTAATGCCCAATTACTCGAGAGATCATGAATCAACTTAAACAGTAAGTTGTTTTGAGTCTTACTAATGCAGTACGAGATTGTTTTACTTAACAATGACGGGAACTAAACTTTATGAGATCTAGCCTCTTGATGTTCCTTCAGTAGCTCAGTGATAGAGTGGTCGACCATTAACTGACTGGTTATAGGTTCGAATCCTATTTGGGAAAATTTGATTCATTCTTAATTAAGGAACTCGTAATGAAAGGATTCACTTTGACTGTTAAGAGTGTCTAACACATTCCCTATATCTTGTTTCTATTGCATTATATATCATCGTATCATATCCAGTTATGTGATATTTGAAAATCACCTTCAATACCTTGACTTAGGTCCGAGATAATCTACAATATGAGGCTATTTACAACTATCCAGTTAAGAAAATAATGCAATAAAAGATTGTTCTTCTTAATAATGTAACTATCGAAACCTAGTAAAAAGGGGAAAATGCCATGATATTTGATAGCATATGAGAGATTTTTTCTTTTTTTTTTTAAATCTAATACAATGCAAGATCAAACCCGCGTCCTTCCAAATTCAAACCCCAAATCCCTCCCTGCGGCCCAATGATCAAGTGGTCATTGGCAGCATAAGAGAGACTTAATTAGCATGATTTCATTTCTTAACTGGTATAACCTTCTCCGTTCATGATGCTATCTTTTACAAAAATAATAGACCAGGAAAGTTTTCCGTTTTGTTCAAATTTTTTAATCCAAGTTTTCAAAATTGCCAGTTGGCATAGAAGAATATCTCAATTAAAACCTTCCTCATATGCTTGTATGCAAACAATTAATAGCGCATGTGGGCCCTAATTAGTCTCCGCCATCTGCTAAATTTTTTTTTCACTGTCCCCCCAAACAAATATATATATATATATATATATAAACATATAAGGCCAATGCTGCTCCAATTGTGAAGCAAATCAGTATAACGTAAAAAAACGTTCTCAAACAAGGAAGCCTATTGGAATCAAAAGGCGAAAAGAAAAAAATATATATATGGCTTGTTGGTCTGCTGAAAATGCCACAAAAGCCTTTCTCAGAGCCCTCAAAATGGTAAGCTTGGTGTTCAAAGCTTTTCTCTTATGTCCTAATTGCTAATGTTTCTTTCATAATGCTATATAACATTTTATTGATTCTGATATGATCTGAAGTTTTAAAATATCTTAATAAGTTTTTACCGCTTCATATTTTCAGGGAAAAAGGGGTAAGGAACCAGATGTCGCCGAGTTCGTATCAGCACTAGCAGCCGGCAACAATGCGCAGCTGATGGTGATGGCATGTGCCAGTGCAGCAGGATCAACCGCAGCGCTAGCACTAGTTGCGGCAGCACATCAAACCGGCGGCAGGGTGGTCTGCATTCTTCCTGGGCCAAGCGAGCTACAAGCCTCCAAGGACGCTCTAGGACACTACGCCAACCGCGTTGAGTTTGTCGCGGGAAACGCAAGGACCCTTTTGCTAAACGACTTCAAAGGTGCAGATTTTGTGCTCATCGACTGCGACATCAACGACCACAAGGGGGTTTTTGTGGCGGCTCAGAAGGGCGCCACAGGCCACGTTGGCGCGCTTATTGTGGGGTACAATGCCCTTCACAAGGGATCTTGGCCGGGAAGTGAGTTAAGGGCTGCAAAGACTCATTTTTTACCCATTGGAGAGGGCTTGCTTGTGAGTAGAAGTACAAATATTGGTCAAAAGAAGAGTCATCGTTGGGTGGTAAAGGTGGACAAGTGCACTGGTGAAGAACACGTTTATAGGATCACTTCTCCTAATAAAAGGCAATGGATTGAAGCTTAAAAAGCCTCTCTCTTTTTCTTTTCTTTTTTTTTTTTTTTTTTTTTTTTTTTTTTTTTGTTCCCCTTGATTTTTCTAGCTTCAGAAATATAGAAGTTAGATTATCTATTTAATTTCTGGATAAAATTTGTCACTAACCCATGTTTTGTGAAGTGTAGATAAGGACGGTGTAATATGCTCGTCTTGAGACTCTTTGACTTTTTTGAGATGCCTTCATAGTCATTTTAATATAAGCTACTTAAGTTTAGCGCTTTGTGTTAAAGTTATAAATATGAGGGTCGATCCATGACCCGTCTCTTTGATTTGGTGGGCTTGGCCCAGACCACATTTGTAAATACCCATATTTTATCATTCCACTAAATTTTAATTTTTACTTCGTTTTGTTTTGGGGCAATTTGCATGATAGTCTTTTTAAAAGCACAAATTTAAATTATTGTCCCAGTTGTAATAGCTTCAGTTTTTTTTTTTTTTTTTTTGAACTTCTAATTATATAAGTTTGGAAGGTGATACAGGAGCATCATTCAGCTCTTGATCTTGCCGTTTCTTTATTTTCGTTTATTTTCAATTTTCCCTAAAACGCAGCACCTTGTTTAGCTGCTTCTACGCTTTGTCGTTTTGGTGTTTTTTTTTTTGTTGTCGTTTGTTTTTTGTGGAAAACGTTGTCGTTTTGAGCCTAGTGACCTTTGGTCTGTACTGGACTTGATCAGATTTGGGAATTGAACTATCTTTGAGCTGAGAGTTTTCAGCAGTTTTGTTCTCCGATCTCATCTCATTTAGGATTAGAACAATTCTCTTCCAATTTTCCCGGCGGATTTTTGCAGGAAATCCTCTCGCTTAGGCTTTTACTCCAGAAGGTCAAAAATCTAAATAAGCATTAAGTAAGGGCAAACATAAACATGTCTATTTTGAGGGGCTACTTCCACAAGTTTCAAAATTGAACTTGAGATCTACCATTTTGTTTGAAAAGGAGAGAGCCAAGAGTTCTCATATGCATGTTAAAAAAATAATAAAATATTAAAAAAAAAAAAAAAAAAAAAAAAAAAAAAAAAAAACTTCCCCGTAACTACTCATTGTGTTGGACTCTCATAAAAGTTTAGAAATGAGGAATTCATAAGTAAACAAGCACCTACTCTAAGAAATCAGAATATTTTGGCTGCATGCTGGAGGTTATAGAATTAATAAAATAAAGCAAATTACAAGGCATCTTTCATCATAAGTAGATTTTTTTTTTTTTTTTTTTTTAATCTTAATGTCAAACTGCTCAGACAAAAGAATATGCTTTTTATTTTTTAAATTATAATTTTCCTCGAATACCTGCATAATATTATAAGAAACTGACAAAGACGAGGATGCCGGTAAGATCTAGTCATATATATACCAAATTCTATATAGACGGTTCAAATGTATATATCAATCAAAGATTATATTTAGAATAATTCCATACTCATGGTTGGAAAGGTGGTTGAAAGATACCTTGCTAACTATATTGACAATTTCGTTTCCAACATCTTCACAAGATCAACAAAACACCATTTCAAAATCATGAAAGCCAAAATGCAAGCCACATATATTTATATTCCACTACACTACATATAACCCCCTCTAAAAATTGAAAATTGATCTTACATATCCCCAAAAATTTTAATAATAACACCTTTTATATTAATCTTCAATATGTAACTCATCAGTGACATTTACATAATCCGCATCTGTTGTCAGAATTGCTACTATAAGGGAGAAAGGAGTTAAAGTCTGCTTAATATTCTAAGAAAATGATAAAATTCACTTCTTGCTAAGAAGAAGATTATGTTCTAAGATCGGGATTAGATTATGTTCTAAGCTCGGGATTTATAATAGATTAGATTTAAATGGAAGTACGAAAATCAAACTCAGTCACTCAAGACTTAAGGTTCAGTGGGCAATTGCGCCGTTATTAAATTTTTATAAAGGAGTAAGAGATGCGAGGAATAGCTCATTAGATTCATGCCACTTCAAACTTCAATTAATTATGTTAATTAAATTTATATTGTAATTATTAGCCCCTCACATAAATTCCTGCCTTCTGTACTTCTAATTAACTGTCACGGATGTGTAACATCCATTTTAGTCGGCTTTTTTTTTTACCATGTTCTCTTTGCCCTTATTCAAACTCCATGATTATATATATAGCCCAACAGGAGTACCATATATCCTATTTGCTAGTTAACAGGGTTGATTAAATGAGCAAGCATGTAAACATACACACACACACACACACACACACACACATATATATATATATATATATTTATGTCGAACAAAGAGATAAAGATATTAATTATTCAAGTTAACTGGAACATATACAAAGTTATACTTACAACATATTTATAGGAATCTCTTACTCTTGCCAATTGCAATCCTCATCCAAATCCCAAAAAAACCAAAAAAAAAATTCATAGAGAGAGAAATTGTTAAGATGCTATAATATCATTTTATAGCATCTTAACAATTTCATTCTGATTATGACCATGGTTTTGCTTGAGGATCCAAACAAAGACTCAAATTGAGTAGAGAGAGAGAGAGAGAGAAAAAAAAAAAAAAAAATCTAATGCATTTTACATATCTCTATACTCTCTTTTCTCTACGCAAGAAAATTATTGGGGGTAATGATTCCAAAATTATTTTAGGGCAAAAAGAAGCAAAATTCACTCCCGGAACACGTGTTCCTCCCCCGACCGTTGATCGACGTGCTTGATCCAACGGCTGGGACCCTTCCGGGACCCCTCAACCCCACCGGAACCACCAGGACTCCCTATGTGAGCTATATTTAATCCTTTCCCAACGGGAAGAAACACCGACCTGACGACACGTGTCCCCCTCTCGAGCGCCCACTGCCATCGAAACCCTGAGACGTTTCGCTGCCATGCATTCTTGCATGCAAAAACGGCGCCTCTGCTGCTGACCTTGGCCGAGGCGGACCTCAACACCCTCCCAAAGTCCCTCCGGTTATAGTCAACGACCAGAAAGTCAACTCCGCCGCCGAGCGCCGCCATGGCCGCCGCCGCATCTCCTACTACCACCTCAGGGATCGGCGGCGGTGGCGCGGCGACGTCTTTAATGGCCTTTATGTACTCTTGTCTCGTCCTCTCGTCCGGGACTATGCAAACGTGCCTCCCGCACGTGTGTCGGGCTGCGACGGCGAGGCCGATGCTCGTGCCGATCGGACCGCCATAGGACCAGGCCTCCACGATCAGCTTGGCTTCCCAGCCGCCGGCCATGGCGGCGAGGAGCTCGGCCACACCGGATTCTTTGAATTTCTCACACTACAAAAAAAAAAAAAGGGTTAGAAACCATTAAAATTATGTTGAAAATGGAAAAAGAATAGTGGATTTTGAAGTTACTTACTGTTTTCACTGTTTCGATGTAAGCTTTTGTAGCGGTTTCTGGAGACCAAATGAGCTTCATATTATGAAGGTGGAGTTGATATCAATTTTGCTTTGTCTGTGATAATCAGTTTCTCTTTCTCTTTCTCTTTCTCTTTCTCTTTCTCTCTCTAAAAGGTTGGAGAGAGAGATTGGAAAGTGTGGGACAATGGGAAAGGTGTCAGTTTCAGTTTGTATAGATACGCATATATAGATATATGAATGGTTGTGAGAAAGTGAAAGACAGTCTTGGTTATGTTTGGCGTTGACATTAGCTCACACGAGTAAACCGTGTGTATAGTATTAAGTATTATTGGTCCCGTACTCTTATAAAGGTTTTGTTTAAATATTTGATATTCAAGTTTAACTCCAACTAAATTATATTTTTTCATCTTAATTTTATCTTTTTCTAAAAATTCAATAAAATTTATAATTAGTTTTTAAAAGTCAACAACTACTAACTTAAAATTTTATTTTCAACCGGTGAACCAAACACAAACTAAAGGTACATTAATTGAATGAAGCACATCTTATTTAGGACAAAAAGTTGATACTCTATATCCGAAAACCGAGACTTGGTGATTATTCTGGTCGTTTGGCGTCTACACTTCAATTGAAGTTTTTAGGTTGTTTTTAAATTTGTGTTTTTCCATAAAAATAAGCTAAGTTCACTATTTACGTCTCCAAATCCTTTTTTTATTATTTTCAAAAAACTCAAATTTTAAAAGTACATAACTATCTTATTTTAAGTCGAAATGAGATTTTTTTTTTAGTTGTATAAAATGACAAGAGAATGAAATAAAATCCATACTACTATTTTTTTCCAAACACATTTTAAGTCTTTACACTTTTTAACAATCATGATTCATTTTCAAAACTCAATATATTTTTAATCAAAACATTACAAAAAATTCCAATTGATGTTACAAACAACACCTTCGTAAAACAACCCATTTCATGTTGTTTATGAATCCTTTTGGTGAGAGGAGGTCCTGATTTCGGGATGGAGTCATATATCCCTATATACATCTTTGGATTAAGTTGTGGGTTAATTTCAAATTTAATTTGGATATCTAAAGGATAAGAGTTGTCTCGTTTTACTCTATAAATACGAGTTTTTTTTTTTTTTTTTTTTTTTTTTGGGTTGAAGCTCTATGAATACGAGTCATTTGTTGCAATGTTGGTAATTTTTTTTCATACTAAAACATCAATTATTTTATTATTTTAACTACAAATAAGTCACGTGATTAGTTAGTAAGGGGTAACTACAATTTATTCATATGTTTAGCAATTTTCGACAAGCACATAAGTTATAAATTTTTTTTTTCCTGCATTTCAAAGTATAATACATAAGTGAAATAAGTCTCATTTGTTAGAAGTCAAATTTGAAATTAACCTCAAGTTTTTAAGCAAACGCTAGAGTGTTAAAAAAAAAAATCTTAAACATAATAGAAAATTAGAGCATCTAACTTTTATATTTATTCTATGTATAACAATTGACTTTTACAGATATATATTAACAATGTATTTATCTATCTTGAATTAACAAAATTATACCCTTCTTTTTAGTACCTCTTTAAGATTATTGGGAATAAAATAAATGTCATACATGCAATGTCTTTTATTTTTGCTGGTCGGTTTGTCACAAGGACTGAAAACAATATAATTTTGTTTGATAAATATTGAATCAATATCTTTCAAATTTTCCTTATATATATTTTTCCGTTATTGGGAAGAAACGTACAACTTTTTTTTTTTTTTTAAATCAAAACATATTAGTATTATGAGGTACTATTGACATATATATATATACGTACGTCCTCTTCTCATTGTCCAGGACATGATAAGCTAACATTATTGTAGTTTAATTAGTTGCACATTTCAAATAATTTTTCTAGCTACCACTTGGCCTTTCTTGAAACTTCCAAGTACCATTGGTAATAGTACCACCCCCAGTTTAGTTTATGTATATAATTAATTGAATCGTTACGTAATTCTACATTAAATTAATCCCCATACATTTACTTTAAAATTCTTTAAGGGAAAAAAAAATCCAAAACGAAAACCAATTACAACAACAAGATAAGGAAATAAAATGTTAACTATGGTTTAGACCTCTATTAATTAATTTAAGCTATAAAAAAAAAGTAGATAAAGGAGCAAGTTGCATTAAGTGGGGACTGAAATATCTATATATTTTTGGTCCAGAAACATTAAAGCAATAAAGTAATATTAATTGTCATTTAGGTCAACGATGGAGTTGTAATGATGCCATGCACTTCTTTCATATAAGTGACAATTAATTAGCAATTAGCATGTATATGAAAATCTGTATTAAGCATGGTGGGGAAAAAAATTTCGATACAGCTCTATCGATAGGTATTGTTATTTTAATAGTTAAGTTAACTTTTTTTCTCAATCTTGTATATAACCAAAGACAATCTTAGATTATGTATGCTAAATTTTTAACGTATATACTTATATATCAAACAGTTAAAAAGTTATATACCTAATAAAATTAGTATCTACCTATAGAAATAGAATATAAATAAAATACAATTTTAGTTTTCACGGTAAGTTTTTCCTAATTAATATGTATATATAGGGAAATATTTCAGTTTTGTTAGACATGGCTTTTTTGTTGTCTTCTTCTCCTTGTTAAAGGAAAAGGGGGGGTTTTTCAGATCGATTTAGGAATAAGTAATTTTGTCCCCTCACTCTTAATTCAAGCTAAAAATATACCTATTATATATGTATACAATATATATATATATATATCTATATGTGTATACAAACATGAGTACATGGGTGCCTGTTTAGAAAATTGAAATATTTTAAAGCCATATGAAACTGTCAAAGACTTTAATTAATTGCAAGAGCCTTCCAACTACTCAACCCGTAAATATAGTTACCGTTCGCTTCTGACTTCTGATTTGATTTTGTACGCATACATATGAATGTATATACACACAAATATATATGTGTTAGTTTTTCAATTCTCTCAAAATCTTAAACTTTTAAAAATTGGGTCAAGAATAATTTATATTTCAACACTCTCCCTCACATGCAAGTCAGATAATAGGCAAACGTGCGGATAAATATTAATTTAAAATTTCAACACAAATTATAAGAAACTCAAAATATATCAAAAGCCCAACATACAATGATAATAAATGGGCTATTAAGAGTATAATTGTAGAGGTTCGAACTCATGATCCTCCGCTCTGATACCATGTTAGTTTACAAATTCTCTCAAAAGCTTAAGCTTTTAGAAGTTAGGCCAACAATAATTTTATATTTCAACTATAGCTTCGTTTGGACGACCAGTTCAAACTTAAATTTTTCAACTCAATTTTTGTCTTTTCTCCAAAAGTTTTTTGTCTTTTCTGAAAAAGTCAACTAAAATTATTATTGAAACTTAAAAATCTCAACTCAAACCGGTGAACCAAACGAACCCTATATGTGTGTGTGTCATTGTGTGTAAACATATATACACATGTAATAAACTTGTATATCTTATACACTTTACACACACGAATATATGGAGTTAAAATAATATATCCATATCAAAATAAATATTTGTATGTAATTTTTTTTTTTTTTTTTTGGTTGAAGTATCTAATAATAATTTACATACACGGCGCCAATATAGTCTAGTGGAGGCGGCTCAAGCCCCCACTCAAACTTCTTTTGTTTGTATAAATAAATATATATATATGTCTTATTTTATATTAAGATACACAAAACTCTCACTAAAAATTATAAAAAAAATTCTATTTCTCATTAAACTTAATTTTAACCTTAGTGATTCGTCCCGCTCATAAAATTTATGGCTATGTCATTGTTTAGTATTGGAAGAAAAAAAAAAAAAAAAAAAAAAAAAGAAGAAGATAAAAGAAAAGAAAAAGAAAAGAAAGGAAAGGAAAGGAAAGGAAATCGATCTAGGAATAATTGTGCTTTTCAGCATATAGTCTTAACGAGCCTTTTCTTTTTAAAATAAAATTATAATGTATGTTCTCTGAAAGCCTGCATTATATAGGTCACCTAGTCTCATGTTGATAAAAGGAAAACAACATGCATAACTATACACCAAAAAAGTCACAGCCGTACTATTTGAACAGTTCAAATAGTACGATTAATAATAAAATAATAATAGCTTAACAAATTAAAGTCTCCCCATTAACCTTCAATTTTATCTTATGCTAGTTTAGGGATATGAACAAAGTCGTCACCCCGGCGCTATATAACCTTTTTTTCTTTTTTTCTTTTTTTGTGGTGGGGGCCTATAGAACCAGCTATAACTAAATCCAAGTAAGAAGGACAAGTGCAAAACCAAAACTTATCAAGTAATTAATAATAAATTGCATGTCAAACGATGGTTATTGATTACAAAATGAGGACAAGTTGCAAAACCGTGATAATGACTATATATATATATATATATATATGACATCTCCCATAGGTCAAATACCTCAAATCCCTCTCCTACTTGCCATACTAAAATACTAGCTTCTTACTCTTTTTTTTTTTATATATTTATTAAAGGAACCTATATACAATACGGGTGATGTACAACTATCAGATTGTTACATACAGATACGCATTTCTCTATATATGTATATATACATATATTTGAGTCAATTAGATGAGTAGTACTCCAAGTGAACGGTAGTGATAAGTTTTCCAATCATTGGTAAAAATGTTTACCAGCTAGAAAATGCTGACCTGGATGAATTTGAATATATATATATATATATATATATGAATAAACTAAGTGGAGGAACTAAAACCTCTATCCAAATTTATAAAAAGAGAAAATAAAAGAAAAAGAAGACAAAATGATAGAAAATCAGATCTATCCTTAACGGCTACCAAATAAATAAAATAAAATAAAAAAAAAAAAAACTAACCACCCTCCATACATGCAAACAAATCTAAATAAAATTCAAATTCATCTATTCATCTCGAAACCCTTTCTTTTCGAACAAGGAAGTTTACATGCACTTTTCTTTTCTCTATCAGTGATTTTATCTCTTTCCATGTTATTGAGTTCTATCAATTTGTCCCAAGATCTTAAAACCAATTATGTCGTAGCAGGGTCTGGCTTAACAAATTTTGGGGCCTTAAACAAAGTTTTTGAAAGGGGTCTCTTCAAATGATTTTTTTATAATTATTTTGTAGAATATTCTGCCTTGAATTTTTATTTTTTTTTCTTTTCTAAGAGCTCCTTTTTTAGATTGAATTTAATTTTCTGTTATCCTCTTTTTCTTGAATTTGTCAAAATCCGGTGCATAATTTGTATTAGATATTTTTTTTTTCCCTTAACTTAGGTATGTGTGAAAATCAAATCAACACACCACAACAAAAACAAAACAATAAAACAAGTAATATGATATTTAAAAAGTAATATTAGCAAGTAAATAAAAAATGAGTAAGAAAGATATATCTGGAGATTTTATTCAGAATAGAATAGTAATTGTAGCCTTGTAAATAAAAAATGAGTAAGAAAGATATATCTGGAGATTTATTCAGAATAGAATAGTAATTGTAGCCTTATGAAGTTAGAGAGAGATTTTTATTTTGAGAAATTGAAGAGATATTCTATGAAGAAGAAGAAAATAATAATCACATTGTTTAAGGAACCCAACAAAATAGATATTACGTGCGTTGCACGGGGAAGGAAGAAAAAATAAAAATGAAAAAAATATTGAGTATTATATAATAAAAGCAGTTAATTAAGATATATATTATAATTACAGTAAATATATTTTTTTAGTATTTACTATTATAATATTAAAGTACGTACATTCATATTTATAAGCGTAATTTTCTTGAAATAAAAAAGTTCAAATAATAAATAAAATTAAAAAAATTGAAAAATCAAAGAGATAACAAAGTTACGGGGTAAATATAATAAAATAAAAACCATTTAAATTAATAAATAAACGTAAAAATGAATAGAAATTTTAAAAAATTTATTTCTAAATATTATAGATATAAATATAAAAGAACCTTATTGAACATTTTGTTTAAAAAATAAAAAATAAAAAAGTCAAAGAATAAAAAATTAATAATATCAATATTAAAATAAAATATTAAGTGTAAGAATTGTTGTTAATATAATAAAATATAATAATATATTGTTATTAAAAAATTAGAAAGAATAAATAAAATTAAAAAATTTTAAACTTAGTCAAAAAAATTTAATAACTTAAGTAAATCTATTAAATTTGAACAAAATTAATTAAATCAATAAATAAACCTAGAAATGGATTAAATTTTTTTAAAAAAATTTTATTTTAAATAATAATATCAATATATGACATAAATAATAATTTAGCTATAATAATTATAAATATACATTTTGATAATTAAGTTTCATTACAGTAGAAAAATTATTTATTGATTTTTAATTTTATTATAATTTTATAGACTTTTTATAGTTTGGAATTTCTGTAAATTATTATTTAATTTCAAATTTTTAGTTTGTTTGTTTATTTTGAATATTATAATTTAATTGTATTAACTTATTCTTCTTCTTTTTCCCTTAAATTTTTATTAATTCAATAATTTAAAAATTTTAAATATTATTTAACGTATATAATTTTATTTTTAATCATTGGAAATAATTTAATAAAATATAATTTTTTATCTTATAATTTTTCTTTTTCTATCTTTATTTTTTTTAATTTATTTTAATGTAGATATAGATATCTTTTCCTTTCTTTCTCTCTTTATCTCTATCTCTCTTTCTCTTTCTCTCTCTCTCCCTCTCCCTCTCTCTAATGACCGGACAATGCCAAAAGGGCAAAATCGATAAGTCACTGTGCAGCCGGGAAAAAGCAAGGGAATTGAAGGGCAAAATCGTATTTTACTGTACGGTACTGTTTGGCACTGTAGATCACTGTAGCAAGGGTAAAACTGGTAAGTCACTATGCATCCGGTAAAAAGCAGGAAAATTTGAAGGGCAAAAGCGTCATTTTACTGTACAGTTCACTGTTTGGGTACTGTAGATCATTGTAGATTACTTGTACGGTACTGTAGCAAAACTGAAAAAATGAAAAAAATAAATAAAAAATCACTGTAGTGCACTGTTCAGTGAACAATAAAATGTTACACTCCTTTAGTATATTAAGTAATTTGGGGCCTTCCTAGAGGCATTAGAAAAATGGCAGTAAAAAAGAAAAAAAAAAAAAAAAGTCTCATTCTAGTGTGTGTGTATATCTATAAATGTTATTTTGAACTATTTATATGAAGACAAAAATATTGTGTAGCCTCTTCGGAAAAGAAAAACCGGGCCTTCCTATAAATGGGGAGCCCTTGCTTACCAGGTTAAGCTGGTGATGTGTCATAACTTGTCATTTCTTTGTTTAAAACCCCGTCAACATTAATAAGTGAAGAGAAAGAAGAAATACTTTTATGGTTGTTGTTACGTTGTTTTCTTGATCTAACAGGTGTAAATATTCGTTTGGTTTGAACTCCTTAATCTGTTGAACCGTCCAAAAAGTCTTACAACTGCATTATTCCTCGTTAGCTTGCCTAAATATTCATTGTCTTGCAACATATATATATATATATATATATACACATATATAATTGGTTAAGGTCTATGCCGAGGGCTTTTGAAGATGTCAAACATATCTAATCTTCGTTATTCAGTTTTCCTCTTTCTTTTTCCTCCTAATTTGTCCTTAATATTTTTCTATTGTGGGCCATTAATTTTGTAGTATCAATTGTCGTATGAACTAGTGACGAACATAGATGGCTAAAAACCGCCGTTCTTGACTATCTTTCAATATTAGGGTCGTTTTCTTTCTTGCATTTATTCTTCTTTTCAATTTCCCATGTGACTTTTTGTTTACATCAACCTTTGTAATTAAATGCAATATTTGCTATAGGAAATCTATGATGATGCTGGTGATAGATTTGCAGCAATCTAATAAAAGCCATAGTTTATAAAATAACCGATTAATATCATTTTCAATCCTCAAAATAAATCAAATCTCATTTTTCTCTCTAACTTTGAAAATGTCATTCGATCTGTGTAAGTTGTTCTAAATTTAATCATTTTATTCACCTGACTGTTAAAATCTTAATAAATAAAGGCATGGTTTCATTATTGAAAGTTGGGGCCCAAAATACGTAAAACAAAAAATTAGCCCCACATAAAATCCTCATGTGTCTTTTTTCATTAAGATTTTAACAGTCGGATAGACGTAAAAATTAATTTGAGATAACTTATATAAATCAGATACCTAATCGATTTTAGATGTTTTAAAAGTCATCAATCATTATATCATTTGATCTCAATTCATTCGGGGACTAAAAAAATGGAAAAGCTTCTCTAACATGTAAGACAAAAAGTCCTCAAATCAGCAAATATCAAACAAAGATGCAAGTTTAATAGACTTGTGAATTGACAAATGAATTAAAATAATGATATGTTGTTGCTTCGCATACGTCATGCTTGAAAGAGATAATTTATGTATATCTTTCAATAAAAGCTCATCTATTTCGTCTCTATGCATGATTTGTTACATCTCAGACTAAAAAGACGACATCAGCCCCTTAAAAGGATAACACTTTTTTTTAATTTTAATATATTGTACATAGATTACAAGCAGCAATATATTTACAAATCATATACGACATTTATAGAAATAGTCAACGCCATTAAATTAAGTATAAATTAGAGGATGAGAGATCTAATTGAGATCAAGTGTACTCACTTATTGGAGACTAGAGTGGTCTTAGGCGCCCACAGAATTGTCCTAGCTAGAGGGAAAAAAATCAAGGGTCCGTTTAGTTGGTACATTTGGTTTGAAAATGAAAATTTTTCTCATTTTGAAATGAGAAATCACTTTTTTTTTTTTTTTTTTTTCTGAAATAGTATTTGGATGTGTGATTTTTTTTTTTTAATAATTCTGAAAAAGCTTAAATTTCTGAAATAACGTTTGGATACATATTAGAAACAATCATTTGAAAATTATTTATTAACAAACTTAATAAAATCATACCATTTTTAATAGGGTATGTATATAGATTTGTTCCTTTATTAATTATGATCATTGAAAAAAGAATCGTTTTAGAAGGAGATAAAATTATAAAATTTTAAAATTTAAAGTAGAGAAGAGAAATCTTTTAATCTAAAATTGTTACTGTAATGCAAGTGAGTGTAATGAGTTGATTCTGAAAAATGATATTTTTTTTTTCAACTTATTTCTAAATAAGATGAACTCACTTTTTTTTTTTTTTTTTTTTTTTTTAAGGAAAATAAGATGAGCTTTTAAGTTCAAACAAATATCATTTTCATTTTATTTTTAAAATTAAAATAAGATGGTCAAACATGCAAGCGGACCCCAAATCTTATTTTTACACTTCTTGACATAAAAATAAAAATCGTTGTCTTCACACTGAAAAAAGATTCAAAACGACAAGACATCTATTGACACATACGACATGTAATTATCTATTCTGTTTGGAAAATAATGTCGTTTAAGTTTTATATAAAACGACAAGTTGTTTATTCAAATGAGATGCCGCCTCCTGTCGTTTTTACCCTTACCACAAAGCACTTGTTTAAAATAGGGAAGTATTTAGGTCGATAAATACATGTCGTTTTCCAGATTGGATTTAGACCAAGAAAGCATGTAAAGAACAAGTCGGAAAAAAGAACTTGGTGGCAGAGATGTCGTTTATTTATCCCAAACGACAAATAATTACTTTTTTATTTTTTAACTTGACGGTAAGGAGATTCAAATTCTGCACTTTTAGATAAAATTAGATCAGGTAAAACTAGATTATGTCTATAACCACATAAATTCACATGTTTTACAAACACTTGTCATTATCAAAAGGTGAAAAAAAAAAAATTTTGCGACTTCAACGGTAATGCTTTTAAAAGACTAAACACCATTTAGATTGTAGAGGTTCAAACTCAAAATTTAAATTTTATAGGAGAAAAAAGTGTGGAAAAAAAAAAAAAAGATTGATTGAACAATAGATGAAAACAAAGTGTCAAACAGACTAATTATTCAAACTTTGAAAAATAACTTTTGGACTTAAAAAAACGGAAAGTAATTTTATAAAGACTATTACGTATATAGCCAAATTAGAGTCCTAGTTCTAAGAATTATCCAACAACAAATTTATTTGTAAAAATAAACAAAAAAAAAAAAATCAACTACCCATTTCATATTTGACCAAAATACCCATAGATTCTATTTTAGGGAAGAAAATATATTTGATTCCCGTATAAAACAACAGGTCCTTGTTTTTTGAAATAAAGAAAACTGTTTTGAAATCCCTTAAATCTCCCATAAAACAAAATCAGAAATTAGGTAAGAAAATTAGTAACTATTCTCCATTTCTCTCCCCTGCTTTTGTCCACAACGCCTCTATTTTCTATTTTTCCATTTTCTTCAACTTGTTTACTACGACCGGAAGAGGAACCTCCATTAGCGACGATGGGGGAGAAAAAAAATGCAAGGAAGACGCCGGAAAAAATCCTAAGCACATCTAAAGGGGTTCCGGCTTCTCCATCACCACGGCGTTCCTCACAAATATCATCAAGGGTTAATGACCCATCATAGAATATATCACCATCTAAATTTGGAGTGGCTTAACAAGTTCATATTGATCGAGTCATTATCTTTTTAATTGTGTTTTTAGGGTTTCAAATTTTTGAGTCCATATATTGTTGATTTTTTTTTTTTTTAAGTCTTTTTTTTTTATCAACTGGACATCATATCTGATTATTTTTAGGTTTTTTTTTTTTTTTTGTAAGTAATTTTTTTATTCATAAATTTTATGTGTCGGATCAATATATTATTATTATTATTATTTTTTTTTAATTTGGGAAAGAAGGGATTCGAACTCTATATCTTTTGGTGGAGTTAGATATGATATTACCGTTAAGCTATGCCTGTAACTATCGGATCAATATATTATTGATTGTATGTTTTTAGGATTATGAGTCAATAGGTTTTTGGATTATATAAGAATTTTATTTTAGGTTTTCTTTTTTACACGTAATGGTGAAGAAAATGTAAATAAGAATCATTAGGTCATTATCCAATTGATTTCGATTTATTTTTATTTTATTTTTTATTTTTTATTTTTTTGTACTTGGGTTTTTTTTCTAGTGTGACAATAAATATAGGATTTTGGCCAGTTACAGTGTTTTTTTTTTTCCATCAGAATACAAGATAATCTATCTCTCACGAGTAATTTGTTCACATACTTCTCTAGCTACGGTGGAATTAATGTTGGTTTCAAAAGCCATATAAGCATAAATTTAGCAGTTGATTATTGGATCATGTACAACAATAAACTTTCATAAAACTTTACCGGTATTCTATAGAGATATGTTAAATTTAATATATATAAATTATGATAAGATAAGAATATTACTGTCATCTGATTAGGCTAATAACTTCACAAAAGATTAAAGTCCAGTGACACCTTAGACTATCGAAGCCTAATTTCGGTACAATTCAAACGGACATGTGGGTGTTCTTCTTAATTAGTATGACCACTATTTACCTTTTGTGTTATTTGCTTTTAATTCTCAACGTATGGGAGAAGCAAAAAGTGCTATGGAGAATTTTTCTCTTTAGGTTTTTCTCTTTCAGAAAACAGAAATGAGAAAAGAGGACCTCACGAAATAAATCATCAATTTGTATTACATTGAGAATTATTCTAATTAATTTAAATAAAATAAATTGGCCATCTCCGCTGGTGTGCACCACCTGTCACCCAGACAGTGCTAGGTGGCGCAGATCACTTGGAAAAGCTCTGATTTTTTCAATTTTCAATTTTTCAACTTTTAAAAATTGTTTGCTGTTTGAATTTAAATATCTAGATTTAAAAAGAAAACGGATTTTCAAACAAAGATACTTTAATTTAAATTAGCAAACTTTTTCTGATAAAAATTTGCACACCACTGGGATCTTTGTGGTGTAGGAACCTATTACAATGTGCGTGACCAAATTAGATCATTCAATTAATATTTATTTAAGTAATCACACTATTTTATTATATAATTAATTCCAAATTAATTGATATATAGGGTGAGTATGTATTAAATTCGAGATCAATCAATCCAACTAAATACATACTGTTCAAGCAGTATTGTGGAGATGGCATGGAGAACTTTGGACTTGCAATTTCAAGCTCCAATAAGCTTGATAATTAATTAAACTCTTTAATTAATATATCAATTTTATTATTTCTAAAATTATTCCACAAAAAACGTGAAAGTACACTTTTAAAATCATAAATATAATTTATTCAACGAATTTACATTGTCATTTGAAATATTCATTACATATAAATCAATCATCTATAAAAAGTTCACAATTAGAATTAGGCTTTATTTATCCATTAACCTCTCTAATTGTATTTTTCTTCTTAAATACCATTGATTCTTAATGAATGACATATTTATGATCTTCTTATAAATTGAACACTTTTATTATTCAAGCCCATAATCAACCCTTAAGAAAACTGCATGTCCATCTACTTCTTAATGAAGAAATGGCTTTCATCTTGTTAAACTAAAATTTCCAGCTATTTACTATGTTAAGTCTCCAAGATATTAGGAATGTGATTCAGCATCTCGTGAATATGTACCAAGTAAGTCAAAAGACATAAAGCCATAAATAGTAGTTAGTTAATGATTTAGAGTTAAGATTGTTCCATATATAATCATCGTTGATTAAATTCGCACACTATGTATACTAACAGAGATTAGAAATTCAAATTTTTCTTGTTTTGGTCCTATATCATCACATTATATAAAGCGCTTTCATCGTGATAATACTTCAAAAACAATCCCGATAGGATTGTCTAATTCGTAATAAAGATGAGTCGTGCTAGTAATAATTAATTAAAAATCCCAACTTTGATTAATTATTACACTTTAATTAATTATTACGGACAGTTTAAGTGTTAGATTTTTATCTTTAAATAATATACTTTTGTATGTAACACTTATATACATTATTTAAGGTCACATAAGTAATCACAAATATTTTATAATATTTATCAAGTATGATAAACATACATGCATAAAAGAGTATAATAAAAAATACATCTAATTTATTTAAATAGTAATAATATCTTGAACATCATATGCTTCTGGACATTAACCCCAACAATTACTCGAAACCTTACTGTCCCATCAAATGACACATGATAAATTCAATTTGATTAAATAAAAGTATTATGTATTTGGCACTTATGTTCTATTTGATATGATGGATTATTGGAGGGAAAGAAAAAGGTGAAGAGAAAAAGGAAAGGAAAACTCTTTCGGTGCTTGTTTGTTAAAGAGGAAAGAAAACTAGATATATATATATATATATATACACACACATATATAAGGGATTTTAAGTCATAGGGCCACTTTATTTTATTTTTTCAATGTGGACGATGTGACGGTCATCAATCCCTATAAGAAAAATGATAAGTTGTGCAGTCTCATATCACTTAAGAATGAATATATGTGATGCTTTATTAAGTAAAAAGACCACCTCCTAATGATATGAGGTCTTTTGGGGTTAAGCTTAAGAGAAAAACCTTGAGCCTAAGAGCAAAATCATGTAAGTACAAGGCTTAAAGCAGACAATATCATATCAAGATAGGCATGAGTTGTTATAAATAGTATCATAGCCTACGCCCAACCAAAGTATGGCTAACGAGAACATTGAGTCTAAGAGCAAAACCATGAGAGCATGAGGTTTAAAGTGAAAAATATCATATTAAAGGGAGGCATAAGCCATTACAAACGGTATCAGAGCCTATATCTAACCGGAAGTGTGACCTATAAGGATGTTGGGTCCCAAAAAGATGGGTGATTGTGACAGTCATCAATCCTTACTAGAAAAAGAGTAAGTTGTATAGTTTCACATCGTTTGGGAATGTATATATGTAATTGTTCATTAAGTAAAGAGACCACCTCCTAATGATATAAGGCATTTTAGGATTAAACTCAAGAGCAAACCCGTTTGAGTACGAGACTCAAAGTGAACAATATTGATACATAAGTCGTTACAACAAATTATGGTTGGTAAGGACAATTTTTATTGTTCATTTACATGACTGTAAAGTACAATTTTGACTCGTTAACTTTTTTCTTAATCTTTTTATATTATATAATTCCTACACATTATTAATGGATAAGGATGTAATTCATATGTAAAATTTATCTTTTCTCACTCTTTAACTTCTAATATTGGGAGAGGCTGTGGTAGAGCCTCTCCCACAAACTCTACCAGTAGAGTTCTTTTTTTAACCGTTCAATTTAAATCGAACGGTTGACATATCAGGGGTGCATTATATTATCATAAACCTTACCTCATTTAAACTTTCTCACCCCAAATCTTTCCCATCGCCGCCGGCGACTCACCTCTGGCACCAACTCCGGCCGCCGGCGACGGAATTTTTTCTCTATCTTCCCCTTTCTCTCTCTTCTCTTCTCTTCTCTTCCCCTCTCTCTCTCTCTTCCCCAGCCCCGTCGGCCCCGACCACCCCAACCCGGCGCCCCCCCGGCCCCCCCCCCCCCCCGAGGCCCCCCTCCCCCCGGCGCCCCCCCGGCCCCCCCCACCCCAGGCCCCCCTCGCCCCGACCCCCCCCCCCCCTCCGAGGCCCCCCGGTCGAATAGAGAAAGCCGGGGGAGGTCCTCGGGGGGGGGGGGGGGTCGGGGGGCGGGGGGGTGGGGGGAGGCCGGGAGAGGGGGGTCTGGGGTGGGGGGGCCACCGGGGGACCTGGGGCTGGGAGCCGGGGGTGGGGGGCGGCGGGAGAGAGGAGAAGAGGGAGAAAGGGGAAGAGAGAGAGAAGAGAAGAGAGAGAAAGAGGAAGAGAGAGGGGGCCGGGGGAGGTCTCCGGGGGGGGTCAGGGGGGCGGGGGAGGGGGGGCTGGGGGCCGGGGGTGGGGGGCGGCGGGAGAGAGGAGAGAGGAGAAGGGAGAGAAAGGGGAAGAGAGAGAGAAGAGAAGAGAGAGAAAGAGGAAGAGAGAGGGGGGTGGCCGCGGCCGGCCGGCGGTGGGGCGCCGGAGGTGGTCGCCGCGGGAGAGAGGAGAAGAGAAGAGGGAGAAAATCGCCGGCGACAGGTAGCCGGACGGCGGCCGGAGGTGGTCGCCGGCGGCGGGAAGATCGCTGGCGACGGAGAAGACTTTGGGTGAGAAGGATTATGTAAGGCAAGGTGTATAATAATATGATACACCATCAACATTTGAACCGTTCGATTAAATCTTAACGGTCTAAAAAGTGACTCTACCGTAAGTTGTGGTAGAGCCCCTAAAAAGGGACTCTACTACAGACTTTCCCTCTAATATTAAACAAGTGAAGATAAATTCTTTTTCTTTTTCTTTTTTTTCTTTCTTACCAGCAGCTTAAAGGAAAAATAATTTTATTTTTCATGGGCTCGATGCTTTGCGAGCCCCTCCATTGCGCGAGCAGTCGAGCTCACTCGGTCGCACAAACCCTCTAGCCCCCACGCTAATCGCGATCTCGCTGGTGACGTTAGATCCACGACGGAGGTCATGAGGGACCAGATCTGGACAAGCCACTGGTGCGACGGCGAGGGCGAGATCTCCTTCGGGCTTTAAATCACCGGCAAGATAACTCGACAGCTCTAGAGGCTTGATGGCTCGCGAGGGGTCTCGACAACATAGGGGTCTTGATGGCGAAGGGGGCTAGACGGTCGTGCGGTGGAGGGGGCTTGATGGCCCACAAGGAGGAGTGGCCTAAGCAGATGGAGGAGCAGCAGAGGCAGCCATATAAGGTGATTGCAGTGGAGTTCATGAGAGTAATCGGCCTCCCTCACCGGCGGTTTCCCAGGAAAATCAGATGATCTTTGAGGTTGCATAGGTGACAGCAACGGAGGTAGGGGCTATGGTGGCTGGTGGTGTGGGAGAAGTTGATTTTTTTTTTTTTTCAAAAAAAATGTTTTTAAAATAATTATTTTGTAATTTGAAATTAAAAATGGTGTAATCAAGTGTAATAGTTTCTATTTTTGTTTTCATGTGAAAGATGATTCCATACCGTTAGATTTTCAATTGGATGGTTAAATTTTTTTACTCCATCAGTGGGGAAAAAAGTACGTCCCATACCATAGAAGTAGAGCTGGCAATTCGTGTTAGTGGATAGTGTTTGTGTCTTGTTTGATCCCTCGGTTGACACGATAACCCTTAACATGAACACGACTCATTTAATAATTGTGCTAAAAAAACAAAACCCAAAGACGACTATTTAGTGAAAGGGTTGACACGACAAGACCATCGTAACCTATTTATTAAACGAGTCTTAATTGTGTTGTGTCAACTTGTCAAACCCGCTTACTAAACGAGTCATTTAACCTATTATGGACCCATTTACCAACTTTACTTAAAAAAAAAAAAAAAAAAATCATTTTTAGTACTTAAAAAACATACCAGTTCACAAAACATAAACACCACAACCAAATTAAGTCCACAATCAAGCTAAAACAAGTCAAGCAAATAAAATCATACTACGCAACATAATTAAAATACAAAAACTAAAAAACAAACATAAAGTCCAGCAATTTCCCTATTCTAAATGATTTATTTGGTTGTCTTGGCGGTGGTAGTAGCAGCAACAGGGGCAGAAGGTCCAGCTTCATCTGCTATAGCAGAAGTAGAACCTTGTAAGAAAGGTTTCTCATCTTCAAGCTAAATTTTAAAATGTCTTGCGTGAGGTCCCCCGCCTCCTCTTCGAAACCTACATTAAAAAGTCAATATTAATTAAAATCAAGTTAAAGAATATACAATACAAAGTTAATGCAATTGATAATTTGTTAGTACCTTTTTCACCAAATAGCCAATCTTTGGTACGAACAAGTGCCTCAGCTGTGTTGGGTTTAAGTGAGCTGCAAAATGCATCAAGAACTCTAGCGCCAACACTAAAACAAGCTTCTGAAGCAACAGAGGAAACAGGGACAACCAACACATCATAAGCCATAGTAGCAAGTTCTATATACGGAAATTGATTCGACTTCCAAAAGTGCAGAACATCTAACTTCATATTAGTGGCTCATCCAAATAAAACTTTAATTGTGTTTTTTGGGTACAGGTACCAAACTCAGAAGTAGACATCTCATTAAATTCCTATATGAATATTTGTAACGCCCTCTCACAGGACGCCACAGTTATTGTATCATAACATTCATTATTTATAATCAAATAAGAGATTGCGGAATATAAATAAGAAAAAATGGTACAAAAGTAGCCTATTTTTTTTTTTTTAACATGACGTATAAATGAATATAATAATTTTAAACTTCATAAAATAAATCAGTAAATGCAATAGTACTAAAAACCTTAATCTTAACTAAAAAGATCTAAAAATCTTTTGCTTTCAAAAATTCATATTTAAACCATAAACTTTAATTCTGCAGAATTATAAATAACTTCATCAAAATTTGTAAAAATAAAGTCAGGATGCATCACTTTGATATTTCATTTCCGCCACCACACACACATCCGTACCGAGCACCTCCAACCTCACATTAACCATAACCATATAACCAACATTAATAAGAGATTAATTTTGGATTAATTCCTTAATTTCCTTTTTATAAAAGGGATTTAGATAAAATTATGTTTTGAGAGTATTAAATTAATACTCAGACTGTGTATGTCTTTCAGAACAATACTTGACCGCAGTCTAGTTTTAAGACGCAGAAACAATATGCATAAGATAAGTACAAACCCCGCCTACAGTATGAAACTAGTAATTATTTTCCTTAATGTTTGGATTAGGCACATGCCATGTTAGGATTATGTGACTTGAATCCATGATTATGCCATGTTATAAGGATGTCATGATATATTAGATCGTGATAAGTTATAAGTATGCCATGCCATGTTAAGAAATGATTTATAAGTATGCCATAATATGCTATGATGATGATTTACGAATAATCCATGATGATATGTTATATGTATGCCATGTTACGATTATTCCATGCTCACATGGTGCCATGCTATGTATAGATGTGTCAGTTTTATAAGTATGCCACATTTCATAGTATGTCGTCTTTTACATTTTTACCATGAATTACAAATATGCCACTTTGCATAAGTGTCATATCACATTTACGCCATGGATTAGTTTATGTTATTAATCAAATGTCACATCATTGTATATGAACTACGACTAATAAGATCACAACTTATAAACGTTAGTCTTAAACCAAGTCTTTGTATAAGACTTCTTAATAGGAGTATGATGATAGACATACCCAAATCCAGTTAAGTAAAAACTAAGACTAATTCAAAGAATAGTAAGGTGTTGTACCAACCTCCCTTCAGGTGAGGTCATTTCAAGGTGCTTTTCCTAACCTCCCCACAGGTGAGGTAATTTTTCTGATTAATTTCCAGAATTGTTCGGGACCTTACACACCCAAACTTTCTGTGGAATGCGCGCATTCGATACGTACACATAGAGGCCCAAACATAAGTCAAGATAAGAAGTTCATAATGGAGAATAAGACTTGAATAATCAAGAATAATCATATTACGCTTATTTTCCATAATGAACAATAATCGGAATATTCATCCATGTGTAATGTTCTCTATGTTGTTATTTCTGTGAGATTGTGTTTGTACTTGTTGAGCAAAAGCTCATCAGATATATTCATACTGTAGGCAAAAAGCTCGCAGTATAATAATTGTGGGGCATTGCAGACGGAGTCGAAGAAGAGGTGGTGTGGGATACCACTACGCAGATTTTCCGTAAGTGAGTAAGTGTGTGTGTTATGGATAGTGAGTAAATTTATATGGATAGTGAGTTAGTGTGTGTGTGTGTATAGTGAGTAAATTTATATGGACAGTGAGTGTGTGTAGTGAGGAAATTTATATGGATAATGAGTGTGTGTGTGAGTTTATATGGATAGTGAGTAAATTTATATGAATGTGTGTGTGTGGTGAGTAAATTTATATGGATAGTGAGTGTGTGTGTGTAGTGAGTAAATTTATATGGACAGTGAGTAAGTGTGTGTGTGTAGTGAGTAAATTTATATGGACAGTAAGTAAGTGTGTGTGTGGTGTGTGTGTGTATGTAGTGAGTAAATTTATATTGATAGTGAGTAAGTGTGTGTGTTAATTGCGAGTTAGCGGGTTTAATCCATTTGACCCTTTATTTAATTGTGTTTAGCGGGTTCAACCTGTTTTGATCCAAACTCATTTAAGGAAAACCCAAACCCTCTAATTTCGTGCGGATTTCGTGTCGTGTCGTGTTGTCGTGATCCAAATTACCGCATGATGGATATGTGACAAAAAACATCCAAATTTAAACGTCTGTTAGAAATTGTTTCTATTTTACACCTTTTTTATGAGTTCGGGGACCTTTTAATAAATAAAAAAAGTAGTAACCAATCGACACCTTTTAAAAAAATTCATGGATTATTACAGCAATTTACCTTATCTATTTTTTAAACTTATTACTATAATTTTTTGTAACCAAAAAAAAAAAGAAAATACTCAATATTGTTCTACAATAATAAGTTCTCTTGTTTCGCATGTCCATTTCCAAAATAAGTAGAAAAATAGTATAAGAGTTTTTTTTTTTTCCCCCTCAATTTTTTCCATCATTATTGTCATTTTAAAAAAGAATGAACATCTCATTTTTAAACCCATTTAATATCGTATTCTTTTAAAATCCTTACTAGTTACGCTTTGTCTAGTAGTAAAGATTGTATTTGGGTTGAGTACTTGCAAAAATTTATTGGCTCCTTTGTAATGGCTGATTTGCCAAAATTACAACCCATTGTAAAAATAAAAATTAAAATTAAAAAAAATTTACACGAATAAACGTTATCTCATTCTCGAAACGAGTATATGATCCAAACCGCCTATTCCATGGTCTAAAACACACAAACGTCTACCAGACCTGGCACATACTGATATACATATATAAAGATACTAGACAAATACCCATTGCAAAATATCTCTCCATATTCTGTATCACAAAAACTGAAGGATATAGCCTCGAAGCCTTTCGAAATTTTGATGCTTCTTTGCGCAAACACAAACCGGCCATGGAACACAAACTATCTCCCAACAACTCTTGTTCTTCTCCAGAAATGCAAGACCCTCAACGACGTCAACCAAATCCATGCCCGAATGATCACAACCGGCTCCATAAACAACTCTGCTCTCTCCACCAAACTCGTCCTCGCCTTCGTCTCTTCACCTCACCTGCCTCTCGCCGACTTCGCTCGACAACTCTTCTTTTCTCGCCATGCTTTCCGAACTCGTCGCCACGGAGAGGATCCGTTTCTTTGGAACTCCGTTATCAAGTCGTACTCTCACGGGCGTGACCCGAAACAAGCTTTGATTGTGTTCTGTTTGATGCTTGAGAATGGAGTTTGTGCTGATGAGTTCTCGTTCTCTTTGGTTTTGAAAGCGTGCGGTCGCTTGGGTTTGGTGAAGGAGGGGTTGCAGATTCATGGGTTGTTGAGGAAAATGGGAATTGGGTCGGATTTATATTTGCAGAATGGTTTGGTTTCCTGGTATTGGCGTTGTGGGTCTGTTGAGTTCGCACGCCAGATGTTTGATCGAATGCCGAAAAGGGACTCGGTTTCGTTTAACTCGATGATTGATGGGTATGTTAAGTGCGGGATGGTTGGTTTTGCGCGTAAGTTGTTTAATTGTATGCCGGTGGAGGAGAGGAATTTGGTTACTTGGAATACAATGATTAGTGGGTATGCGCAAACTGATAAGGAGGGGCTTGAGCTTGCTTGGGATCTGTTTGAGACAATGCCCGAAAGAGACTTGGTTTCGTGGAACACAATGATTAATGGGTGCGTAAAGCTTGGGAAACTTGAAGATGCTCACAGATTGTTTAATAGGATGCCTAAACGAGATATGGTGAGTTGGGCTAATTTGATAGATGGGTACTCTAAATTAGGAAGGATTAATTTTGCTAGAAGTTTGTTTGATGAAATGACGGAAAGAGACGTTGTTGCTTGTAATGCCATGATGGATGGCTACGTTACTAATGGTTATTTCATGGAAGCGTTAGAAATTTTTCGGCATATGCAAAATGGAGATATGTCACCTGATGTTACCACATTGTTGATTGTTCTTTCAGCAATAGCCCAATTAGGACATATTGAAAAAGGCGTGGCTCTGCATTTGTATATACAGGAAAATGGGTTTTCTTTGAGTGGAAAGCTTGGTGTTGCCCTCATCGACATGTACGCTAAATGTGGGAGCATAGAGAAAGCTATGAAGGTATTTGAAGATATGGAAGAAAGAAGCGTTGATCACTGCAATGCTCTGATTGGTGGCTTCGCGATCCACGGTCTAGGTGAATTGGCTTTTTGTTTGCTTATGGAGATGGAAAGGCTTTCTGTAAAGCCAGACGATATCACATTCATTGGAGTGCTTAATGCTTGCGGCCATGCAGGCTTGGTCAAGGAAGGCGTAATGTGTTTTGAGCTCATGCGAAGAGTTCACAAAGTGGAGCCCAAAATGCAACACTATGGATGCATTGTTGATATCCTTGGCCGGGCGGGGCACGTTGAAGAAGCCAGAAGATTCATTGAGGAAATGCCAATTGAGCCGAATGATGTTGTTTGGAGGACTCTGCTTAGCGCGTGCAAGAGTCATAAGAAGTTCGATATTGGAGAGCCAATAGCGAAGAACTTGATTCGGCAGGATTCTTGCAATTCAAGTTTCTATGTGCTTTTGTCCAATATGTATGCTGGCCTTGGTATGTGGGATGATGTTCGCAAAGTTAGGACGATGATGAGGGAAAGAAACGTTAATAAACTTCCTGGTTGCAGTAGAATCGAACTCGAGGGAGTTGTTCATGAGTTTTTGGTGCAAGACAACTCCCACCCTCAAGTTACAGAGATTTATTCCATGTTGAACGGATTATGGACGTCCAACTCTGAGGTCATTAAGGCTTGAACAGGAAGCTTCCCTCCATTTGTAAGTAAAAAAAACTATGATGTATATGTTTGTTTTTTTGTTTATTTATCGCAGAGAGATTTTATTTGTTCATTCATAGTTGGCAATCGCTACAAATTTAGTAGACAACGAAACAAATATAAATTGTCATAACATTCAAAACCAGAATGAGCAGATTAGAGAGCAAGACGAGCTACGATATTGTATGATTTTGGTGTTGATATTTGGCCTTGGTTGGAGGATTCCAAATCTGCAATTCTATTTTGATTGCTAGTTAACAAAGATGCACATCTGATAAAAACCTGCCTTTTTACATGGCTAGAGTTCAAAGGGTATAGAAAATGAAACTAAAAGTCCTAAAAACGGATAGCCATTTGCATCTATAACGTAGATATCCATCTAAATGAACTAACGTTCATCCTACAAATTACAACAAACAAGTAGAGAGCCATTCAAAATTTCAGTCTTCAAGAAAGGATAGAACAGTCGGGAGATCCCTATTTCAGCAGCAAACCATAGTTGGTAAATCTTTCATCGTACCCAATTACCCCGTCCTTTGAAAATTGAGGCGAAAACTTGGTAAGAACATCAACAACTGATAAACCCATTTAATTCTTGCATAACATTTTCTATGGATGGCCTGTGAGTAGGAGATTCATGGGTGCAAAGAAGAGCCAGTTGTCCAAGTTTCGCTGCCTCAGCTTCAGAAAACTTTCCCTCAAGGTTTTGATCTATGAAGTCCTCAAATCTGCATGACTCTGCCCCTTGGTGAGCAGATTGAGTGATTTTTCGTTTTCCAGTGAGGATTTGAAATACAATCACACCAAATGCATATACATCGCTTTTTCCGGTGAAGCGACCAGTGGTTGTGTACTCGGGAGCCAGATATCCCATGGCAGCAGTAGCTTTGAGCAGGGAGAAGACAATATCGTCTGCTAGAAGTTTATGCAGACCCGAATTTGAGATCATCGGCTTATAGTTGGCATCAATGAGGACCTTCTCAGCTGATATGTTCTGGTGAACCATAGCACGTTTGTTGCCTTTGCTTCCGTGCAAATATGCAATACCTGGTTCCAAACGAATATCAATGTCCGATGCATGGAAATTACAATAAGCAATGAATCACATCAAAATTTTGATTTTTAAGGGGGAACATTAGGGGTCATGGAAAACTCACTAAAATCACTCTTTAAATTTACCTTTGGCAATGCCATTGATAATGGATACTCTGGTCGACCATTCAAGAGTGGAACCACTGCCTTCATTGACGTCGAGATACTGCAAGAGGCTTCCGTTCGGGACAAAATCGTAGATAAGGAAACACTCTCCCCTGCCTTTTGAACAGCAAAAGCCTCTCAACCTAACAAGATTTTCATGTTTCAACGACATCAATATCTTCAGTCCCTTCAGGAACTCTGCTTCATCAGATTTGCAGCTCGTCTTTGTAATGCACTTCACTGCCACAACCGACCCATCCCTCAAGATTCCCTTGTATATGGCAGAGAAACTGCTTTTCCCCAACAAATTCACTTCCGAGAAGCACTGAGTGGCGCGCTCCACTTCTTCTAAATTGAACATGAAGCTCTCAAGAACTTCCTGAGAGTATCCAGTACTACAACCTTTAGCAACTGGGTCCCATCCATTCGAATATTCCAGACTGATGAGAGGAGATGCACTCTTCCTGTGAACCTCCTTGGCCTGGTCAGTGCTAAGCCGGCCATCCAATGAGTCAAAAGTACTCCCGATTTTCTGTTTCCGTCGGCGGTACCACGAGAACGTGAAAAGCCCAGAAACAGTAAAAGCAACAAAAAGTCCAATAACCCCCAAAGCCACACCAATTTGAGGAGACTTTGATGTTTTTGAACAGCTGGTTCCGCTGCAATCCGGGTTCAAATTTGCAGACTCAGGAAGATCTTCTGCCGAACGATTTTGGGGCGAGTTTGGGAGGCCGTTCACAGAAATGTTGCCAGGTTGATATGGTTCAGGCCTATTTGGGTCCCAACCATCACTGGCTGAGCAAACATGCAAGTCAGGAAACCCAACTCCACACAAGTGTGGATTGTTTTTGTATTGGAATCCTCCATTGAGTCTCTTAAGAGCTGCATTAAACGTATATCAAGTTACTAACTAAAATTAAGTAGAATTAGAAGCTTGACTAAGTTAGTACTTAAGATCATAATACCTTGGGGAACAGTCCCGGAGAGCGAATTATTTCGGATATCGAGGACTTGTAACATGGGAGCATCAGCTAATTTTGCAGGGACAGAACTAAAGAGGTTGTTGAAGCTCAAATCCAACCTCGTTAAGGTCTGTAGCTCACCCAAACTCGCCGGGATTGCACCAGTTAACTGATTGTATTGAAGAGCAAGAACACTAAGCCTCTTCAGGTTTCGCAGTTGCAGTGGTATGCTTCCAGTCAATCTGTTGTAACACAACTGCAAAACTGCAAATAAACAAAGAAAATTCAAATTTCACACCAAAAAAAAAGTCTGCAATTGTAAAAATTCTCTGCTTAATGTCCATCCAATTTGCTTTTTTTTTTTTTTTTTTAATTTAATAAATGCGTAATGTATTAACTGGTATAATCAAAATAAAGTAAACTTGGGAAAACAAGGTTGCCAAAAGCTATAGAGTCAACATGATAAGTTTAGACACAAAACTAACAGCTAACAAAACTGAAACAAGGTTACAACCTCAAAATACATACATACATACATATATATATATATGTGTGTGTGTGTGTGTGTGTGTATTTATCTATCATGAACATAAACTCAAAAAGTTTGGCTAAAGAAAACAAAATACATGTAAATAAAGTTGAGTTTTTTTTTATTTATTATTATTATTATTTTTTCTAGAGAGAAACAAAGTTGAGACTTTTAAAGTTTAACTGCATACTTAAATTCAATCTGTCAAAAAAAAAGCTATAGAGTCAAACGTGATAAGTTTAGACACAAAACTAATACGGCTGACGAAACTGAAACAAGCTTACAACCTCAAAATATAGTTTACACACACACACACACACATATATCCATCATGAATCTAAACTCAAAAAGATTTGCTAAGAAAACAAAATACATGTAAACAAAGTTGGGTCTTTTTCTTTTTTCTTTTTTCTTTTTTTTTCGTTTTCCTGAGAGGAGCAAAGTTGAGACTTTTGGGCAAGAAAAAGAACAACCCAAATAATAAAAAAGTGAACTTTGGGCAAAATATAAATAATAATAATAATAATAATAAAAAATAAAAAAAAGGGAAAGACCCACCTTGGAGATTTGGCATGTTGGCAAACTCGGTGGGAATTTCACCAGATAAATTATTGACATTGAGATAGAGATCAGTGAGCTGAGTCAAGGAGGTGATTTCCTTGGGTATTTTCCCATTCAAAGAGTTGAAATGGAGGTAGAGACCAGTCAAGCTCTTGAGACCAGCCACGGAGGGCGGGATTTGGCCCCACAGCCCCTTCCCTTGCAGAGAGATGTTAACCACACGCCCTTGCTCGTCACACGCCACGCCCTCGAACCCTCCTCCGCAGGGCTCGCCCCGCCCACCCCACGACCTCAGGTACTGGTTTTCTGGGTCCAGCGAGGCCTTCAACTCCATCAGAACCGCGAGCTCGGAAACCGAGGAGAGAGAGAGTGAAGGCTTATGGACAAGGAAGACGATGAGGAAGAGGATGAGGAGAGAGAATGTTGGTGGCCGCATGTTTGGCTTCTGAGAAAGTGCCGGAAAATGACACCGGAATGTGTCGGAATGTATATTTACCTGACCAAGCAAGAAAGTTGATGAGCAGGTGTGTTTGGTTGGGAGGAAACTGAGAGAAAAGCGGAATGCAGAGTAGTCTTTTCTTTTCTTTTCTTTTCTTGTGGTTCTTCTTCTTCTTGACGATTTTCCGGGTGGGAAAGTGTGGGAAAACGTGGGAGTTTTTTTTTTTGTTTTTTTTTTTGGGAGGTTCGAAGTGAGAGTGAAGAGTGGAGTTTGGAGTGAGAGAGAATTTGAATCCCAAGCTGGTATGCCTTGGGAAACTGAGAAGTGGTGGGTCCTACCCAAGCAGTTTATGGACCGTACAGTTATAATTGTAGAAGAGATTGTCTGTCATTGAGACAATTATTTTATATAATAATTAATAATTATATAGTTAGACATGGACAGTATTTAATCATCAATCAAGTTAACCCGTGAACTTACACGTGCTTATCTTCCCTTTGTACGGTAAAGTGGTAGACATTTGACAATACAAATGTTTGTCAATTTCTTTAATTCAAATCATACCTACGTAAATCTACTCATGTTTATTTTTATAACATAATAAATGTACAAGTTAAGTATGCTTTATTCTGTCATGTTCTTGTTTTCTTTGTTTAGGGTCTGTTTGGTATATGAATTGAGTCTGAGTTAAGTTGAAATTTTTAAGTTTAAATATTAATTTTTGTTGATTTTTTCTAAAAAGATAAAATTTTTTTTCAGAAAAAATAAAAATAATGATGAAAAAGTACAGTTTAATTTAAAATGAGTTGGAAAAACAAACGGATCCTTAGGCTTCAAAATACAGTTGGAGGACCATAAATGTGGTTTTTCTTTTAATAGTATTTGCAATTTTGTTTAATAGTTGGAAAATTAAGCTTGAAAATCTTATTTAATTGCGGGTTTAATCTAGAGAGAGCATGGATGAATGAAATTCTTTTTCTTCTTTTAACCTAAATGTATATAACAAACCCTTTTAAAATTTGAAAACATAAAATTATGACTCTAAAGTTTACAAAATCCCAATTGCACATAAAATTAAAAGCTCCATAGTAATAGATTTAATACCCATTACTCTAAAATCTTAAATCAGTAGGGCTAATGTTTCATATAGCTAAATTATTAAAGTAAGGATATCTATCACTCCTTTTACATCAAACCTCCCTGCCTTGATTATTTTTCATTATTTTCTAATATATGTTAGTTTATCGGTTCATTGTTATTAGCGGCAAAGAGTAGTTTCTGTTGTGAATATTATGAAAAATCAAAGTCATTTTTAGGTTTTGTTGTAATTATTTGCATTAACCAAGAAAAAATATCCTGACTTCGCCGTTGTTGTGATAGTAATAAAGGGTCCTCTTTCAGACTTTATAAAAAAAAGGGGAGGCAAATTGGCATACTTTTGAACACAAAACAATGATGGAGCTTTCAACATACCGCTTTAATGGCGGGGAATGGAGAGGAAAAAGGCCCAAGTATGGCCTTTACCACTTGGATTTCCTGCTTTCTCTGTTTGGGAAAGAAGTATGGCAAAAAAGTACTTTACTTTTTGCCCAATTCTAGCTGGAATTATATAATAGATTTCCACTTGCTAATTATTCTCCTTTCATTCTACTTATTATATTCACATATCTAGACCGAAAATAAAATTATGTTAAGGATAAATTATATGTGTCCAAAGTGAAATGTACATTTCTTTTTCTTTTTTTCTTTTTTTTTTTTTTTTTAATGTTTTGATTGATTGATCATCCTCTTTGTTTTTTCAGGCCATTCACAAAACAAACGTACGAGCCCCTTCTTCTAAAAGCTTCATGTGAACTACTACTTTTTCCTTTTTACTTTTTCTGGTTTTATGAAAATCTTGGATGGATAGGCTAAAGAGCAACATGTGAACTTGAATTATGATGTTACATTGTCGTTTTATGTGAGCCTGAACAATAGGGCTTTTCCTTGTTGAGCCTGTGAATCCATTTTTCTCTCATATGGGAACAGGCAGAATAAGATGGGACAGATCTTTGTGGGGGACACACCAGAAGGAAATATGATCTTATGGGTGAAAACTTGAACTAGAATATTATTTCTCCAAATGTACAGTCGAATCTTACAGAATCCTAACAATAATAAATAGTGACCACCGAGTGTGGTCGGTTGGTTGCCTAACGATAATGGATTACCATGACAGGTTAGTGGTCAAAGATTCAAGTGTTAAGTGGCCGTCTTAGAATCTTAAATGTAAATCATAGTATTTAATGGAGAGTGTCGGAGACCATACTCTCATGTATCATTACCATTAACACATTCGGCAGAGCTGAAATGGCATGCACCTTATCGAGGATTGGGCCTGCACGTAGGATCTTCAGCGAATATTTCTATCAGTGTTTGGAGAGTCTCTTTGATAACGCTCACGAGAAGAATATTAACATTGGTCGTCCTATTACTGCACTTTTTTTTTTTTTAAAACAATTAATTGTGATTTTTTTTAAATATTTAAATTTATTACCAGCCAAATAGTGGAAAATATATTAATAACCCCATTTTTCATCTTCCTTTAGTAATGGTTTTTCTTGTTTCACCGTTCAAATTTTGAAATATTGTACCTACTACCTGGAGAACATTACTTTAAATATTTTCTACATTGAAGGAAATCATCACCATAAGTTAAAAGTATTCTCTATCTTGAATCCTTTTCTACCCAAAAAAAAAAAAAAGGGTACTCTCAATGTTCTTGCTGTCATGAACTGCTCGGTAGTGCTTACTGGCTCAGTCTCAAAGTGGGTCTCTCTGTCCAATATCGTCTCCGCGTTTTATAAAAGTACTCCTCATCAAAGTATTTTTCGTTTAGGCATAACTTATGATAGGCATAGGTATTTTCATTTTAATAATTAAATTAACTTTTAATGATTTGATGTGTGAATATTAATATTAAAAATTTATAGCGACACACATGATTACTCATCATTAGTCATAAATCATATCGGTTAAAAGTTGATTTAATAACTAAAATAACTAGAGATATGGTAATAATAGTATCTTTTACGAAAATAATCAAAGTAAATAACAAGGTTTTAAATAGTTGAAGTAAATAGTAAATTTATTAAGTCTTCATTTGGTTCGACATCTAAAACTCAATTTTTTCATTTTAGTTTTTGTTTTTTTTTTAATTAATAAAAATTATAACTAGTATTTAAAAAGTCAATCAACTGTAATTTAAAATTTTAATCTCCAACCAACGAATCAAATGCATTCAAACTAAATAGTAAATTTACTAGATCAATAATATTATTACAAAAAATAAACAAATTATTTGCCACATAAATTTGTTATTTACTGTTATTAGTCTAGCAAAAACAAAAGTACAATTCCAATTATACAATTTTCCTACACATTGTTGAAGATAAAAATAAATAATAGAAGAGAGAGAAGTTTGGAGATTTTTTTTTTTTTTAAACAGCAAAGAGAGGGATGATTTATAATTCTACATCCACTTTCTACCAGACAAAGTACAGATGGATGGGCAAGACAAAAAAAAATTCATGCTTTAAATTTCGTGTCCCACTTTCTCACCTTTGTGGTTGGCAAACACTTCCTCCACCCCCTTTTTAATACTCGGCTTGTTTTTTTTTGTTTCCCTTATACTTGCACTGTGTATGCATGAATGAACAGAACAAAATACGCCAAAGCTTTTTCTGACACCCCTTTTGTTTTTGTTTGTTTTTTGTTTTTTGTTTGGTTTTGTTTTTGTTTTTGTTTTTTTTTTTAATTTGTTCAATAACCACATGAACAAACAAGAGATATTCAATAAACCTAGTAATCTATGGATTCTTTTGCATCACTAGACAGGGGTTTGTAATTCTTTTTAGGAGTTGATTGGAATTTTGTGCTATTCAATTAATAGACTATATGTTAAAGCAGAGAAATTAGGTGAAATTATGGATTTTGATCAATTCTTTTAAAAAATAATAGAATGTTTGTCTTACCATTAACATAATTGAGTCAATCAGATTCGACAATCAATCATTAATAATTTTAAGACAACTATTGGAGTTTTTTTAATTCATAAAATTTGGGACAGTTATAGAAATAATCCATAAAAATGCTAAGGGTTTGTTTGTTTCATAAGTTTAACTCTAACTAAACTGTATTTTTTTTATCTTAATTTTCATCTTTTTCTGAAAAGTCAACAAATTTATAACTACTTTCTAAAAAGTTAATACTATTCAAACTTAAAAGTACAACTCATCTCAAACTCAACTCAAACACCAAACAAACCCTAAGAATTTTTTGCACGATCAGAATAAAACAAAAAAGAGAAACTATTTATAAAATATATAATTAAATCATCAGATATACAATTATGTTAATTTAAACAACTATTACAATTTAATAAAATTTAATAAACGGAGCAAAATTCTCACAAAAAAAAAAAAAAAAAAAAAAAAAAAACTTTCTCCAAACTTCTTTGCAGAGCTGAGAAAAGAATATCACATGTAAACTTTGAAGTCACTTTAACATCATCACATCGTTTGGAAAAAGACGATGGACGACAAAACCAAAACGAAAATAGTCGAAAAGCTCATTACGGGAGTGGGGACATGGAAGGAGACTTTTGCCGAGTTACAACGCGTGGGAATTGTATAAATAATAGTTTTCAGTAAATAAATAATAATTTTTTATTAAAAAAATTTAAATAAATAATAAATATATTTAGAAATGGATTAATTTTATAAATAACTCATGAATTATACATCATGTTTTATATTAACCTTTAATTTTTGATTTTATACATTACACTCTCCTGAACTTTTTTATTATTGCGCCAATAGTTTCTTTATCAATATTTTGTAAAAAGCAATTATAAAGAAATTAAATACGTTCCGATCACGTAAGATTTATTCATAGATACAATCATAATCAAATATCTTTTGGAAGAAAATTATACCTGAATCAAAGTTTTTTTAAAGCAAACTGTATTTTAATTAAAGATATATATAATATATTACCTCAAAAATATATAGCGTAAAATTTATGTCATATAACTCTTTTGATGGTACAATTTTCCTATAAAAAATAATTAATTATGATTTAATTTTAATTAAAGCTCACACTATCTGAAAATGTTTATTAGAGATCGTTTTCGTAACAACACATAAGTTCGAGTTAGTATCAAGTATGAAACTAAAAGTTAGGGAGTGACTAAATAACACAATTTAGGTGCTGTATATCAAAATAACCCTTTAGAGAAAAAAAGAAGTAAATAGCATGTTTCGCAAGTTCAAAAAAAAAAAAAAAAAAGCCTTGTTTAAAATAAATAGCCACAAATAATAATTTATCAGATAAATGATATATATCTCTTGTTAATATATTATTTACTTAATAAATTTTTTATTTATCTAATAAAATTTCTATTCACTTAATAAATTTATTATTTACTTTAAATATTTAAAAAATTAATTATTTACTTTAATTATTTTGGAAAAAAAAGAAGAAGGTATTTACTACTAATTCCCGTATCCAAACACAGGCCACATTATGGCCCGTTCATGATTTGCATCATATTCAAGACAACACTATGCCTTAGTTGGGCCTCAATGAGGCCCAACAGTCAGCCCATAAAATCCAAAAACAAAAAAAGCCCAAGGATGTCACTGCAATTAAGCAAAAGTTTTTTTAAAACCCTAGCATCCACAACCTCCATCTTCTTCTTCATCGTAGGGAATTCTCAGTCAGCAGCGCGGCAGAGGGAGAGGAGGAGAAGCAAGGGTTACCAGCAGAGGCACAGAGACCAACCAGTCCGTCACAATGGGTCGCATGCACAGTCGAGGGTTCGTATCATCTCTCTTTTCTCCGATCCCAGCCCTAGATTCTGTAAAAAGCCCTTGAATTTTCTGAATTTAATCGTTTTGTTTTTTTGTTTTTTTTTTTTTTCCCTCATAGTAAGGGTATTTCAGCTTCGGCTCTTCCGTACAAGAGAACTCCTCCGAGCTGGTTGAAGATCTCTTCTCCGGATGTGAGTTTCATTCATTTATTTATTGATTAATGGGTTTTTTTTTTTTTTTTTTTTTGCTAAGAATTTATTTAATGGTGTTTTATTAGAATTCAATTTGTTTTCTTTTTTTTTTTAATTTAATTAAATTTTGTTATTCGAATTCTTTTGGCTTAGCTCTGTTCATTGATTTTCAATGGTTTTCATGGTAATCTGCAAATGACAATGTCAATTGCTTTGACATAGGTTTATTCCACTTTTATTTTATCGGAAGAATGATTTTTGTCAAAATTTTTAGGTGTCCTTTTGATTTTATTTAGTCCTACTTGTATCCGCATTGCTTTTACCATTTATGTCATAGTAAAAATGGAGTCAGAAGAATTGCTTGCAGGCCTGGTTAATGTTTATGACATAGCTGAGTTGCTGTATAGTTGTTCTGTGCAAATCACTCTCTGTGTGGGAACTGGAAAAAATTTCTTGATTTGTAAGATTTTACTTAATATCTGAAGTTTTGGACAAATGGAAGCTTACCCTGGTTGTTTATTTCTTGATTTTGGATTGGATTATTTTCATCTATACTTCTAAACTTAAGGGTCGTTCTCACTTTGCCCCCGAGCTTTGGAAACTCCTACTTTTCCTCCTTGAACTTTGCATTAGTCCCACTTAACCTCCTCTATTAGAATTTTTGTTAAAAAGAGATGGTACAAAGAGAGTTAATTAGCTCATATGGTCTTATTTCCGTTTGTTTTTTAATAGAAATCCTAACATAAGTGGTTTAATGAGAGAAATCACCTCTTTTCCCATCTATTTTAACGAATTCATACAAAGGGGGTTAAATGAGACTAGTTCAAAGTTCAAAGGATAAAGTGGGACTTTTTAAAGTTTAGGGGACAAAGCAGGAATGACCCTGAAATTCGGGGGGGCATAGGTGAGAAATATCGATCCTTGGGATTTCATGTCAAAGGCCCATCATTCATCTTCTATTTTGGCTGCGATAAAATTTGTTTTCGCTTAGTGTAGTTTGGTTATGAAGTTGGATTCTTCCTTTCAGGTTGAGGAGAATATCTGCAAGTTTGCCAAGAAGGGTTTGACTCCCTCTCAAATCGGTGTCATCCTTCGTGATTCTCATGGGATCGCCCAAGTGAAGAGTGTCACAGGGAGCAAGATATTGCGTATCCTGAAGGCTCATGGTGTGTTTTTTGTTCGTAGCCTTTGTGTTTGATGATTTAACTTGAAGATAAATCCCAACTTGCTGAAACTGTATCTTCCTTTTTACGTGGTATTTAGGTCTTGCTCCGGAAATTCCCGAGGATCTGTACCATCTCATAAAGAAGGCAGTTTCAATTAGGAAGCATTTGGAGAGGAACAGGAAGGACAAAGATTCCAAGTTTAGGTTGATTCTGGTTGAGAGCAGGATCCATCGCCTTGCTCGGTACTACAAGAAGACAAAGAAGCTCCCGCCGGTGTGGAAATAGTAAGTACTCGTCTTGTTTCATGAATTGCGACGGTCTATATCTTTGTAATAGAATGAGATGTTGGTTACTTCAAGTGCTTACAGTTTTCTTCATTGTTATTTTGCAGTGAGTCCACTACCGCGAGCACTCTTGTGGCTTAGACTTTGGAATAGGACTGTGTGACAGTTTTGGTCGTTCCCGTTTCTGTTACTTTTTAGCGAGCAAAGACTTGGTTCTTTTTTGTCTTTCCTATTTTTTTGGTACTTAATCTTATGTCCCCTTCTCTTGAAGTTAAAGAAACTTATGCATGAAATTCTGGGCAGTGGATTTTGGTATTGCGACAATTATATTTGTGCAAATTTCTTTTGAGTTTTTTCATCTTATAGATGATGCATGATGATAATATATCAAATAGCCCAACATGCCGTGCATGGTTTTTCTGTTATTTAAATATAACTTGAATAATTACCAAAGCAAATGTCAACCCGAATGGATTTATGGTTAAAGAATTTTCTATGATTGGGACTTGTTTTAATTATGGGATTAATTTTTCAAACTGTTTGAACTATGTTTGAAACAGTTGTGTCGTGTATTGTGAATTTTTAATGGAGATATTCATAGTCCTGTGTTGTAAATTTTTTATGTAGATGTTATTAGATCATACTACTAAAAAAAATGGACCTTCTAATGGAAGCTCTCTAATGGTTAATGGTTCAATAATATTGTTGTACAGTTGGTCAACGTGCCTCCTGCTCACAATCCTTCTTTCATTCAAAATTAACCCTTTGTTTGGATTACATTTGATTTTAGAAATTGGAAAATTTTTACAATAGTATTTTTTTTAACTTTTTCTATTTCTAAAAATTATATCATTTTCAATTTTATTTTCTATAATACCTTTTTGAAAGAAGAAAATGTATTTTTATAAATTATTCTCACAATGCATAATTCCTAATATTATTTTTTGTCATTTTAAATAACTTTTTATTTTTAAGAAATTTTTTTTTAACATTTAAACACTATCTTATTTTTAAAATGAAAAGCTTTCTCATTTAAAGTAAGAAAATTTTCCTTTCTGAAATGGACGTGCAATCCAAATGGAGATTTTTGTTCTAAATGATTTCATTGATATTCTAAATGATTTCATTGATATTGATTTACAAAAGTCGCGCTTTCAATTCCCAAAAAGGAAAAGGAAAAAAAAAAAAGTATCGCTTTCCTTCGTAGGGTCTGTGAAAAATCTAATAGACTTGAATATTAAGGTGTACGGTTTTTAATATCTGACTGTCTGATATATTCATAAAGTATAGAATTTGAGTTGCTAACTCTTTAAAATAATAATAAAACTCGAACGTGTCTTAAAAAATTAAACACTGTTGGAGATGTTCTTAAGATGGTGGTGAAGCCAAGCTTTTTTTTGGGCCTTTCTTTTCTTCAGGGCATTGAAAGTTAGAGAGTGGGATATTTAATATAGACTGTTTATATTCCTTAATAATTGAGTGTGACACAATAGTTTTTCTTTTAAGTTGCAAGTAGAATGCTTTAGGAAAATAGGATGATCGATTTTTTTTTTTTTTTTTTTATGACCGTTTGCCCTTTTTTGTTTTTTTGTTTTTGTCAATCAGTGATGAATTATGATCAATCATTAAGAAAATTAGTGATTTGTGTCATGGTCAATCACTAATGACTAAATTAACAATATTAGTCAATCACAAATTGGTCTTTTAAGGGAAAAACAAAAGAGAAAATTATCAAAATAACAACTTTTTTTTCATTTATTGACCAACGTAACGCAAACTCTCTCATCTTGACCAACATAACACAAATTTTGGTTTATTTAGTTTAATTTTGGATCATGTTGGTCCAATATTATTTTTTTTGTTTCATATGAGTGTAATAATTTTTAAATTTGTGTCATTCAAGAGCTTTCCTTTAAGAAAATTAATTGACTATTTTAAGAAAATGAGCCATTTAACTAATTTTAAAAAACTTATGTCATTTGTTAAAAAAATCTTTAAGAAAAAAGATTAATTAGCTATAAATCCCTAATTTTTTTTATCTGGATTAATTTTATGAATGTCCCTTGTATTATGTATCCTAATTCACTTAGTCATTTGTGATATATACAAATCATTTAAATTGTCATTTTCTTTAACTTCCGTCTCAAAACTTGACGAAATTGCTGGGAAGATATACATTAAAAAAATTAATCAAATATAGTTTAGAATATAAATCCTTCTTATAAGAAAATTGATATAAATATTTCCAGCAAAAAGAATATATTGATATAAATAAAATTAATTTTAATAGAAAATCACAATCGGAGCCATCTCCTTCACCCGCCTTATCTCCTCTCATTCTCCTTCCCTCTCTCTCTAATCCCCTTCCTCTTCCCAATCTCCATCGTCTCAATTTAGTCGGGAATAAGTCTCCAACGATAGGGCCTTTTCGTGGTTTAATTTTGTCTTCACCAACGTCGGAATTGTCGAGGAAGCTTCTGAGATCGTCAATGACAGCTTTTCTCGACGTTGGTCGCCATTGATGGTCGACAGAAACTTAACAGGTGAATGGAAAAGTTTGCCTTTTTATTTTTTATTTTTTTTTATTTCTTGCTTTCGTTGTTCAAAAAAATTTTTTTGTTTTTTGTTTTTTGGTTTTTGAGTGAACTCTTGTTTGAGAGGAGGAGGAGGCTTACACTCGTATAAAACATGTAGATGTGGATCATACGCACTTTTCATTTTTCCTTTACTTTGTTTGTTTGGTTGTTTATTTTATTATTAATTTTTATAAATACTTTTTTGGATCTGTTTGGTGCTTAAAATTAGATTAAATTGGATAGCACAGTATTAGAGATTTCAATTGGATTGTAGAGAAAAAGATAGGATTAGATTTTACATAACCATATCCTATATTTGGTGATATACTGTCAGGATAGGATATTATTAAATTTTATACTAAATATTTTTTCTAAGGGAAAAATAAATCTTAGATTAACGAAACAAAATTTAAAACGAAAAACAATTTTTTTTTTTTAAGGAAAAACGAAAAACAATTTAATATGCCCAACCCACAACTTTCCTTAAAAAAAAAAAAACAAAAAACAAAAAAAACGACAAGACCTGATTCTCCTTCTATCACGTCAACGACAACAAAAATAAAAGAGATCTATAGAGATTACCCAGCCCAAGAATATTAGTGGCCTTCATCAATCGTGGGCCTCAGCAAGGGATCCCATGCTCCAGCAGGGATAGCTAAATCCCCTTGGGGATTCGGTCCTAGGCGGATAAAAGTTATCCAGTCTAGTCTTTTAAAATTTCTCCTTCAATAAAGGATTAAAATCTAGTTCAATCCTATACTTCTTAATCTTGTACATCAAACATTCATCAAGTTATAAACGGAAGTTAACAGTGGGGGTAATTTGAATGATTTTGTATATATCAAAGGACATGATTAACAAATTTGATAATTTAGGGTCCATTTTGGGGATATTTGGATATGATATTTTGGAGGTTGGAGATGAGTTTAGTTTTAAAAATATGCGTGCAGTGAACATGAAAAAGTGTAAAAACTAAAAATTTATTTAGAAAAAATATATCAATATGGATCTTGTTTCATTATTTTTGAAATTTTATATAATTTAAAAAAATATCTCATTTGAACTCGAAATAACAAAGTTATTAATTTTTAAAGTTTGAATTTACTGTAGATATTTAAAAATGTAAATAGTAAAATGTTGTTTTGTATTGAGGAAAAAGACCAAAAAAAAAAAAAAATTTAGAGATGTATTTGGAGATCTGCCCGGAAACACCCACTTAAGGATAAAATGAAATAAAGTAGTCCAATGAGATTTTATTTTATTTTATAATTATATAGAATTTTGAAACAGAATAAAATAAGATCCATATTATATACATATATATATATATTTTCCAAACAGATTTAACTTTTTGGATAAATTTTATCTTTGCTCCCCAAAATTACAGTCATTGTTAATTTTGCCCCTGGATCTTTAAAAGTGATATAAATGCTCCTCAAACTTTGTATCGTTAGCACAAATACTCCCATGGTCACATTGTGTTTGTTTTAAGTTGATCTGGCACTAAATTAAAAGCTAAAATAGTTAATTTAAATTAAACCTTTACTTATGAAAAAAAAAATTAATATTTAAATCTTTATAACAATTAAAAACTTTTTATTTTAAAAATATCCCTAATCATAAAAAAAGGAGGATTTTACTAAGGAGTACTTACTTTTACCCATTAATTGGGTAGAAAATTGTGCACCTTTAGATCAGAAATAATAGTTGTAAATTAAGTTGTCTGAAAAAATTAAAATAGAGACTAACTTTTTTTTTTTTTTTTACAATTTGAGATAGGAGAATTCGAACACTGTGCTTTTTGATAGAACCAAGTATGTAATTATCGTTAAGCTATCATGTAGTCATTAGAGACTAGCACATTAGATCACTCTGTTCTTTTCAAAATTCTTTTAAAAAATTTCCAATTTAAAAAATGATTATTAGTCTATTTTATATTTTAAAAACGATTTATATTTTATTTTAAAGGGAAAGATCGCAGTAGAAACCCTTTTTATATATCCTATCGGTAGAATCCCTTTTTAAATCAGTAAGATGTAATCAAATAATTGAGATGTTGCTTGTGTATGATAATTATAATACATCTTACCTTATATTATTATAAACTAAAATTTTTTAACACTACATATTCCCCCTCGGCCGCCAGGGACACTCCCCCAGCTGATGACCTCCCTTCCCCCCCTCCCCGACGCTGATGAGTCCCCCCTCCCCTCGGGCCGCGAGCCCAATCCCCCATCCCCCAAAGCCAGATCTGGTCGATGTTTTGGGGGGGGGGGGGGGGGGGTCGGCATCGGGGGAGGGGGGCCTCCTCGACGTCGTCGCAATAACATTTTTTTTTAATTTTTTTAAATTGCTATTTTTTTTTATTGTTTAGTATAATCTTATGAGAGTTAAGGTATATTATAGTTATCATACACAAATAACATCTCAACCGTTCGATTATATCTGGATGATTTAAAAATGAACTATATTAATATGATCTATAAATGAAACTTCACCACAGATTTTTCCTATTTTAAAAAGGATTATAAAATTTCCTTATAAAAAACTATTAAAATAGCAAATAAAAATAAAAATAAAAATAAATCCAAATCTCCATGGCCGGTAGCCTCTTAGTAAATTGACTTATTAATATTCTTTTATTTGTAAAATGACTTTTAAAATTTTTTTATTAGCAACGACCAAGAGCTCCACACCGCCCCCACACCGCCGCCGGCTGCTGGCCACCCTAAGTAGTCGCCGTCGTCGGATCTTCGGCCTCCCCACGACCTCGCCGGCATCGTCGGATCTCTATCCTCTCCGAGTTTCTTGCTTCAGGTGGGTAACTTCCCCATCACCTCCTCCACCGCTCTTTCGAATCCAAGCTCAGCTTCGTCTGAGCAAAATGAGCCTAGAACAGTTGTTTTCCAACCCTCGCGTCTCTCGTTGTTATGTTTGCTTTGTAATTTCTCCTCTTTGGCTTTCTTTCTTGCGGTTCTTTGTTTATGTTTGTTTGTTTGTTTGTTTGTTTTTTTTTTTTTTTTTTTGACATGCTTAATGGTGTTCAGCTGTAGGTGAACACGGGTACTATGTTAGACCGCACCGCACCATAACAACATTGTCACCGAAAAACCCCCATTCACTCGTCAGTTGTGTCACCGAAAAAACAGGGGCTCTCGAAGTTTTATACAACCGGCGTATTCATGTGGGCGTCTTTGACTTGCAGCAGCATCACACGAATTCTGTGCTACTGTCCTCTTCTCCTTCCACGTGTCGCTTCTCCTCCTCGTCCTCTTTTCTTCATTTCTCGTCCTTCCCCTTTCATGGACAACACTAATAGCAGCAGCAGCAGTTCTTTTTCTGCCTCTTTTGCTCGCTCCTACGGAAGGTTTATTCTTCTTTTCTTTGCAACTCCATTCCCTAAGATTTTTTTATTTTTTATTTATTTATTTTTTTTATAGATGAGAAAAACTGAATACTTATTGAGTTTTTTCATGTTAATTGTCAGTTTTCTGAGCTGATTATAAATGTTTTCATACAATAGTCTTAGTTTTTCTTTTCATTCTCAACAAAATTGGAGATTTATGCATTGGTTTACGTTATTGAATGTGCAGTAATGGTGGAAGAGGAAGAGACTTTGAGATGAAAAATGATAGAGAAAGACCGACTGGTCACCGCCGCGGAGGCAGCAGCAGTGGCGGTGGCGGTGGTGGTGGCGGTGGCGGCAAAGATAAGATTGACGCACTTGGTAGATTGTTGTAAGATGTAGATTACCTTTTTTTGCTTATTACTTTTGGTTACTTTGATCTTGATAATCTCAATAATTACTAATGAATCAATCTGAAGCAAAATAAGGAGGGGCTTAGTTCATTTTTATAGTTTCTCTTGTTGGAATAAGATTGTTGTTTTCTCAACTGAAAGTATTTATGCTCAATTTTTATATTTTCAGGACTCGTATTTTGCGCCATATGGCTTCTGAATTGAATCTGAATATGCGGAGTGATGGGTATGTGAAGGTTAATGATCTCTTAAAGCTCAATTTGAAGACATTTGCCAATATCCCATTGAGATCACACACTATTGATGAAATTAGGGAGGTTAGTTGAATCAGAATTTTTGCATTTTAAACTCCTTTTAAATCTTTTAGAATGAAGCCCCATTATAGAGAATAGAAGAATAAACCTAGACTACTATGGCCCCCCTTATTACAGAGAAATGAAAACGCTCCCCTCCCAGGTTTTGAACCTGAGAGCTCCTACCCAAAACCCGCCATCACCTGTTGAGTTGGCCCCAGCGGGGTTAAAACTTAAAAACTTTTGGTAGATGCAGGGGCATTCAACTACCATGGTGGTTTATTATTCTTTTTGTTCTCACTATTGATAATATGTTTCCTGAAATTGTGTGCTATGTTTCAGTTGGTTTAGTAAAAGTGATTCTTCTGTTTGTACTATTTATGTTCTCTGCAAACTATCTCAAGGAAGACGTGAAACTATTTCAGGCTGTCAGGAAGGATAACAAGCAGCGGTTTAGCCTCTTGGAAGAAAATGGAGAGCTTTTGATACGTGCAAACCAAGGTCACACGATAACGGTGATATATCTTTCTTTATAATCTTCTTTTGAACCTGAAAAAGTAAATCCATGGAAAAGATTACCATTTTGTTTATGGTTAGATTTCTTCTGGAGAACTACTTCCTTAACCTGTTCAGGAATCTTTAGTGGAATAGATGTCGTTCTTATCCTTTTCAATTGCATTATGTAGGAGATGTTTTTATTTGAACTTCTTGTTCTTCGTACGAACGTTCTAGTGCTGCGTGCTTTGCATTAGAATAGATGCTAGCCTAAGAATACTTTATGAAGTTCTTTGATCTAATTGTTGGTGATATTTTATATTTCTGGTTTAATTGAGCACCCAATTTTGATTGTTCACACCAACGACAATTATCTAAAAAAAAAATACTTTGCAGTTTGCATCTAGATATTTGTGTGAAAATTTTCGGGTGTAACTTGCAGGAAGTTGAATCCGAAAGACTATTAAAAGCAATACTTTCAGCTGATGAAATACCAGGTTTTCCCCACTTGATTCATTTCAAGTATTAAGCCATACTTGTTTCCAAATGTGAGAAAACCGTTGTAGTTCTTGTTGGACTGATCTTTTTGTTAGTGTGACCGTTTTCTCTTTCCTTCTGGTTTGCAGTGTGCGTACATGGAACTTATAGGAAGAATTTGGAATCCATATTAGAGTCCGGTCTAAAACGCATGAAAAGATTACATGTGCACTTCTCTTGCGGCTTGCCAATGGACGGGGAAGTGATTAGTGGTAATGTGATTGATAATTCTGTTTATGCATATGAATTTAACATGTCTAGACTTCTGATCAATAACATGAGCTAGGGGTATACTTGTTACAATGGATCGAGGTCGTTGTGCACCTACCTCGAGCATCATGTGCCAGCATTCGTTTTTTCAATGGCCTAAATGCTTCATAGTTTCTGCCACATTAATACTGCCATATTTTTTTCAATCCATATCCAAGGACCAAAATTACTCTTATTGTTGACCGGATTTTTATTTTTCAGGCATGAGACGAGATGTAAATGTCTTGATCTTCCTAGACGTCAGAAAAGCTTTGGAAGGTAATAGTTAGTGCAGATCGAACTTTAAAATCGGAAACTGTTTTTGGTCGGATTTAAGTTCATCATAAACCAGAGATTCGTTCCTAATTCTTAATTGTTTGTTTTCGATTTTCCGCAGAGGGAATGAAGCTCTACATCTCAGACAACAAAGTGATCCTAACTGAAGGTTTTGATGGCATTGTCCCCGTCAAGTACTTCGAAAAGATAGAAGCTTGGCCGAGTAGAGAACCAATTTCTTTTTGAGCTTTTTGGGTTCTGATCAAGAAGGGTCGTTTTCTTTTTCCTTTTTCTCTTCTTCTTTCGTCATGAAACAGTCTCTTGATTTCGCTTTGGGATGATGAACTAAGGTAAGTTCGTTGCCCCATAATACATGTACATTTATACTTGGCTCTTGGATTACATTGTTTATGTGAAATGACATTCCCTTATTAACTCGAATTATATGCCTTACTCTTTTATCTTTAAATCGAGAAGCCCATTTTAAATAATAATAATGATAATAATAATAATAATAATAATTTTAATTTTAATTATTATAATGAAAAATAATAATAATAACAATAATAAAAACACAATGATGAAGTAACCCTTTCCAAAGTAGCGTTTTTGTCAAGTAAAAACCACATAGCTTAGAAAGAGCAATTTAGGGATGGTGACATGCCCCGCGTGGCTTCGATCCAAATGGGACGGGGATGGGGACAATAGTCGGAGATGGGGATGGGGCTGGAGTCTGTTTTCTGAACTGAAAGCAGGACAGAAACGGGAAAGTCTTCTGTGTTACCCCATTGACGGAGGTTCGTTCTCGAGCACAAGATATCATTTCACTTTGGATCGTTAACTTCAAAGTTGATGACTTCTACACAGAGGCAAAGACCGAGCTTTAACAGGTTTATAATTAAACTCCATAATCTGTACTTGGACATGGACCAACTTCGAAGCTATATCTGACTCGGGCTAACAATTCACTATTATAAGAAATCCAGCGTGGTCAGAAACAAAGGAAGAACAAACCATTTCCAGCCATCACAAGGCACACAATCATCAAGCTAACATGCACTACAACGCCCTTACAATTTCTCACCATAATTATTTATACAACATTTTGGCAACCACAACGATTTTTATATTTGTGATTTTATATATCAAAACTAAAATTGTTAGTGAGTCTTCAACTTGAACTATTAAATACGTACTTTTCATTCTTTACTTTCGTTATTCTTATAGGTAGAACTCAATATTTTAACAATTTTGCTTTCACCGGTTTTTTTTTTTTTTTTTTTGGTTCCACCATTTTGATGACTATACTTCATGGATTTCTTTAATATTTATATAGTACATGCTAATAAGACTTGGTGACTTATCATCTATATGTTTCTACGTATATCGTTAACTAACATTTGACACTTGATTAGATCATCAACTATGTTGATTGCTTCGTAGATTTATAAATGTTTTCATTTATTTATTTTTAATCAGGACCCTTTGCAAACAAAAAAAAGAAAAAATTTATTTATGTTTGTTTAGTCTTGATACTATTTGGTACCAACACATTCTATTAACAATCTTTATGGATTTCTGTATAGTTATATAGATTTTAGATAATTCTCATAGGACATGTTTTCATTGATCATCCTTTTCTTTAGAGTAATTGAAAGTGTTTGGACACGTGGAAAACCGATGTTCTCCTTAAAACTGCATGACATTTTATTATATCATCAATTTTGTTCATTGCTAAACTAGTGAATAACTATATCATTAATTTTTCCAGCAAAAAAAAAAAAAAAAAAAAAAAGATCATTAATTTGATCATTATTATTCCCTAATCATATAAATCAATTTTTTATTTGAACAAATTTATTAATGCTATGCTCCTTCTAATTTAAGTTACTTTCTCAAAGATTTATGTCAGATATCGTTTGGGATAACATGAGAATGGACATTCACATTAGCAATGACAATGATCAGAAAACGACAGCAGCTCTAGAAAGGAAAACAATCCGATCAGAACGACAATAATACTAAAGCATAAAAAGGGGGATGAAGAAAACGACATGAGAATGAGAGAACAAAAAAAACATTTCACCATCATTTTCCCAACTATCACTCCAGAATTTTTCTGAGAAAATCCTCAACTAGCAACGATTCAATTATCATATACACCGTTTCTCTTTTCTAGAAAAGATAAATTGCTGTAATGGTTTTTGAACTTTTAATAAAGATCCTGTTTGAAACTCAAACTTTTGTTTTTTAATTTTAATTGATCGATTTCTAAACTCTTAAAAAGGTGCAAAACCATACTTTTTACTAACATGTGTTTGATTCTTAACAGTATTGCATTATGTGAGAATCAAATGACCTTAAATTGCTTTAAATAGACCAAAACACCCCCAAATAATGAACAAAAACCTTTCTTAAAAAACATTTTATTTATTATTATTATTTTTTTGATATTTCTTCTTCATCCTCCTCACCTATCTTTTCTCTTCTTTTATAAAGACGTGATGTGTTATATTTACTACTTAATTAATCAATTAGAACATGCAATTATAAACAAGACTCCAATTAAAGCGGAAAAAAAAAAAAAAAAAAACAATATTTTGTAACTATTGGTCTTCAATGGTTGATGAATGAACATGCAATATGCACTTGTAGTTAAGCCATTGGGGCTAGCCAGAGAATGGGGGGTTGGGGCTTACGAGTCACAAGTTTAAGGTTTCGTTTGGTAAACTAATTCAAATTTAAAATTTTCATCTCAATTTTGTCTTTATTTAAAAAGTCAATAAAAATTATAACTATTTTTTAAAATGTTAACCAACTTTAATTTAAAATTTTCAACTTCAATCGTAACACCAAACGGAGGTTAATATTCTTTTTTTGATTAGCGTAAAATAAATAGATCTAAAAAGTAATAGGATATTTAATAGAGATGGTAACACAAAGTGTGCTTATGTATAAAAAAATAATAATAAATAAATAAATAAATAAATGCATTTGTAGTTCAAAGTAACAACTGGTGAGCAACCGAGATCCGCAGCAGCCCCCTCCATCCCTCCCTCCCAAGCTCGGGGGCTTTATAAATATGGGATTAAAATGGGATTCATGTTGCAAGACTAACCCCCAAAGAGAAAACATTGCAAGGCTAACCTCATTCATTAATGAATCTTTTGTTTTCTCTAAAATATCATTTACAATTAAAAATAAAAATAAAAATAAATTAATATGAGATAAAAGGGGATCTGAAGGAAATGAGGACCATCTTCTCTTACCACCAAAAAAAAAAAAAAAAAAAAAAAACTGAAGAAACCCACTTGGTTCTTTCATTGGTTTCGTCTCCTTCACCACCTCAAAACTACCATCATATTTCATCTCCATCATCCTCTCAAAATGACCATCCTTATATTCGGGTTAACATCATCAATTTCCAACCACAAGGAGAGGAGAAGAAGTACTCTAAAATTTTGATAAGTTCATCTCAAATCCTCAAATTTTTTTATTGAAATCGTTTTCAAAGTTATTCAAGGGTTAGGCATTCATGATTTGAGACTTAGTATAGAAAAACAAAATGATTCAACCTATTTTGCACTAATTTTTGGCTTGTAAAATCTGTAAATTTACAAATCCCGTCAAAAATACAGTACAGTGACCTGACCGGCCGGACCGACCTGACCGGTCATGCCGATCATGCATTTTTTTTCCTAATCGGATTGTTCTTTTTTTTTTTTTATTATTTGTTTGTTACACGTTGTTGGTTTTCCTGACCGGCATGACCGGTCCGATCTGGACCGAGTTTCCCGGACCGACCTGATCGATCCCGGTCAGGCCGGTCCCGAAAATCAGCGAGCATACAAGTGCTCGCTGGTCCGGACAGGCCGGTCCGAAAAACCAGCGAGCACTTGTGTGATCGCTAGTTCGGACCGAGTTTTCCGGACCGGCATGACCGGTACCGGTCAGTCCGGTTCGGAAACCCAAAAGGTGTGTTCATAAAAAAAACAAAGGAGAATACGCCGGTCCGGATAAAATTTTTTCGGCCCGACATGAGCGGTTAGGCCGGTCATGCCGGTCCGGAAAACCCAAAAGGTGTGTTGATAAAAAAAAAAAAAACAAAGTTGAACACGCCGGTCCGGAGAAAATTTTTCGGACCGACATGAAAACAAAGTTATTTTGTTTGCTTGTTACACATTGCTGGCCGGTCAGGAATATTTTTTTTCTAACCGGGTTGTTCTTTTTTTTTTTTTTTTTTTTGTTAAACATTGCTAGTTTCCTGACCGGCCTGACCCGTAATGCCGATCAGGAAAACTATCAGGCCGGTCAGGAAAACCAGCAATGTACATATTGCCACTTTTTTTTTTTTCACACTGCTGGTTTTCCTGACCGGCATGACTGGTCAAGTGGTTTTGGGGACGGTCTAGTAGTTTTGAACTAGTCTTTAATTTTTCATTAATTTTTTTAATTCTTTCATAACAATCTTTATTGTTTTCTTATTTTTATTTTAAAGGAAATGAGTGAGATTGTCATATATTTTCAATATGATGGAGAATGGAAGGAGAAAGATGACGGGTCATATGAATGGTGCAGAAGGAATAAGGAAATCAAGAGCATAATACTACTAGATGATCCGGATAAGGTGAAATATTCTGAAGTTATTGATTGCATATTTAAAAGGCTTCATGTGGACAAAAAAAGTACAGAATTAAAAATAAGTTACATTCCTTTGTGTACAATATCGTCAGGTCCTAAAAGTATTTTGGATGATTTTGATGCTAAGTGTTATCTTTTAGACTTTTGTAAAACGACACAACGTAGAAGTATGCTGCACGTTGAGCTCATGAAAAAGGTTGAAAATAGTGACGACAATGATAAAGATGGTCTTGAAGTTGAAGGAGATGGAGGATGCAATTTGAAAAATGATGGAAATATTCGAGATGAGTACTTCAACATTAACATGGAGCCACCAAGGGTCTATGACGCTGCTTCAGCACCAGGTAATGAAGGTGATGTTTTCGACGTGCCTACCTTGAAGGAACGCCCTAATCAGGAGACAACGGCATCTGCCCCAACTCCGAAATGACAACGTTCATGCGTAGAAGTAGACCCGGTCATGGATCATTGTGAACCATTAGTAATAGATGACAGTTCTGTGTCTTTTAGTTTTGATGATGGTATGGGTATTGCAGTTGGTCAGGAATTTGAAAGCAAGAACGAGGTGAAGAATTTGATTATCGATACTTCGTTGAAAGCTTGTTTTGATTATAAAATAGTCAAGTCAACCACAAAGTTGTTTGTGGTGAAATGTACAGTCCTAGATTGCAAGTGGGCATTACGAGCTGTGAGGATCACGAACTCAGATCGTTTCTCTCTCCGAACATATTACAACAATCATACCTTTTCTGCTAGTTCGGTGGATAAAAGAAACAGACAAGCAACTGCAGATTTAGTTTCGGATATGTTAAAAAAGGAGTTTCCAGGCCAGCTTGAGACACCTACCCCGAAGAGAGTGATAGACATGATGAAAAATCGTGGCGTGTCAATATCCTACTTCAAAGCTTGGAGGGGCAAACGAAAAGCAGCAAGTGATGTTAGGGGTGCACCAGAGGTCAGTTTCGAGATTATTCCTAACTATTTGCACATGATAAAGTTAATGAATCCCGGTACGGCCACACACTTGGAAGTAGACAAAGATCAAAGGTTCAAGTACCTTTTCATTGCGTTGGGCGCGTGCATCGAGGAATTTAAAGCAATGAGAAAGGTAATTGCGGTTGATGGAACGTTTTTGAAGACGAAATACAATAGAACAATGATCATCGCCACCGCCCAAGATGGCAACTACCATCAATATCCTCTTACTTGGGGAGTGGTTGACTCGGAGAATGACAACTCATGGAAATGGTTTATGACGAAACTTGAGGAGCTCATACCCGATGACGAAGAGCTGGTCATAATTCTGATAGGCACCAAAGCATCCGCAATGCCGTTGAAAAGGTATATAAAAAGTCTCACTATGGATTTGTGCATGGCATCTCTCTCAGAATATCAAATCACGTGTTCACCGTGGATCTCGTGTTAGAGCCGGAAAGGGTACATGTCAGGTCAAGATTAAAGATACCGTTGTAAGTATTTTCATGAAAGTCGCTGCGGCATACTCTGAGCACGAGTTCAACCGACTCTATGATGACCTAAATAATAGATATCCTGCCACCGCAGAATATCTTGATGATCATGTAGATGTCAGAAAATGGCTAGGTATCACTTCACAGGATCACGTTACAATATCCTGACTACCAACGGTGCCGAGAGTATTAACAGTGTGTTAAAGAAGGCAAGAACATATCCTTTGTTGACCTTAATTGATTCAATTGTAGAGAAAACCTATGAATGGTTCAACAATCACCGTAAGGAGTCGAGTCTTGGATCTTCATCACAATACTTAACTCCAATGGTGGAGAAAACATTACATACAAGATACAAAGAGTCCACAATCTTGACTGCGAAAGAACTAAACAGTACTACACTGGAGTATTATGTCACAGGATCGGATGACAGTTTCTTGTTTGATCTTAGAAGGGGAACCTGCACATGTAAAGTATTTGATATCAACAAAATCCCTTGTGTCCATGCCTTTGTAGCATTCCCAGGGGGTAAGGATAAAATGCATGATTTATGCTCAAAATACTATCTAAAGGAGGTATGGGCATTGGCTTATGTCCAAACCATTTATCCCGTCCCGAGCTCATCAGAGTGGGTTATCCCGGATGACATAAGGAGTGAGAAGGTATTGCCTCCTGATTTCACAAAAAAACGTGGAAGGCTTCAACAAACCAGATTTCCTTCTATTGGAGAACATCGGAAAGGCAAAAATAAGCGATCATGTCAAGCAACTTCTCATGAGAGCTCAGAATTTACAACTCCCATTTGAATATATTTGATCGAAACAGATTTTCATGTTGTATGATCGTAGTTTTATTTTTAATCATTACTAAATATTTTGGACTACATCTCTTATATTAGTAGTTGAATTATGTTTGTATTGATGAACTGTATTTTGGATATTATAATAGCTGAAATCATTTTAATTATTTTTTACAAGATCCTTAGTGTTGGTGTTTGATTAAAATAAGTCAACATGTTTTTGCCGGTCATTCCGGTCTGAAAAATTTTTCTCCGGATCGGAGTTATTTTTTTTGTTTTTTCGTTCACCACACCAAAGAAATACTTTTCTGGTTTTCCGGACCGGCATGACCGGTTATGCCGGTCCGGAAAAGTTTTCTCTGATCCAGGGTGTTTAATAAAAGTTATCAAAATCAAAATATCGTTTTTATGGAGCCAAACAGCTTGGTTGTATGGTCAATTAATAAAAGTTATGAAAATCAAAATATTGATTTTATGTTCGTAACTCATGTATTATATTTAGTGAAAGAACAAACCAATCTTCTCGCTTACCTAATATGACGTAGTATAAATTGAAAATATTACCTATGACTTCATGACTTTTTGATAACACTTCACAAAATTATAATAATATTAAATGGTATCAATCACTAATTTGAAAGTCAATTACTGATTGATTATTAGTCAATCAACAATAAAACAAAACCAACGATCATTTTTCATAAATAAAAATTTACGACCATTTAACAAGTTTTTTAATAAATGACCGAAATTTCAAAAAATTAGTTAAAATGTCATTTGTTTTCTAAAATGATTAATCATTTATCTGAATGATTAATAAGTACAATTGACTTACTACAAATCACTGATTAATTTAACGTAACGACAAGCGATCTTATTGGTCGTAACGTAACAACTTTATTTTTTTGATCACAACACCTTTCTGGTTTTTCGGGAACGGTAAAATTTTTATTTTCTATCTTATCCATTCAGAATTTTAAAGAGAATCTAGTAATTAAATTACTATAACTTACTAATTAAAGTAGAATCTTATTCTAGTATTCAATATATATAGAATATAATTAATACATATTAATTACATTAATTAAGATTTTACATTATAATAATAATATTCGAAATAATTTAATTCTAAATTTAATTATTAGTTATAGCCATTAGATTCGTTATGGTTATTAATATTATATTAACTTATTAGTTATTTTTAGTTAGCAAAGATAAAAGAGTTAAGACGAAAACAAAAGAATCGACCGTTCAAGTATTCAAGGAGTCGCCGGTCATACCGGTCTGGAAAATTATATTTTTAGTTTTTTTTAGTATTTTTCGTTTTAATTATATTTTTCATTTTTCTATTTATCATTTAGTTTAGTTTAATTTCATTTGGGTTTATGAAACTTTATATGGAGTCGCCGGTCATGCCGGTACGAAAAATTTTCTCCCGACCGGCGTGTTCAATTTTTTGTTTTTTATTTTTTTTTATTAACACACCTTTTGGGTTTTCCGGACCGACATGAACGGCATAACCGCTCATGCCGGGCCAGAAAAATTTTATCCGGACCGGCGTGTTCTCTTTTGTTTTGTTTTTTTTTTTTATCAAAACCTATTTTGGGTTTCCGGACCGGTCAGGTCGGTCCGGAAAACTCGGTCTGGACCAGCGAGCACACAAGTGCTAGCTGGTTTTCCGGATCGGACCAGCTTGACCGGGACCGGTCAGGCCGGTCCGGAAAACTCGGTCCGGACCAGCGAGCACACAAGTGCTAGCTGGTTTTCCGGACCGGCCTGACCGGGACTGGTCAGGCCGGTCTGGAAAACTCGGTCCGGACCAGTGAGCACACAAGTGCTCACTGGATTTCCGGACCGGCCTGATCGGGGGACCGGTCCGGAAATCCCGATCCGGACCAGCGAGCACTTGTGGTCACTGGTTTTCAAGACCGACTTGACCGGGACCGGTCAGGCCTGTCCGGAAAACCCGGTTTAGACAAGCGAGCACTTTTGATCACTGGTTTTCCGGACCGCGTTCTCTGGTAGGGCGCGCGCTAGTGGGGTGCGCGGGCGCAGGGCACGCGCGCTGGCTGGTTGCGGGGGCGTTGGGCTGGCGCAGGGCGCGCGCTGGGCTGCCTTCTGACTTGGTCCGGACCAGCGAGCAAAAAATGCTCGCTGGTTTTCTGGATTGGCCTGACCGGGACAACCGATCTAGAAAACCTGGTCAGGCCGGTCCTGAAATCCCGGTCCGGACCAGCGAACACAAATGCTCGTTGGATTTCCGGACCGACCTGACCGGGCCAGTCCGGAAATCCCGATCCGGACCAGCGAGCATGGATTTTCGGACCGGCCTGACCGGGACCGGTCATGTCGGTCCGGAAATCCTGGTCCGGACCAGTGAGCACTTGTTCTCGCTGGATTTTCAGACCGGCCTAACCGGGACCGGTCAGACCGGTCTGGAAATCCCGATCCGGACCAGTGAACACAAGTGCTCGCTGTTTTTCTGGACCGGCCGGTCCGAAAAACCAGACTGTGCAAATTGCTCGCTGGTTCATAATGTTTGTTCTTTGGAAAAAAAATTTTGTTGTTTGTTTTTTGGTTTTTTTGTTTGGTATTCATATGACGTATGAATGAAATCATTAATGACTAAAGAAATTGACCAAAATTGATCAGGTTTCCCACCATTTTAGAATGTTTTATTTTTTTTTTTCTCCTGTTAAGATGGATCAAACAGTGTACTTGACCAAAAAAACTGAATGTTAAATGCCTGAAATATCATAAACGAATGGTGTATCAGAAAAATTTTGAAAAATAAAAAATGTTTTGTTTATACACAAAAGTCTTTCTAGTGTTTAAGGAACCCAATCGTTATGACAAATATTAATTGCCATCTTCTCTCTATAAAATTTGATCGTCGCATCATTTATAGTCTCAAAATTCTGCCCTTGCATATTGAACTCGATATATTTGATGGCATATACGGCACAATCTCCCCTGTGTTAAACAAAATATTTGTTAGTGTTTGTAGTTATAAATGACAAAAAAAAAATTAAAACATTTGAAGTACACTTACGATTTTTCGTTCTGCGGATGGTTGATTGGATGCCTATAGGGCCAGGGAGAAGGATCTAGGTGGCCGAAATATCCAGATTTTTGAAGTACTAACGGAATTATCTTCTGCACGGGCTCCATAAATCTGTCGAGCTTTACTTTTTCGGTGAATTTCCAATTGCAATCAAAACCATCAGCTCTGCCGTTATCAAATCGACCTTCACCGAAACCCAATGTTTTCCTCTTTCTTTTTCGGTGACGTTGGTGTCCAATATGTCATATAAATTAAAGATGAAGTAAAGTGCCTTCTTACCATTCCAACATTTTCTCATCTTGGGGGTATCGCCTTTCACGTATGTCATCAAAGCATCATATATGATCCCATCTTTATTGGCATTCATTACCAATAATTGGCTGAAGATATCATCCAAAATGACGACGTCTTGATTGATGACATCTCGATACTTATACTGTTTTTTCCTTATTCCATACATGACTTCTTCTATGTGCTACAAAAAAAAAAAAGATGTTGTATTATGAGTCAAAAATGTTAGACATAAAAGAAATCCATATTAAAAAAAAAAAAAAAAAGCTTAGATATAGCGTTATTTAGTAGAGAATTACTTACATCACTTAAAAGCCAAAATTGCTCAGTTAATATCTGATCAAAGAAATCTCACGCTCGTGTTATCCCAAGACCTGAAGTAAATGGGGGCTTCGGAACTGAATTCTTGTAGTCCTCAAATGATTTTTGCACACTGTCCGGTAGGCGCAATGGATCGAATTCTTTTATCGACCCTTTACGAAACATCATCTTCTTTGGACCAGGGTCGGTGTATGGAGTTCTCTTATAATTTGACTTTTTTAGATGTCTTTGAGGTCGTCTCTTTTGTTGCCCAACATCTAAAATATCTTCCTCACAATCCTTATCACTCGAACAAGTCGGAGTCTGATAAAATATTTCATTGAGGGGAGAATCTTCCATGTCTCTTTCTACACTGATTTCAGTTCCAAAACCAACATCTGTCGGTGCATATATATCATCCTGAGCCTCAATATCACCACCGACATTAATCCTAACATCAACACCTCTACTATTCTTACCTCCACCTCCACTGCTTTCACCTCGATCTCCACCTTTCCATGTCTCTGATTGTTGCTGAACAAATCTTGACACAATATTTGTCAGCATATCAACGCGGTTACCATTCTCGGTTATCAATCTCTCTAATTGTAAAAACCGAGATTCATGGTCGGTGGACATCTTTTCTATTGTTTGCTTTAGAGCTTGAAGCTCATGTAGCACCATTGAATTGTCAGCATGAGAGCTAGCTTGTGGAGGTATAGACTCGTTGACAGTAGGGGGAGACGGCAGATACCTGGTTTGCTCTGCTGCAGTGGCGCCCTCTTGACTTGTATGCTGCTCATGTCTTGGATCTTCTGGATTCTCTCTATCTCTTCCTTGAACTCTCTCGGTTCCACCATTAAGGAAGTTGCGTCGGCCTTCTAGATCAGCATATAATAAGTCCTCCCAAAATATGCTTCTTCCCGACTCTAAGATGGTTGCCCAATTGTCCACAATGGCATCGGAATCATCATGATAAGGAACAAACCCAATCATGTGGTTGGCTTTCTGCTCCTCCAATGTTTGGACAAGTATGCTATTTATGTTTTGAAATTTAGGAACTTCAAATTAGTAGCCGAGAAATAAAGACGTATCTACATAATATAAAATAAAACAAAACAAAAGACCAACCGTGCTATCCCCAGCTGCATGAAGAATTTGATCAAAAGGTGGAGCTTGTTGTCGATGAAACTTTGTTTTCCATCGATAAATTCTTGGCACCGGTCCTTGCACATCTTCTCTAATCTTAGCATACGTTGGGGTCAGGGCAGTAATACACTCAAATGGTATAAGCTATAATAATGAGCAATAACAAATATTAGATTGCAAACATTTTAAAACAAATTAAGTTTAAGAATCAACAATAAAACAAAATTTGCATACCATCAATGGTAGTATGAATGCATAACAATTCCATCTTGTCAACTTCTCACGAGCGTCTTTACATTTTGCACCCATGTCTAATTTCTGGACCTGAGTCATCAAATATTGGTATGTCTTTCTTCCCCATAGGTAATTGGCACACCAATCCAGGTCTTCAATCATTTTAAATAGGTTGTAATCAATTTTTGATCGGCTTTTTCTGGACCACGAAGGACCGCACACAAAAAGTAGAGGACAGCCAACTTCAACTTATCATTTATAAGGATCGATCTCTCTTTTTCTCTTTCTCTGATTTCGTTAGTGCGCCTCCTTCTATTGCTCTCAATCTCCTCGAGAGGGATGACCATACCTTCCAAGAATTTCTTAACATCATTCTGCGAGATCTTTTTCATTCCGCGAAAGACCCTTCCTCTAAATTCATCTCCTGTATGACAAGGATCTTCGGGATAAGCAGAACAATTAAGTCCACTTATAAGTGTATGCTCCATGAGAGAGTACCTAATGGGGATGCCATTCAAAACGAACCACATTTCATATTTCTTTTGTGTAACCACTGCTCGGGACAGTAACATCCATAATGGGGTTTAAATTATTTTGATGTGGTCTGTAATATCAAATAGGTGGCCAAATTGGGACTTCTTAAACCACTCTATGCCATTAGGGTGGTCCTGTAAGGCTTTGTTCACAGTATTAATAACATCCTTCAATAAGTGCTTGATAGTAATTTTGCATTTGAAATTGACTTGATCCAAATTCAATTTCAAAATGGGTGATGGGAAATCCAAAACCTACATTTACATAAAATCACATATAAATAAACTATATTTTATAACAAAACCTAATAACATAAACAAAATATACAATTTAATAAATGACAAATAATTAAATACTTCTCCAAAAATTCGACAGCATAACAACTTACTTTTATTAACATCCAAATGCAAAACTTACTTTATTTCGAAAAAATACCTTTCTTGTTAACCTAAAGCAAAAGTGTATGGTTGTGATTGCTTTATCTTGTTAACTAATGTAATTGTTTTGAACAAGCAAAAAAAAAAAAAAAAAAAAACTTTGACTGCTTTATCTTCCAATAATAACTTACCCTTGGTATTGAGACTGACGTCGATTGAGGTGACGTGTTGCCATCCGGTTGGGAATTGGTCCTACTGACTCCTTCAGAGTCATTTTCTGAGTCCATCTCCGGTGTTTCTAAATATCGCCGCCTTTGGGTAGGACGAGGAGAGTATGCCGATGACGTCTGGATTCGTGCCATGGCTAGAAACGAAAATGATAAAACAAATTTAAGTACACATATTCGTATATAAACATTTGATTCCAAAAATACTACTAAGGAGCATACAATTTAATACTAAGGAGCATATTCGTATATATGTATTTTGTATAAATGGATTTCGAGGATTTTGAATTTTAAAAAAAGTTTAAAAAACTTGATATTGAAATTAGTACTTGATCATGACATGTTTATCAGGGAACTTGTTGGGAATGGTGGTTCAATTTTGGGAAATTTCTTTTATATTGGCAATGGTGGTCCATTGATTTTACTAAATTTCCTCAGCAAACTACTGACAAAAAACAGAGAGTTTGAAACTACTGATTAAAGCATGAGCAAACAAACATGTATTAAAAGAACCAAAATGAAAACGGTTCTTCATTTTTTAAGTTTAAATGTTTGTGAATAGGTGTCGACAAAATGAAAACGGTTCTTCATTTTTTACAGTTGAGATTCCTGTTATAAATATACTTGTTACATTTGCTCCTAACTATAATCACAAGTGACGAACGACAGGACCTGTAAATTATGGAGAGTTTAGTAGTTAGTGTTTGTTTGAATCTTTGACAAACAGAACGCTAACCTTATATTGAGCTTGTGCTTCGACTTATGTAAAAAGGTTTTTATTGTTATGTGTTTCGCATGAGAACTGAAGCATTAGTACTTTCTGACATTGTGACTCAAGAAAAAAAATTTTTGAAGACTTCCTTTTGAATGGTTTATGATGTTTATGATTGTCTCTTGCATGCGCACATATTACTTAAAATTCCTACATCCGGACTTATGTTTTATAACTTTTGGGTCTTTGTGGGACGCAGGATTTAGGAGGGGACTGGGGTTACAAATGTTTGTGAATAGGTGTCGACAAAATGGTGGATGGCAGCCTGTCTTCTTGATACACTTGTGACTAGGGTTTTGGAAATGTTTACGAGAAAACACTGCAAAACTTAGCTTAGGAATTGAGCAAGTTTATACACGTCTCTTGATCTATGGATAAACTTCTTTATATACGTTTAATCAAGCACACAATGTAAGGACAGTGTAACCTCCCATTAATTAATGTGGAATAACTTATGTACATTCCTGAACCATGAATAAGCTCAAATTGGTTGAAAACTACACCGATATGATTTTTATATTTCAATAACAGTGGATGATGAAAATACTACAACAACGAATGATCAGCATACCATGATTAAATTGATAATATTAACATGGTAAGACCATCTCCAATACAAAGTGTAAAAATGGCATATTTGATATGTTATCATATTGTATTCCAATGAATAATGCTATTTCAAAGTTATATTTATTTACTCTATCCCCTATAACTGGAAGTTCACTTCACTCTATGCCAAATACACTTGTCTACTCTCTCTTGTTCCAGCTTTTCTTTGTTTTTCTATTTTTTAATTAATTCCTTTTTATTTTTTTTCCTTGTTCTTTCCTTCAAAAACTTTCCCTTTCTTCTCTCTCTCTCTCTATCTCCCAGCCGATGAAGGAGCTTCGGAGCAAGTAAGAAATCCAAACCCAGAATCAGGTAAAAGTGTCTACATTATTGAAGAAACTAAAAAGGAATTTTGGTGTCAAAGTTCAGACATTTTAGACTAGATATTAGATTTGCTGTTTCTTTTTTTTTGTCTAAATGTAGCAAAACAGAACAAAAAAAAAAAACAAAGCTTACATGGGTGGTGTTGGGTCCCCTTTGCCAGTTGGGTGAGAGGGAGAGTCCGTGAGTTACGGGGGCTTTTGGCGAGGGAGAGAGCCCGAGTTAGCCGTTAGTTAGCAGCCGGGGGGGGGGGGGGGGGGGGGCGGCTTTTCTTTTGTTTGGGCGAGGGAGGGAGAAGGCAATGGGGGATAAAAATATTTTGACTGCTTTAGCCGTTAGCCGGCAGGGGGGGACCATCTTCTTGTTTTTTTTTGTTTGGGCGAGGGAGGGAGAAAGCAAATTGGGAGATTAGGGATTTTGACTGTTTGATTCTTTGTTGGCATCCTTTTATGTTTTTTTTTTTTAATTGAAGATAGCTGAAGGACCTTTTGGTCTTTTTGTTTAAAAATTAAATTAAAAAAAATAAAAACAAAAAAACAATAACAATGGAGATTATATGGGTAATGGCCGTTCATTTGTGACTTATATATGCAAAAGATCCCCGAGCTCGGCCCTCCGTCGCCAAAACAAATTCACAGAGGCCCCTGGGCTCCCTCGACAAACCCAGATCCTAGCGGCCCGTCCCCCTCGAGCTCTGCCCTCTCTCGGGAAGCCCACATCGCAGCAGCTCCTCCCTCTCCCTCTCCCTCTCCCTCTCGCGAGCTCCTCCCCCCTCCCCCTCCAGCGCCGAATGCAGATCCGCAACGGTCCTTCCCCCGCAAGATTCCTCCCGTTGTGACATAGATCCGAACTGCAAGCCCCATTAACTAAATCAGAGCTCCGTTTATAGAAGATTTAATGATGTCTCGCCGTGGAGATGCGAGAGTACCCTCTGGATGGCGTCGTTTCCTCATCTTTCTCCCTCTCGTTTGCTTTATTCCCTATATTTTCAATGGTAATTCCCATTTTTTTTTTCTTGATTTCTATTCCTATTAACTTAGTTTTTGAGCTTGACGGTTAGTGTGTGTGTGTGTGTATTTGTGATTTTTTTTTTTTTTTGTCAAGTAGTTAGGGAATTGAATCAGAGCAAAACCTTTGAAGATCTACGAAGAAAAAAGTATGATCACTTGGTTCTTGGACCAGCTGCTGGTGAAGGCTTGCCCAATCGTTTGCATTGCCAAGGTTACTGTTCTTCTTGTCTTATTTTTGGCCTGATCTCTTTTTTCTTTTTCATGGGTTGAGGAGTTTTCATGTAGAATTTGGGTTTTCTGTGGGGTTTTTTTTTTCCCTAGAAAATCTTCTAAGTTTGTTCTTTTAGACTGAAATTGGTTCTGAGTACCATTCTCTAGTAATTATGACAATAATTATCTAACTTTAAAGACCTAAATTTTGACAACATTAGTTGTTATGGAATGAAATTTTGATAACAAACTATTTAATTATTGATAGACACACTTCTCCTATTTTTCCATAGTGATGTTGTTTTTAGAAACCACTTTGGTGTGATTGTTGGGCCATCTCCTTTGGCGTGCTCAGTAGATTATATCTTTATGCTATTTAGTTATCATATTTTTTCCTCAACAACCCAGTGAAAAGGCTGCAAAATGTAAACCATAGATCGGCTAAGATCGAATTAAACCGTCTTTGATTGAGTGAATCCTGCCTGATTTTAATTTCCATCCCCGAGATTTTTTCCTATTGCAGTTAATGATTGTGTCTCATGAGGGGATATTCTTCATGTCTTGCGAAGATGGTTGTTAGAAAAAATTAGCAGTTAATATTGGTTTTAGTCTTTTCTTATTTGTTTTTTCGTTTTCTCTAGAGCAGGCACTAAAGCTCTCAACAAAACCGGTTTTTCAACTCCCTCCAACGCATCCAGCGCTGGAAACAACATATCATTTGTCACTGTCTTTACCATTTATAATTCCTCCCTCAATGAGCGTGCTGATGAGAATGCATCAAAGTTGGTTGTTGTTGGGAACGCTTCATATAGTAAGGAGGAGAGGTCTATGGCCACTTTAAATACTTTTGTTAACTTCATTCAGGTAATATATAGACTGGATTATCATGTTTTATTTTTTTCCTACCTCGATTGCAAGCCTGTGTAAATTATGTTGAAGCTCCATATTTACATCGGGTTAACTGTACAAAATACAACGTTCCTTTTCTTTTTCTTTTCTCGTTACTTTCTTTGAAAAAGAATAAAATGTACTTGCTAAAGTGCATTATGTTTCTAATCCTAAGTTTAAATAACTATTTACTTTAGCATTTCCAGGCTAGAAGCTTGAGTTTTCTGTAACATATAATGGTTTTCTGAATCTTGAAATACTGTAGTTGAATGGACCAATGTTTCTGATTTATGAGTTTTGAATAGAAGAATCCATGTTAATCTTACGTTTTGTTATGCAGGTGACAATGCCCGAAAGCAATGTATTCATTCTTACGGACCCAGCATCTGATCTTTCAATCAGCAGAGATGGGGTAACTGTTTATCCAATCGAAGGTGAATACTCACGAGACGAGTTGATGCTTCAAAGAATCAGGTCTTACATTGTAAGAGCACACCGCATTAACTGTTGGTGGAAGACTTCTATTTAGAAATAGAAATTTGCTCATTTTATTTCAATGTTTCCTGTGATCAAATGATGCATTCACGACCTGATCTCTATAACTTGTTTGATTTATGTCGAGAGTAAGAATTAGTTTGTGATTTTTTCTTTTCAAGATGGGGGTGCTTAAGTCATTATTGGTACATGGTTTCTTTTCCATTTTTGTGACGTAATTTAATGGTCTCGTTATGACTATGCTGAACTTAAAATAATGTATTGCTAATTCAGGCCTTCTTGGAAGCCAAACTTCAGGAGCTTTCTCAAGGATCTGGACTTATTAGTCATTACATCTTCACCGATTCGGATATAGCCGTTGTTGATGATTTAGGACAAATATTTTTTGATTTTCCAAATTTTCATATCGCCCTCACCTTCAGGAACAACAAAGCACAACCTCTGAATTCAGGATTCATTGCAGTGAGAGGGACTGCTGAGGGCATTTTAAGGTGTGCATTGGTTTCTTTTAACTCAGTTTGGTTGCAACGAAACATGAAAAGTATATAAACTTTGCAAACTATTTTCTGTGTTTAGGCATTCAAATTAAAACCGAATCTTAGTTTCATGAACCTCTACGGTATTGCAGGGCGAAAGAATTTCTACAAAAAGTACTAAAGATTTACAAATCAAAATACATGAGTGCTTCTCGAATGCTCGGGGATCAATTAGCTCTTGCTTGGCTTGTGAAGTCTCATCCATCTTTTAAAATGTTGAGATTTTCCATAGCACAACCATTCCATCACAACATCAGGGGCATTTCAGTGTTATTTTTACCTTGTGCTAAATACAATTGGACACCACCAGAAGGTGCAGGCCAATTTCATGGCATGCCTTTAGATGTCAAGGTATTACATTGAAAACTCATGAAATGCCTCTATACTATGAGAATCTGATAAATGCTAGATTTGGCGGGGTTTATTATTATTTTTATTTTTTGCATGAATCCTCACGAGTTATCGTTTAATGGACGTAGGTTGTTCATTTCAAAGGATCGAGGAAACGCCTGATGCTCGAGGCTTGGAATTTCTTCCATTCGCATTCTGATATCTCAGATATGTTGTGCCTTGTCTTGAAGAGTGGAAGAACAAAGTATGATTTTTGAATAGCTTGTTGATTTGTTTTAGCTTCATTCATGGATTGTGTGACAGAAATTTGATTGATTGTTTAAAGAAATGGGAATGTCCATTGTAGTGGATGTCCAACTTTCCCTACCCGTGGGGGAACAAACAAACGGTTGTCATTGAGTCGATGATAAACCGAACCCCAACTTTAACGGCGCAATGGTGCAGAAAAAAGCGGATTTATTAAGGCATTGTGAAAGAAGGAAAAAAGAGTAGTTAGGTAGATAGTTAGGCTGTAGAAATAAAGACAAAAGGAATTGTAATTTTCAGCCCAATTCATTCACTTGGGAAATACTCCCACATACAATGGGAAAAAGAAAAAAGAAAGATCAACGTTCTTGTGCTTATGTTCATTGATACTTTACCACTCAAATTATTTTAGGGAAAATTGTAGTAAATAGCAATTTTACAAAAATATTTGAAGTAAATAACACGTTTTTTAAACAATTGTACTGAATAGTAGATTTAACAGGTAAATGGAAAGTTTACCTAGTCATTTACTCGATAAATCTGTTACTTATTACAAATATGTTATCTTTCTCCCTTTATATGTGGATTATGTAATTGATGTAGCGGAAGAGCTCGAATGGAGATAGAGAAGAATAGGATCGATTGAGATAGAAAAGAACCACAAAAGAGAACAATTATTTAATTTCATACAATTCATAGTCTACCATGCAGTAACATAGCTAGACATATATATACATACTTACATACTTATATATATATATATATATATAGGCAATTAAACACAAATAGGAAACCAAGAAGAAAAGGAAACTAATACAAGAATGAGAAAGTAGCGCGAGTGGGAAACATAATCCTAATTACTTGAAATAAAATATATCATAATTAACCTAAATAACCCCTAATTAATATTAGTGAGCTTTCCTAAATTATAAATTTTCTAATCCACATCAGTACGATTGTTTCATTCCTCTCGTTTAGAAGTTGATCATATTAAGGCTGTCCAATTTAACTAGTAAACCAGTTAATACGAGAAAACTGACTGATGCTGCAGATAAATAAAATAAAATAAAATAAAATAAAAAGAAATGAAATACATATACCAAAGTGGAGCTTATTTTTTCATGATATATTATAGAAAATAATGTTTGCACCAAGATCTACGATTTCTATATTTACAACACTGAGATTTCTCACTGTCCGTGGTTTAAGTAATGGTTACATTTCATCAGGAAATGTGCCTCAGAAATAGAAATCCAAGAATAAAAAAAAAAAAAAAACGGAAGATGCAAAAGATTTAAGGATTACAAGCTGGAAAAAACAGGACCAGAAACAAGTCTTCCTTCCCTAAGCCTACTGCAATATAACAGACAATGATTTCTTGTATTTGAAGTTTTATTATAACTTGCAGAAATTGACAATGTCTTTTTTCATCCATAGTAAATAGTTGTAGAGAGAAGAAAAGAAGTGCAGATAGATTTGGGAAAGCTCAGCCATAAATAGCGTGAGAAGAGGAAAATCTCATTTATACACTTAACAAAGTTCGTTACAATAGAAGCTGTACAAAGTTTAATCTAGACTCTACATGTAGCTAATACAAATGGCAAAGGAAGGAATGCAAAATCTGCCTAATGGCGATCTAAAATGCCGATCAGACGGCAAATCTATCAACGGAAGGAAGGATGCAACACGCAGTTGATCCAAATGCGCTGATTTTGGCGTTCCGGTTAAGCAATGGAAGCTCCAGTAAAGCAAACACAAACACAAACACAGGGATAGAAGGAAGCGAAACAATTGGACTAGAAATCCGTGTCAGTTAGAGACGAGAGAAGCAGACCCCACTGCCACTTTTTCCAACCAATTGATGAGGATCAACAAGAACATCGACGAAACCGCTTGTGCAATAAAACACAACATGAATAGATAGGGACTTATCGAGACTGGAATTTCATCATGGTTGTTGTTACCGGGCACTGTGATACTATATGTAAACAGAACTGCCGAGATTAGACTGAAAACAATCATAGAACTTAAAAGTGTTGTCCATCCGCTTATCTCCAGCCTCAACTAACTGAACATGGCGTGCAGTACATAGTTCCCATGCAGTTCCTCGATCTGCATTTCGCCTGTATTCGAACGACGTTAAGGATGAATCATTTTCTCTACTGCCTAAAGCAGAATAGAAATATTAACAACGTCACATTGAATCTTATAGTCATGGACTTGCAATTTTTAAGCGAGAAAAAAAAAGAAGTAAAATAACAGAGGTTAATAATCACCTTGAACCACTATATTTCTATCTGCATTTGTAGGGGAGGGGGGGAAAAAAATAAAAGGTTCTGACAAGAATTACGTACGACTTTGATAAACAGAACTCACGCTATGTTTGTGTTCATGATGATTGATGATGCATTTGTATCCATGTGCAAATGAGTTTATCCAATTCATTGTTTCCTTTTCTTTTTTTTTTTTTTTTTGCTCAAAAAAAGAAAAAATAAAATAAAATAAAAAATAAAAAACCTCCTGTTTTTCCATGAGGCCTTGGTTAGAAGTTTTAGGTAGGGTTAATTTATCTATGCTCTCTGAATTTTTGGCTCACTCTCATTTTATCTCTTAGACTTTAAAAACTTTCACTTTAATCCTTAAATTTTGAATTTAATCTCACTTTACCCCTTCAAATAGTACTTCTTTAAAAAACAAACAGAAAAATAGGAGAATTAGCTTGTGTTTGGAACGTCTACTTGAGTTGATAAAGTTAAGTTGGAGTTATGTCGTGTGTTTGGTTATGCATTTGACTTATTGAAATTAAAAAAAATGTAAAACTTGAACTTTTTTCTCAAAATATATATATATATATATATATTTATATGGATCTTATTTCATTCGTCTCGAAATTCTATATAATTTAAAACAAAATCATCTCATTCAGACTTGTATATATAAAGTTATAGACTTTTAAAGTTTGAATTTTTAAGTTATAGTTGAAATTATTAATAATAAAACTGAGTTAATTTTTCAAAAGATTTTTAACTCTAATAGGTGAACCAAACATAGGCATAGTCTTACTAAGTCTAGTCTATTAGGATACTGAAAAGATCAAATGAATTAACTTATCTAATTTTTTTCTATATGTTTTTAACTGAAATTCTGATAAAGAAAGATAAAATGGAGTTAAATTGAAAATTTAAGGATAAAGTGAGAGTTTTTAAAATACATGAGGGTAAAATAAAAGTGACTTAAAATTATATGGAATAGATAATAATAATCATTTTTAGAAAATATAATAATGGAAATAGAAGTCACTGATCGTACTTGCAGTCATAGATATTTAAAAGCTTGTGGAATAATATTTCCAGCCAAAAAGATAAAATAATAATAAAAAAAGAAGCTTGTGGAAGAATAAAGATTCACCTCATATTAAGCGCGTGATTCTCTACCCACCCCTTTTACAGATTTATCTGTTTGTTCTTCTCTGGTAAACTAATCATGTCACAATGAAAAAACTATAGCTTTACAAAAGATATATAACTATATTAGAGATATTAATTTGAAGGCACATTTAACTAGAAATGTTTTATTATCATTTTCTCCTTAATTAAAACTCAAATGATTAATACATATTCAATTTGTATTTAATTTTTTTTATGGGAGAATAACAACATGTGAGTTTTTACATAATAATAAAATAGTTTATGATCACGTTACTTTAAAATTAAAAGTCAAAAGACAACATAAGATTATTGTATATTTTAGAGACCGTTTGTAAAAATAATTGTAAAATTTTCACTCTTTCAAAACACCTACAATAAAAGGATTTATATTTGAAAATAAAATCTTCTTAAAAAACGTGCATTTCAAAATTACGTGCCAAATAAAAGATAATTCATAATAATACAGAAGACGATGGCTTTTAGACAGACCTGCATAGTTCCCTGACTTCCTCCTCCTCCTCCTACTACTTTTCTTCCTATTCCTCCTCTCTAGTTCCCAATCCTCTCGATCAAGTAGACCAAATCTTTTTGCATCTTCCTCGTATAGAGGGTGGCATGATAATTTAACCCAAAAAAAAAAAAAAAAATTGAAATAGCAAATTAGATCAAAATTAAGAAATATACATATATGTACATAACTCCCGTTCATGTGCTGAAGCCTGAATTTTAGGATCTTTCTTATTTTATTTAAACTCTGAATAGACCTACTTAACCTTATATTAGAATTTATGTTAAAAACAGACTGAAAAAGGGAGTTAAGTACATTTATGTGATATTTTTTAAATTTATTTTTAAGAGAATTTCTAACGTAAGGAATTTTATAAGACTAATTCTCTTATTTTTCTATCTGTTTTGAACCAAAATTCTAATAGTAGCGGTTATGTGAGGCAAATTTAAAATTCATGACACAAAGTGAAAGTATTAAAGTTAAGAAGATAGAGCGGCAATAATAAAGTTGAAGTGACATAGATATGAATAATCATATATGCCTGTATATGTATAGAGAGAGTGAGAGACATACTCTGCTAAATTCCTGTAATGAAATTTTGCTAGAAAGCGATTTAAGCTTTTGGACAGACAAACTCATTTCGTTGTGATTGTGTCCTTTCCCAAGGAATTCCAAGCAATTATAAAATAAAACCTCTTCAGGAGCAGCAACATTCATGTTGTCATCTGGATTTTGGATGCCTAGTCCTTCAGTTGAAGATGAAACCGATCTCCATGTAACACGCCGTTGCGGCCTTCAAAAAAGCCAAACAACGGGAGCTCTGGTGAAGATTTGATTTTTGAAAGAGGCCGAAGCGGGAACATTCTAGTTTTGCCACAATCCGTGTAAACATTTCTGCTCAAGTTCTGGTGATAAAGGCTCAGTGGTGAATGCACCATAACATATTCGACCCACCAGGGTAACTTATAACGAGACACGGGCGTTCCTTCAAGCATGACTGCCTTCAAATTTTGTATCATATACTTTGAGAGAACATAATTTGGAAGACTCTTGAGCTTTTCACAGTAATTAAGGTTCAATATCTCGAGACAGGAGAGATTCCCAATTGAGGAGAGAACTCGCTCTACTGCTGTTCCGCTCAACACCAAACATACAATACTCTTGGGGACCCTTGAGCAACCCTCAAGAAAGAGAGTTCTAAGCTCAGTGAGATGTTGAAAATAGCAAGGAATTTCTTGCAAACTCGTACAATACTCGAGATATATATACGCTCCAATTTTGAGGCTCCAGAGAGATCTGAAAGTATAGTTAGGTGCTTGCAGTTGCCAAGATCAATCTTTTTTAAGCTCCCCAGATGCTGTTCAGTGAAAAGAAAAGAAAAAGAAGCTAGAAATAGTTAAAATTACTTCCAAAATTTCGATTCGAAATTTATAGATCTATACATGGAATTGGAAAACTTACTTGTCACCCTTTCCAAAGTTTGTTGACTTTGCCATAAGAAAGGTTAAGTTCAACAACATATTGGGGCCTAAAACTCTTTTGGCAAAGATTTCCAAGGATATCCCCCCAATGAAGGTATCTAAGTGAATCGGGAAGAAACTGAAGATCATGATCTTTGAGAGGAATGCACACTTCACACTTCTTGAGTTCGTTGGAACAAAAACTTTTGAGCAATCTCAAAATTAATGAGTAAAAATTTTGATACGAGTTTTTCTAGTATTTAAATATTTTATATTAGTTATATTGGTGAATATGATAAGGATGATTTGTAATTTAGAAATTACTATTTGTGTTATGTTGATAACATACGATATATTTTTTTTAAAAGTTTGTGGATAATATCTCAAGAAATTATTGATGAAGATTGTTAATTATAATAGGTTAAATGATAAATATTGTTTTGGTCAATTATTTGGCTAACTTTTTCTTAATAAATGTATTGACATTATACGACAATTTAAAAAAAATAAAAAAATAAAAACTATCATTGAATGTCCATTTTTAACAACGTTTTTTTTTTTTTTTTTAAATGCAATATGTGAATTTGATGGACACATTCAACAAGGGTAAAACCGTCGTAGAATCCTTGTACGTACTATGATAGGGGATACAAGAATTCCACAATAATTTTTTAACCAACCGTGAAATCCAACTTTCCTAGTAAGGAATCATCCACCGACAGAATACAAGTTCTTTATTTGAACAAATGTTACTAAAAGAATGCATTCTATCATGGTCTAGTTTAATGTATTCCATATATAGATGTCTATACTTTATAACACTTTATTACATGATCCAGATAAGTTATTCCACCAATTTAGAAGTATACATCATCATAACTTTATTATAATAAAGTGTCCATCTTTATTCACTGCTTGATGAACAAGTATTTTATGCTTTTATTCCCAAGAATATATCTGCTTGTATACTGTCCTTACATATACATAATTGAGGATATTTTCTACAAGTAATGGTTTTATGATATATCTTATCATAGCAAAATATATATAAAAACAAATAACTTGTAATTATTAAATTAAAAAACCGAAAATACTTTATAATAATGTTATAATGTCAAAACGTGACTTCTTTAAAAGAACCCTATGCTAACACCCTATGCACCAACTTCTCCCCCCCCCCCCCCCCCCCCCCCCCAATGACGGTGACCCACCCACAACAAAATCTTGGTTTTTTTTTGCAGATGGTTTCAGGTTTTTTTTTTTTTTTTGTGTAAAATAAAAGGAATTAAATTTTTCTGAAAATTTGGGGCAGAAATTGTATTATTGTAAAATATAGAGGTAATATTTTAATTATTTTTATTTAGGTTATAATCTGGTGTAATAGAGAGTACCTACACCCTCACTCGTATAGTTATATTAGGTGAACGACCAATTACATAATTGGATAATTAGGGGGAGTGCCATAAAAGTGGTGTGGATTGATTTTTGCCATACACTTACAAACAATTGCAAATATGCCATTGAGATGATGTCATAAATCACATTAAAAATTGTTTTGCATTTTTTTTCTCTCTCTTCCCCATCTCTCCCCCACTTGCGTTTCCTGCTCTCTGCTCTCTCTCTCTCTTCCTTCTTTCCGATGACCACCCCTTCTCTCTTTCCTCCGACGATCTTGAAGCCTGATCCTCCGCCGCCAGCTCCGATCTTTTCGTCGAGCTCCGTTTTCCGCCGGCAGCTTCGTTTTCTTTGCGATTCAGGCGAGATCTGGTCGGAATCATGCGGATCTCCTCCTCGCCGAGTCGTCGTCGTCGCGCCAGGTTCATAGCAGCAACAGGAGAGCAACGCCTTCCCGATCGGATCTCCTCCGACCTCACCCCGTCGCCACCCCAATCCGTCGATCTCCCTCCCACCGCCGCAGATTGCAGATCTGCCATCGATCCACCACGGTCGCAGATCCAGCTAACGTAGCTCCGATCGTGACTGCTTTGGTCGCCGGTTCCGGCGGTAGCACCAGATCGGAAGTCGCGATCGGTTGAGTCACGGCAGTGCATAGATCACGACCCCGTCAGTCGCGATCTCCGCCCGAAACTCTGGCAATGGCATCTTCGGCGAGCTTCGGGAGCAGCCCCTCGCCGCCGCCGTCGTCGAGATTAGAACCGGAAACTTTTTTTTATTTTTTTTCGATTTTAATTTTGATTTTTGGGGGGTTTTTTTTTTTTTTTTTGTTTTGTTGAAAATTTTGGTTTTTTTTTTTTTTGAATTTCGTAGATTTTGGTTTCATTGATAAAATCTGGTGTTTGTTTCAATTTTCCGGTGGCCAAACCGGAAAAATCCGGCGAATCGAAAGTTTCCGACTGGTTACCAACTAGTATCCAGTTAGTTACCAAATTTTTGTTCGGTAATCGCTTGGTCGCCGACTAGTAACCTGCAGGAGGTAGTTGTTACCAGTCGGAAACCCGTCGGAAGCCGGTAACTAACTGGTTACTAATTTTACTAGTTGATAACCGATTACTAACAAGTTATCATTTAGTTACCAAATGACCACCACCGGCAGCGACAGTTTCTAATGGAAAACCTGCAGGTGGATGGTAACCAGATAGTAATTATAATTGATATTTAAAATAAATAAATAAATAAATATTTATGATATCATATTGTTTGTAAAAAAAATTTCCTTTGCAGTAAAAATTAATCTGTCTTGATTTTGGCGTTTATCAAAAGTTCCCGAATTATACTCTATTGGTGGGAAATAATAACTGTCCCCTTACGTAAAATGCCCTAAATTGTATGTGTGTTTGGGAGAGAAAAATGAATGGTATGGATTTTTAAAGTTAAACGCGGGAAATATGGGTTCGGGGAGATACATGCCTTCAACTAAGATCGTAACACAACATAAAATGTTTGGCATCTGAAACTACACAATTAAGACTCACTTTTCCTTGGCTCTAGAGACGTTCCATGAAACAACGTATATAGTTGCACCTTTAGGTTATTTGTGTAAGAGTTATATTAACCCCTTTTTTAAAATTTACTTAAGAGTTAAATAAGTTACAATAGATGAATTTGACCTCTTTCACTAGTTGTATGTCAATTAATTCCATTAAACCAAGACTAATTTATGATGGAATAAAATTCAGAAGTCTCCCTTTTGTGAAAAGAAAGGACTACAGCAGTTAAAGGTCACAAAACTAAGAAAAGTTTTGCCTTCGAAGAAACATGATTTGTACAATACGCTTAGGTTCCGATGTGGGAGAAAATCATGTCACCTGCTAATGACGTGTTCAACTGTTGGAGAAATATCGACTTGAGTTAAATGATGCCAAAATTCATTCCCATTTCTCAAATATCTGGACAAAACCACCAGTTCTCCAAGAATTTCTACATTAGGCAATCCAAAGTCAAAAGTAGGATAAACACTAGCAACTCTTTTCTTCCAAGGAATTGTGGTAGATCCTATGTTTCTATCCAGGAAATATACGAAATATCTACTTAAAAGTATATTTGTCCTGTCTCTCTTTGTTGAAAACGAAATACAACAATAGCAATTAAGTGAGTAATTATTAATATATAAAGACAAAGTCACTTCCACAAATGGCAAAAAAAAAAAAAAAAAAAAAAAAAAAAAAAAAATCATCTCTAAAACTTTCTCATGCAGATTTCTGCAAAGATGAGAAAAATGTTGACACCAGTGGTGATGTGCATAGATGTCATGGCCTAAGAAATGTCTCTCAAAATCAGAAGGAAAAAAAAAAAAAAAAAAGAGCAAATAAATAGTCCATGAATACCTTACAAAGGCTCATATATATGTATACACATCAATAAATATATATATATATATATATATATATGCGTGTGTGTGGAACTAACATAAAAGTACAAAGTTTAGGAATTGAACAAATGGGCACTCCTCTATATAGAAAGAAAACGTTTCTTCTGTTCTTGGCGAAATGATAGTTTCTCAAAGTCACTCTTCTCAATCATTCTATTCCTGGAATAAAGTTCACAGAATATGTATATAGAACTCTTGCAAGAATATAGTAACTTACGTATGAAACAAATTTATCATGTGTGAATAAGACAACATATAGTCCAGAAAGTAAGGAAAAGTAAAACTCCTGAGTAGAAGCAACATAGATTCACAAGTAAGCTGGTTTGAGAAATGAAAAGGAACAAGTGTGAGGCAATAGAATTGCCTGCAGAAAATACACAAAACGGAAAAAACATCTAAAATTGCAGCCAAAGAAGTTATTCAAGAACACAAGTAATACATCGTTTCCATTTATGATAAATATAAAAAATTAGGCCCATTACATAAAAATAGCCAACAGTAGTTCCTTCATTCAGTTTCACTTTCATCTAATGGCCAAAACAGAGGGGGCAAAAAAAAACTACTGTGTACTATTTTTATTGAATCGCATGGCAATGGTTCATGTCCACCAATCAGCAGCATCTGATTCTGCTCTATTAGTCGTGAAATTCTACAGAAAAATAAAATCAAAAGCTACAACAAATTACAATCAAAAAGGGATAAGAAGAAACAGAGATGCTCTTCAATTTTTTTTCCCTTGCTTTTTAAAATACACAGCTAGGAAGCGCCCAACAAACAATGTCCAATGTCCACCATCAGCCCACAAAAACATTTCTTCAGTTTTAGGACACACAAAAAGGGTCTTCCTCCTCGTATCGATGTCGTTGATAACGGAGAAATGTTTAGAGATCAACAATAGAAAGAAGAAAGAAATAAACAATCATAAGAATCGGTAATGAATGAGAATTCGTGAAGAAATCGATCCTACCACCACCAAAACACAACTCGGAAAAAAGAATTCTTGTTTTCCTTGTGATTTTTGGTCAGCCAGCAGCCTTCTTCCCACCCGAATAGTAACTGAGGTACCACCTCACAAACTTCTTCAAACCGGTCTGCAGATCGGTAGTAGGCTTATACCCGAGCTCCCGCTGAGCCAAACTAATATTAGCATGAGTAAACTGAACATCCCCATTCCTCGGCAACTTCATGATATTCCTCTTCGCCTTCACCTTCAACAGCCTCTCCAGAATGCTGACCAAATCCGAAACGGGCACCGGCGAAGTGTTCCCCAAATTGAACACCCTCAACTGCGCCCGCCCCTTCTTCTTCCCCCCACTCCCGGTACTCTTCTCCGCCGTATCCAACGCCGCTAAACACCCCTTCACAATATCATCAATGTAGGTAAAATCCCTCGCAACCGTCCCGTGATTCGCCGCCTCAAAGATCGAGATCGCCTTCCCCTTCAAAATATCCCTAGTGAAGAAAAAATACGCCATATCCGGCTTCCCCCAGGGTCCATAAACAGTGAAAAACCGCAACCCGGTTAACGAAAGTCCATAAATATGGTTATAAGTATGAGCAATCTCTTCGCCGGCCTTCTTGGTGGCGGCGTAGAGACTCGCCGGCTGGTCCGTGCGGTCTCTTTCGGAGAAGGGCACTTTGGAATTAAGCCCATAAACGGAACTAGACGACGCCCAAACAATGGCGGGCTGAGGATTAACCTCCTTACAGACCTCGAGGAGGCTAACTAAACCGGCGATATTGCTATGAACATAAGAGCTGGGGTTTTCCATGGCGTACCTGACGCCGGCCTGGGCGGCGAGGTGCATGACGTGGGTGAAGGGGACGACCTCAAAGAGCTTCTTGAGGAGGTCGGAGTCGTTAATGTCGCCGTCGACGACGAAGACGCCGGTGCGCTCGAGGAGGGCCTGGCGAGCGCGCTTGAGGGAAGGGTCGTAGTAGTCGTTGAAGTTGTCGAGGCCGAGGACGCCGTCGCCGCGGCGCTTGAGGGCGGAGGAGACGTGGGTGCCGACGAAGCCGGCGGCGCCGGTGACGAGGACGGAGATGCCATTGCGGGAGCGGACGCGGGCGGAGGAGCGGACGCGCTTCTCCCAGGCGGGGCCGCCCCAAGAGTAGGTGTGGCGGAGGGATCTTCTAGAAGGATCGGAAGGAAGAGGAGAAGAAGAAGAAGGTGATCGGAAGAAGAATAGGAAGATAAGGCCGAGGAAGAGGAAGGACCAGAAGGTGAGCTTGGCGAGAGAGGAATGCCATTGCCACCGGAGTCTGCCGTGGTGGTGGTGGATAAATGGGGATTTGTCCATCTTGAACTTCCCCGGCGTTGAGGGAATGTTGTCAAGGTGGGACATTTGCTTCATCTGGTTTTTTTTTTTTTTTCTTTCAAAATTCAAAGCTTGGGACTTTTTTCTTTCCCTATTTTTTTTTTTTTTTTTTGGGGCACCTCTCACAATATGGGATTTTTATTCATTGATTGCTTTCTTTTCCTTTTTTTTTTTTGAAATTTTTTTTTTTAATCTGGGATTATTGTTAGGGTTTGAAGTTTGAGGGAGATTGAGATTGGAATTGATTTGGGGGTGGTGGGGGAATTTGATTTTGCTGTGTGGTGGTGGTGGTGTCAAGGATAAGGAGAGAGAGAAAGAGAGATGAGGAAAGAGAAAGAGAGAGAGATGCGTTTGGTTTGGTGGTGTGGTTTGTTACCTTATTTTAGCTATTTTTTTCATGTTTGTTTTGAGAGGGGAAATAGGAATCTTCTGGTTTCTTGGGGAATGGGGTTTGGTGTTGGTGAATGGTGAATGGTGACGGTGGTGGGGGTGGGGAGTGGTGATGGTGTTTGTGTTTGTGTTTGTGTCTACAAATAGTCAAATACATAAAAGCAAGAGAAGAGGATTAGAGTCTTGTTTTTTGATTAAGCATTTGCTAATCCTAATCCTAATCCTAATCCCCCGTGTTTGTGTTTGTGTTTCAAAAGACACAGAAGGGATGCTCCCCCCCATCCCCAAAAACCACTTTTAGCTTAGCAATTGAGGTCAAAAAGATGAAAAGAATTTAGAAAAAAAAAAAAAAAAAAAAAATTCAAATGGGTTTAACTTGAGTGTTGAATGAGATTTACAAGAAAAATTAATGCACCATATAATATGAAAATGTTCACACTTATAGATCGGAGAGTCCGACCATTAAAATTTGATCATCATTTACTCTTATAAAAAGATTTCCTTTTATATTTTTCATTTTCAAAAACAAAAGGTGGAAATTTTTTATTTGATTGGTTGGGAAACCTTGAATCTGGGAACTTTATATTTATACTTACCCAAGTTATCTACGCATATTTCGGGTGCATTTATCTATTTTTAGGGAGGGACTTTGTAATAATTTTGGGATTTGAGGATGTTGGGGGGTGTGGTTTGTTGGAGATGGTGTGTGTGGATGTGATTTTAAGGCTAATTATTGAGGGGTCCTTAAGTCTTCCCAACATTGAAAGCTGTGAGAGATTTATGGGAGTTTTAGTTCTCTCATTAAATTCAGATTTGTTTTGACCACTAAGGTCTACAAACAAGATTTCCAGCAAAAAAAAGGTCTATAAACAAGATTTCTGCTCCAATTAACAATTAAAAATAGTAAAATGAAAGCCTTGTAATAATCAAATAATTTAGGTTTTAGATCTCCACTCAAATCACTTGTAATGTAAATCATGCTATATAAATATCTTCTTCTTTTTTGTAGTTTAATTATTTTAGGGGAAAAAAAAAGTAAAAAAAATTTTTTTTTGAAAGAAAAAAAGACCTAAATTGAATATTGAAACACTTTGCTTCTTTTTCTTGTGTTTCAGTAATTAGAATTTTCGTTAGTGAAAGCCATGATTAAGGTTTGGACATTTTTGCCAACACAGTGATTCCATTCCATAATTATGCTCATATATAATAATACTTGCATAATCATGCTTATTGGTTTATGGAAATTAGAATTTAAAGGTTGTATTTACCTCCATTATTAGCTGAAATTAAAATATATGTATATACAAGATTTCATATGCTTATATAGTTTGCATTTCCTATTTGCCACTGTTTCACGCCTATCATTTTGGTGCTGGTACAACTGAGAAATGGACAAAAAAAAGTGACTGTAAAAGTATAGAAATATTTTTCGGGAAAAAAAAAAAAAAAAAGGACAACCATGTAAATAATTTATGACAGGAAGAACAGCTCAAAAGAAAGTCCAGGTAATGACAGTCTGTTCACTCTATTCATGTACTACAAGGTTTTATTCTTTCTTCTCCTTGACCTCATAATGAAGCATTTAAATTCCAAGATTAACAAATAAAAACAACTTCCCTTATTTTTCCGAGCGCAAAAAAAAAAAAAAAAAAAATTGCCCTTGTTTTTATCTAACTATTTGCCCTTTTCCTATTTCTGTCTTTATATGTCGTTTGGAGTGTATACATATGTGAAGGAGACATCTCATGTGCTCAAGAGAGAGTTTTGAGCACTTGGCATTGGAAAACAAGCTTGAAATGCTCCTCCATATACATATAATGAATCTCCTATCTAACAGCCGTAAAGGTCCGGAAATTTTAATTTTTATTCCTAGTTGATCTATATATAATGTTATATAAACAGAACTTTACAAGTAACAGGTTAAATTTTTAAACTTCTTTTATAAATAAAAAGTACGAACAGAAAATGTTACATATTAGTAAATTAGTGTTATAAAGCATCAATTTTGATGTTACATGTACTGGACCGTGAGCTTCAAATGACGGCAAAAACAATCCTATTGCCAATATTCTATATTGAAAACTTAAATTGTAAATTTTATGTTAGGCTCTAGCTAGCATCATGTGAGGTGGGTGAAGTTGAATATCACTGTGGAGGATCACAAGCAAAAAATAAAAAATAAATAAATAAATAAATAAAAAAGCAGTATTACTTCATTTGAAAGAATGTGACTTAAGAAAAAAAAATAAAATAAAATATAGAAGAGTAATGTCAAAGAAAATAAAACCAAAAATCATGCCCCACATTTCCCACATTATACTCATCATTATAATATTCATCAAACTTTAAACCCAAACATCAAATGGCCCACCCATTAGGACAATTTTGACCGTCCACACTATCCTTTCCTCCTCTTTCCCTCAAAATATATAATTCATCTGTAAAATTCCCCCACTCTAAGCTGAGTGGATTTCTAGATCTACTGTCTCATTTTCCTAATATTATTCTTATAATTTATTACTTTTCCTAAATAATTTTTAGTATTTACATTTTTTATATGCTCTAATTCTTAATTTAAATAACATAATATGACATTATAAGAGGACGGTCAATAAAATAATAAATTCGGGACAATAAACCTCCACTAAACTCTCTCTTAAAGACTAGCTTTGAACAGTCAATATTATTACTCTCTCTCCCTCTCTCTCCTAGACCTCACTTAGAACAAGTTGATTCATGACCATAAGTGGAGATATGGTAGAAAATTAAAGGGTATCTTAGACTTTAAGTTTTATTGCTAATAATGGATTTTTTTATAATTGATGTCTTTTTTTTTTTTGGCATTTTCAAGAAAAAAAAAATGTGAGGCTTTAATATCTCCACATCCACCACCAGCCCCATGTGAATCCAATATTTATAAAAAATAAAATAAAAGAGACAGGAGGGGACATGTTCTATTAGTCCTTTCTTTAATAACCAAGCATCATGTTCCATGCCCTGCTAGTAATGGTATCAGCTGGACCATTTGGCACATGAGAATTTAATATATAGTTTTTTGTCAATAAATAACATCACAAGATCACGGAAGCTCTTATTATAAAGTAGATCCAGGACGGTGCTGCTGCTACAAACCTATACATATAACATGAAGTTTTCTACACAAGGAGATGTGGAATTTGCCCCCCAACAAGCTTATTTTAAAGTTTTAAATAAAACAATAAAAATAATATGACAATAACGAGAATTCGCAGATCTTACAACAAATCACTAGGAGAAACAAACAACAAGATTACAAGTCTTGAGAGAATAATGACAAGCTCAACTTGCAAACTATAGTCAGCCAAAAAATCACAAGGCAAATATGACAGATGGAAAAAAGGATTGCTTGCCTTCCCCACTGCTTTGGTTGTGACGTTGCCAGCCGATGCTATTGCTTTCTATCTCTCTCTGTCTCTCTCTCGCTCTCTGTGAATGATTCTTTAACATTATAGCTGTCTAGTGCTTTGTAAATGTCTCGAGGACGTCAAAGTAGTCGGGGAAAGTTTTTCGGGTGCAACCAGGATCCTTGATGGTAACAGGAACGTCTCCACAGGCAGCAAGAGAGAATGCCATGGCCATCCTGTGGTCATCGTATGTATCTATTGCCGCTATATTTAACTTCTCGGGTGGGGTGATCACGCAGTAATCTGGTCCTTCCTCGACTGTCGCTCCCAACTGGAATGTTATATCCCCCATATGTCAAGGACGAAGAACTATCAACCATAGTATAACAAGGCATAGGAAAAAAACAAGTGGGTAAAAAGCAACTAAATCGAACCTTTGCAAGTTCTGTGCAAATGGCAATCATTCTCTCTGTCTCCTTGACTCTCCAACTTGCCACTGGAAATTACAAAAAAGCAAGAAATCAAGGGCGGTGTCTAGTACGGGAAAATGTTTTAACTAGTGGTCCTCAAAGAAAGACAATCATTCTTGGTTGGTGTTCTTTTTCCACTTTTTAGTTTCAGATTAGTGAACATGTTTATCTGTTAATTTATTTGTTTTGCCTAGATATGAAGCTAAGACTGACGCAGACCTAATTATCTGTTTCAGTTTACCTTCTAAAAGCCAAAAAAGCAAAAACATAATACCATTGTGACAATAAAATGGAAAAACACATACCATCTCTTATAGCAGTGGGACCATCAGCAAAAAGAGCAACCACAGCAAGAGTCATGGCAACGTCAGGCATTTTGTTCATGTCGACATCAATGGGTTTCAAGTGTTTTCTTCCCGAAGAATCTCGTGGTGGTCCGGTGACAGTGACGCTGTTCTCTGTCCAGCTAACTTTCGCACCCATTTTCTCAAGAACTTCAGCAAATTTTACATCTCCCTTGACACAGCAATGAGTACATATGAGTTGACTGGTTTTTCTTTGTCTATTTTCTCAATGTATGTTTGAAAAAAAAAATGTACGAAGGGGAGCGATAAACTCATATTCACGAAGAGTTTGCCCAAATACCTGTAAACTACTTGTCCCGCAACCTTCAACGGTCACAGTCCCTCCAGTCACTGCAGCACCAGCTAGGAAGTAACTAGCACTAGAAGCGTCTCCTTCAACATAAGCATTTCCAGGAGATCTGACAGATTTGTTTTTTTTTTTTTTTTTTTTTTCAATTTATTACTGTTAATTCAACCAGATTTACAAAGTTTGGCAATGATATAGAAAAGAAAGACGAAACCTACTTGTACTTTTGACCTCCTCGAACTAAAAACCGATCCCAGCTATCACTGTGTTCAACACTGACCCCAAAGCGTTCCATCAACTTCAATGTCATCTCCACGTAAGGAACAGAGATCAGCTTATCAACAATTTCAATTTCAATGTCTCCAAGAGCCAAGGGTGCTGCCATAAGCAAAGCAGTCAAATATTGACTGCTAACTGATCCAGAAAGCTTCACCTGCAAAGGGTAAAACCATTTGTTGCAGATCAAAATGACAATTGGCCGGATCATTTCAGACAATAAACTAAATTTCGAGTTGCGTAATATTACTTCGATATTAGTAGTGTAATTATTTCCAAAGGAGAATATTAAATACTGAGATGAGTTAAAACTAAAACAGTCAGAACTCTCATTTGTGTCATCTAAAATCACTTAACGCAACCTTACCTTCCCTCCAGGAAGACCTCCCTTTGCAATCACACGGACAGGGGGGCAGTTTGTGCCAAGGAAACACTCAACGTCTGCACCGAGTTGCTTAAGACCAGCAACCAAATCTCCAATTGGTCTCTCTCTCATGCGAGGTACACCATCAAGTACATAGCTGAAATATACAAAATAGAAGGTTGCTCAAAAGGTAATAATTACATACGAGGCAAACTATCTTATTTAAAAATACGTTGGCATGTCTGTGTGTGTGTGGCAGATTAGGATGTATGCTAGCAGGTTGGCAAAATGTAAATTTCTAGCACAGCCACCTGTGTGGCAAGGTGAACGGAATATACTTCTACATCAAAATGAAAGATGGGAGCATAAATGCTACGTTTTGTGAAGCCAAAAACCTATTTCCATAACCAAATGTAAAAGTTACTAGGCAAAAAAATAAAAATAAAAAATAAAAAAGGGAAGAAAAAGAAGCATCAGAGAACCCTATTGAATAGAGGAGCTAATTTTTAAAGTTACACTTGTTGAAAATGCAAGGCAGACAGACCTAGAATTTCCACCAGCAACAGTAACTGCTGCTGTCAATGGACGCATTGCAGTTCCTGCATTTCCAAGGAAAAGTTGAACTTCATCCTTTGATTCTTGACCTACTGGGAACCGACCACCACTGCCTTCGACAATTGCTCGCTTTGTTCCCTTGTCCGCTTCAACATGAAGTCCAAGGGTTTTCAAAGCACCAAGCATGTAGTGAATGTCCTCACTATCTAACAAGTTGTCCAAAACAGTTGTTCCCTGAATTATAATTTGAAAAGAAAAAAGAATTACTGCATACCAGCCACAATAGCCTATAAGGTAAAAAATTCAATATAAATAAATAAATAAATAAAACCCCCTTAAAGCACACGAATAAAAATGAAATAAAAATACAATCAATTGTAAAACAAAAGTACAAACGAACAAAGTAAAAGAAATTGAATATACAACTTTGATTTTCAGCCAACTCTAACCTACCAGCCTGAGAGCAAAATAATGCATATCAAGCAAAAGTATACTAGGGAAGAATGTGAAACTAAACACCATGGAGGCTTTCGTATACAGGATGATTTCCCTGGCAAACTATCTACTTTGAGTTAACACTGATTGTAGGTCCCTCCAAAGCCCAGTGGATTCTAATTATTACCGAAGGGTCAACATTAACCGAAAACCATGTCAAATGCAAATCTTGTTAGTAGGCTGGTAGCAGTCAGATAATAGCTAACCCTGACAGTCAAACTACGAAGCAAAATGTTATCTTTGAGTTCTAATGACGATGCTCCTTGTCTCCTTTTTGTTTAAAGTTAGACCGGGCATAGACACTGATGATATCATGCCAAGAATGTTATGGCGAACACACCAACCAAAATAATTAAACTGATAATACTTTAATTAAGCTCAAATTAACAAGTAAAATTCAAGACTTAAACTCAAGTCTAGTCTTAAAGAAAGACCTCTAATTTGCTCGGCAATCAAAATCGAGTTTCCCTTTACTTCCAACAGATAAACACACGTGATGACTAGCAAAGTATGTAGCACTTAGCTCAAAATTGATTTTGGCAAAGCACAATGAGTGTACTCTTGACATATGAATTCAATTACCCAACTTGATTTCTATTCCAAAATTTTCTTAAGAACAAAAAAGGTTATCTAGAATATAACTTTAGCCAAAACGAAAACACTTGTTTATTGCAATTTCCTCACATTTTCCACTAACTAAAGACTCTAAATTCAGCTCAAACAAATCCTATTCGAAAATGCAAAAATGATGTTCAATGTTCCACATTTCCATTCCTCTCCCATTTCCTTCTCGACCATAACGAACGGAAATATAATTAAAAAAGTTGCAATCTTCCATAATTCTTAAAGTAAACTCACCATTTAACACAAAAATAAAATAAAAAATGGAAAACAAAACCCAAAAATTGAAACAACCAAAGAAGCTTAAATAGATCATACATATGTGTGTGTGTGTGTGTGTGTGTGTGTGTGTATACCTCAGAGAGAGCAGCGAGAAGCAGAATCCGATTGGAGAGAGACTTGGAACCGGGCAACTTGACGGTGCCGGAGATTTCTTTAATGGGCTGCAAAACAATCTCCGGAACCTTCGAGGGCTTGTCCGCCGTCGCAACCGAAGCCATAACCGGACCAGCAGTGGCTCTGGTACCACAACCCACGAAATCCTTCTCGAGCTTCAAACTCCAAGAGCTCGAAGAGCCCAAAAACTTCGATTTCAACGAGACCGAAGAGGTAAAGGATCTGGGTTTGTGGGGCTTCGAAATGTTAGGCAAAGTAAGGGTGTTTTGAGCTCCATTGCTGCAGATTTTGCTCACTTGGGCCATATTCGCTTTTCCCTCTCTCTCTCTCTCTCTGTCTTTCTCTCTCTAAAAGTTTTTTGTGTCACTTTTCTCTCTAAAAAGTGGGTCTTTGGAGGAACAGAAAGTTGGGTTTTTGGTGGCAGTGGCAATGGATGCAGGTGAGGATTGACTCTCTCTCTCTCCCTCAAAAGGGTAGAGGGTTTACCAACCAAACTCTCCCACCAGAAATTGGGGGAAAATTTTTAATTTCCAAAACTTGGCTGTCTGAATTTGAAATATCCTAGAGCTGAGGGGCTTCTTTGACTGGTGGTAGTAGGCGGCTCTCTCCTTACCGGTAGACCCGTGGTGGTTGGCAGTTTATTTTATTTTAATTTTTTGATGCTGGGTTGAGATTGTCTGTCATTATTGTGTTCGGTGTTAAATGAGTTTATGTAAAAATTATCCTTAAAAAATTAATTCAAAAGAAGGGAGAGTTCAATTTATATATAAAATATCGTAATAGTTCAGTAATCTAACGATTTGGGATAAAATTCACAATCTCAACGCTTGAAAGATAGTACTCTGGTGTTCTTGGGGGCAAAAAATAAATAAATAAAATGGAGAGGGGGGTTATAGTGGAATTATCGACAAATTTGGGTTTGGTAAGAAGCATGTCACGTTTTGAAATGGATTGCAAGATCGGTCCATTCTCTCTTACCAAACCATTGCAATCAGTGGGTGGGACCCAAGCCTCCAAAGGGAGATCAAAGTGGGTAGGTTGGTATGATACACTGAATTTTCAATTATTATTTCATTTCAGTCAATTAATCAAGGACAAAAAAATTGTAATACATGGGATATCATTTTGCGTGTAGATCTTAGGATCACTTTTGTGTTTCAAAATTATTATTATGATATTTTTTCAAATTCTCTTAAACACACATTTATCCTCGCTTTTTCTTTAAGGTGGTTAAGATTAAGTTGTTTTTATGTTTCTTTTTTTTTTTTTTTTTTTTTTTTTTTTTTTTCTTTTTCTCCCACTACAAGAATGATAAGGACATATTCATTTGACCAGCAACAAAGGGAGATGACAATTAAACACATTTGTTATATTATATTTCAATACAATATAATAAGTGTTTGAATATCTCATTTATTTCGTTAAAATACAAATGTATTTAAATGTAAATTCACTCATTTTACTAATTTTTCATAATCTTTTTTATATATTTTTATCAATCAAATCATTTACAACATCAGTATATATTAAAATAACTATTAAAATATAATATGTTGTTTATTTTTAAATAAGAACATCTAAATCAATATTGTATTTTATATAATATTTAAATACAATACAATAAATATATGTCTTTTATATGAACCCTTAAATAAGAAAATAAATTTAAACATTAATAAAAACAAAATAAAAGAAATAGGATTCGGACCCACAAATCATTGTCGTTTCTCGGCAACACAGTTGCCCTGTTGGACTTCGAATGAACGCCAGAAAATGTAGGTCAAGAAAAACAAATATTTTTTCAAACAAAAAAAAAAAAAAAAAGGAAAAACTATATTTTTAAAAAAAATTAAGTATAGCAAGGTTGGTACAAGTGGGGTCCATTATGTTCTATTTATGGGCCGGACTCATTAGGTCCAGAAAGAAAAGGCCACGTTTGGAGCCCAGGCTCAACTTAGAAGACTATACTTTTTTTTTTTTTTGGGGCTAAAAAGTACTTTTACTTTTTTGCTTTTATTCAATTCAAATAGTTTTATTTCTCTTAATCCAACTAGTAGAATTGGGTTCATTTTTTAGAGTTCTTTTATTATTTTTTTTATAAATAGAATATTTGTAATAATCCATTTTCTTCTATCTTTTGAGACATTTATAAATAATTTTGTTCTTTCTTTTAAAATTATTAGAATTCTAAAACACTTCTTTTTGAATTTTATAAGTTTTTTTTTTTTTTTTTTTCGAGTTCTTTAAAAATAGGTTCAAAAAATGACTATAACATTTAGCTAGTCTTATGCTTCTCCTTCATATGATGGTTCTATCTTTACCAGTAGAACACGTTTCTAACTTCTAAATCTATTTTAAATCACATCAAAATAAAAAGAGTACAGAAGATAGAGTAGTTTTTATAAAATTATGAGTTTCAGTTGTAATGTATTTTTTCACAGATTATTGTAGGGAAAAAAAAAAAAAAGGACATAATAATTTAGTAAAAGAAAGGTCACTTTTCCTTGTTAAAATGGAAACAAAATTTTCTAGTGTATGTCACCAAGTAGAGTATAGTTATACTTAAAGTGGACAAGAATATTTATGCAAACAATAGACATTAATGTTGAGCTAAAAAGTACTAAGGGGTTTTTTTTTTTATATAATATTTTTTGATATGTAGTGTTAAGCAGTTATATAGTTTCAACAAAATTGACAAGTTATTTCTTTTGGCAAAAAGGGACAATAAATTAATAAATCCCACACCAAAGAGGGAAAATGAGACAGTGAGATAAATGTACAAGTGAATGTAACACTAATGCAAGTAGTTGTCAAAAACCGCATATGCCAGGAGGATATGCTAACCAACAAACACTCCAACTGAATATGCTATTGCCACAATTCCCGACCATCTGTGCGATTAAAAAAAAAATTCAAAATTAAATATATATATATATATAATTTGGTTTTTGTAAACTGGGTCCCACTGCTAGCACCAAACTTAACCGTCTAATTTTGGAAGAAGATATTGGAGAGGGAAAGGCAGATAGCCCTTGTTTAGTTTTTTGAGTTTTATTTTTTTTTTTTTTTTTTTTTTTGGTGAATGAGAAGGGGATTAGTGTGTACGCCTATTCTTGTGGAATTACCAGTGAGATGATAAGGATCCTGATCCTAGATTTTTAACAATTAATAACCCTCAGACATTAAAAGTGGCTATACATAGTCATTTTACTAAAAACTAGACAAAATGTAAATGTCAAAGCTTAAATTTGAGAATTGATAAAAGCAAATATTTAAAATGATTTTTTTAGTCACTATATCATGGCCACCGGTGGGTTTGAGTGTTGTTACTTGTTAAGCCCATACCACACCCTTTTGAAGGAACTTATGGTGGCATGAGCATCAGACAATATGGATAGAACAGGAGTTTTTACAACCACATACATATCTATAGGTCAATCAATCTCTCTCTCTCTCTCTCTCTCTCTCTCTCTCTCTAACCACAAGTAGACGATGTGGCAACGAAAGTTTCTTAGGAGGGTCCCATCATCTCATGCATGAGATATATGTAAATATATTACTTACATGGATTTTGCAAACAAATTTGGATGGCTTGAAACCATTATCCAATCCAATTCAGTTACAATGCACACAAAACCACTTTTTCTTCTTGGGACAAACAAAAAAGAACCTACCATATTTTCAACCATCCATCCATTGCTTTTATAGGTTGTTTTATTTGATTATTATTTGGTTATTTTTTGTGGGTTAGAACAATTTCCTCCAATTTTTATCAATTGGAGATATAAAATAATGAGAGAAAAAAAATATAAAATTTATATTTTTAGTATTAGGACGTAGAACAGATTCAAATACTCTCTAGTAGGGATATTACCAGTGGTACAAAACAAAGACGTAGGAAAGTGAACCTCATTAATCAAGCATAGAAGAACATTACAAAACTAAAGACACGTCCGAGAGTTTGTTACAAAAATACATGAAAATCCTTAACCCCTACTTCCTCTTTTTTAATTTATGTTGCTCTATTGAAGAATTGAAAGCAACAAAAGAAAAATAATTATGTTTTTTTATTGAAACAAAAGGAGACCTGTTGTCTAACAAATCACTGCGATGTGGCCCCTCCACCGCGGTCTCCAACCCAAAGCGAAATAACAAAGTTCGAAGACGGGCAGTTTAGAGCAGTTCTTTAGCTGCGGCAATGACAGCCTCCGCGGTGAGACCAAACTCCTTGTATATTTTTCCCGCAGGTGCACTTGCTCCAAAACGGTTGATTCCAATAGCCTTCCCATTGTTTCCAACAATTTTCTCCCAACCAAATGTTGATCCTGCCTCAATGCTGACCCTAGCTGAGACCGCTGCAGGCAAAACGCTTTCCTTGTAAGCATCTGATTGCTCATCAAAGAGCTCCCAAGAGACAAAAGAAACGACTCTAACAGCCTTTCCTTCCTTTCTAAGTTCCTCAGCAGCTTTAGCCGCAATTTCCAGTTCAGAGCCAGTTCCAATCAAAATGACATCCGGCTTGTTACCAGAAGAATTGTCTGATACAATGTAGCCACCCTTCTCAACTCCTTCAATGGAAGTGCCAGCAAGCTGAGGCAGCTTTTGACGAGAGAGAGCAAGAATAGATGGTCTCTTCTTGTTAAGGATTGCAACCTTGTATGCTCCAGCAGTTTCATTTCCATCAGCTGGCCGGAGCATCAATATGTTAGGCATTGCCCGGAAACTTGCCAAATGCTCTATCGGCTGGTGGGTTGGCCCATCTTCTCCAAGACCAATCGAATCATGGGTCATGACGTAGATGACTCTAGCTTCACACAAGGCAGAAATCCTAATGGCAGCTCTCATGTAGTCGGTGAAAACAAAGAAAGTGGCACAGTACGGAATCAGACCAGGACAGTGAAGGGCAATTCCGTTGCAGATGGCTCCCATACCATGCTCCCTAACACCAAACCTCACATTGCGTTCCTCTGGGGTATCCTTTTGGAAGTCTCCGAACATTTTAAGGAGGGTCATGTTTGAAGAAGCCAGATCAGCACTGCCACCAAGAAGACCAGGAAGAACCTTTGCAAGGGCATTAAGGTTTTGCTGGGATAAATTTCTGGTGGCATCAGCTGGGCTCTCGGGAGTGTATGTCTGAAAAATTCAGATCATAAGCTCTTGTAAAATGATCCGTACACCAAAGAAATTAATAATTCACTAAATAAATCATTCATCTCAGCAGCTGCGAAGAGGAGTCAAAGGGTTTTAATGAAACCAGGCAAAATTGAGAACATAGAAGTCGGCGGAATGTGTAATCTAATGCCATAAAATTCTTGGCAAAACATGTCCACGCTTGTCTTCGTGTTCAAAAAAGAAGAAAAACAAACAAAACAAATAGTCAATTTACTCACCGGAAGTGCTTTTTCCCAACCAGCAGGTAGCTCACCACTGATGATGCTTTTCAACTCTGCAGCTTCTTCACTGTATTTCTTCTCATATTCAGCAAACTTGGCATTCCATTCAGCTTCGAGGGCGGCACCGTCAGGGGTATGGCGACTCCAGTGCCTAAGAAAAAAAATAATAACATTAATCCAAGTGGTTCAGTACTTAATAAAATTATCTGACAAAGAGTTAATAACTTATGTTATGCTTCTTACTGTTTAACATCCTCGGGCACATGGAAAGGCTCATATGGCCATCCAAGGTTCTTCCTCGTCGCATCAACTTCTTTGGCACCCAGTGCACTACCATGTACACTGTATGAGTTTGCCTTGTTTGGAGATCCGAAACCGATTGTTGTGGTCACCTGCAGGCAGACATAACAAATCAGAGAAAACACCAATAAGCATCGCAAAAAAAGCCCGACAGAAGCTCCACTTTTTTTATCACTTTGAAATCGAAATGCAAACATATACTGAACAAGTCAATATGAGCCTGAAGTTTCTAACCTTGATCAAAGTAGGTTTGTCTTTGACAGCCTTTGCTTCCTTAATGGCAGCCCGAATCTCATCATAACCAGTGTTTCCATTCTTCACCCAGATAACGTGCCACCCAAGAGACTCAAAACGCTGGCCCACGTTCTCTGTAAATGCAATCTCCGTGTCTCCGTCAATGGAAATGTGGTTGTCATCATAGAAAGCAATCAACTTCCCAAGTCCCCAGTGCCCAGCAAGAGAACACACTTCATTCGAAATCCCCTCCATTTGACAACCATCACCCAATATCGCGTATCTGGAATAAACCAAAAAATAAATCATTCTCAATCAAAACATGAATAACAAACTACAAAATCTGAGCATTAGACCGTGGATTTACGTGTAGTGGTCGACAATCTCGTTGTCGGGCTTGTTGTAACGAGCAGCCAAGTGCTTCTCAGCCAGAGCCAACCCAACAGCATTGGCAATTCCTTGACCAAGTGGACCTAAACAATAACACGAATCGAATTTACCAAACATTTCAACAAAATTCGAATCTTCAAAAACCAAAAAAAAAACAAAAAAACAAAAAAACAGAACAAAAAACAAAAAAAAAAAAATGGAGACGTAATAAATTCTAACCTGTTGTCACTTCAATACCAGGAGTCTCAAAGTTCTCAGGATGTCCTGGTGTCCTACTTCCCCATTGCCTGAATTGATTCAAGTCTTCTTCCTAACAATTTATCCAAAACCAAATCATAAAGTCAACCCCAAAACAAGAAAACATGCAAAGAAAAAGATAAAAAAACGACACAATATGAACAAATTCACACTCCAATTCAAATTCGACTCGAATCGCCGGGAAAGCGGATCTAAAGCAAGAAAGAAGGAAGAAATGGGGGAATACCTTGACGCTGTCGTAGCCGGCGAGGTGGAGGAGGGCGTACTGGAGCATACAGCCATGGCCGGCGGACAAGACGAAGCGGTCCCGGTTGAACCAGTAAGGGTTCTTTGGGTTGTAGCGCATGACCTCGTCGTAGAGGATGTGGCCCATGGGGGCGCAGCCCATGGGGAGACCGGGGTGGCCGGAGTTGGCCTTCTCGACGGCGTCGACCGCGAGGAAGCGGATCGTGTTGATCGACTTCTCGACGAGCGAGGTCTCCGTCGTCTTGTCCAGAGTCTCCACGGCGGCGGCCCTGACGGCGCGTCTGGTGGTGCGGCGGCGAGGGAGGCGAGAGGCCGGAGAAGAGGTGGATGAGGAGGATTTGAGGCCGGAGAAGGAGGGGATGGTGAGGGAGGAGAGGGACACGCGGTCGGAGGAAGGGTTGGAGCCATGGTGGGAGATGGCGCGGGCGAGGAGGGCTTGGGAGAGGGTCAGGGAAGAAGAGGAAGCCATTGTTGGGTTGTGGTTGGTGAGCTTTGGGCTTACCACAGAGAAGAAGAAAGAGAGTGTTGGTTTTAGAGAGAGAAAGGGAGCAGAGAGAGAGAGAGAGAGAAGTGTGTTGTATTTAGTTTTATCGCCCAAGAGTGATGAGAGAGAAAGAGATTAAAAAAAAAAAAAAAAGAGGATTTTGGGAGCTCCTCGTTAACACAAGATGACACAGGTGGAGAACAGCTGCTGACCGTTGGATTCGATGAAGGGGCAAATCTCCACCGATGGCTATGGCTTAGCCTTTAGCTGCCTTTCATTTTCCCTTCTTTCTTTAAAAATAAAAATATATATTTACTTTTTTTTTTTTTGGAAATTTAGCCTGAATTTGGTACCTGTTTAGATTACAAATTACTGATTTATTTGATAAAATCATTCATTTTAAATTAAAATACACTTTTTCATCTCAGTTTTTATCTTTTAAATTAAAATATACTTTTTCATCTCAGTTTTTAAATTAAAATATATTTTTTTCTGAAAAATCAACAAAAATTATAATTAATTTTTAAAAAATCAACTAACTCAAACTTAAAAATCTCAACTCAAACTGTTTCCACCAAACACCCTATACAACTTAATTTTTATTTTATCTAAAAAGTTAACCTCAATTTTACTATTTACAGTTATTATTACAGTTTTGTGATTCAAATTTTATATGCCCATAATTTTATATAAAAGTCCAAATAAGATTTTTTTTTTTCAAATTACATAAAATTTCGAGACGAACGAAACAAACTCCATATTGATATATTTTCCCGAACACAGTTCAAGTTTTTATACTTTTTAACTCCAACAATTCAAACACCATATCAAACACATAATTCAATTCAAACTCAAATTCTACAATTCGAACCCTTGCACCAAACACATGCTTATTGTTTTCTCATTCCATATATTGTAATTTGGATTATAATTTGAAACAGAAGGGAAGGGAGGGGGTGCGAGTGGGGATACAACCCCCCAACTTAAATTTTTTGTTCTCTTAATTTTACCCTAAATTTTTTTCAACTTTTACAATTTGCCCCTATTAAAATAAATATTCTCATACAGTCCTTATTTTATCCCCACTAAAAAATAAAAAATTATCATATAACCCCAACTAATAATAATTCTGATAAAACAAAAATCATAATAAAAAATTATTATATAACCCCAACTAATAATAGTTCTGATAAAACAAAAATTATACTTTTACTACTTGTCCCCACTAAAATTAAAAACTTATCACCTAAACCCACTAAAATAAAAAAAATTCTCATATAGTCTCCACTAAAATTTATTTTATTTTAAAAAAAATTTAGTATACGTCCCACTGAAAAAATTTCCTGACTCCACCCCTGATTTGAAAAGTAATTTTAAAATAACATATTAAAATTTTTTATGCAATAAAATATTATATAAAAATTTTCAAATATCATCTAAAGAAACCAATTTATAGATCGTGATCTACCGACGACTATTTTAGACGTTTGGTTGGTCCGCTTGAGTTGAATAATTCAAATTATTTTGATTGGAGTTGAGTTGAGTTTTTTGAAATTATGTGATTGGTTGAAATAAACTGCTTTAAGTTAAAAAGTGTAGGAATTTAAAATATAATTAAAAAAAATATCAATATGTAATTTTTTTTATTACTCTCAAAAATTTATATTATTTTTTAAAAAAATTATATTATTTCGATTTGAAATAACACAGACGTTATAAACTTTAAATTATGTTTTTAAGTTAAAATTAGATATATGATTAGTAAATCAAATCTACTTTTAAAAGGAAAACAAAAAAAAAATAAAAAAAAACCAAAAAAAAAAAACAAAAATCAATTAGAATTATTTAATTAAAGTGAACCAATCAACCGTCTCCTTGATTATATGGGGAAGTTTTGTTTTTCTGTTTCCTGTTTAAATTATTTTTGTTAAGCTGGGAAAGCTATGATTTTGTTGTTTTCTGCCTACTAGTGCATGTCATTTTCTTTTTTCTATTTTTTTCTTTTTCCATTTTTTTTTAACCACGTAGTCATTGACTTTGTTTTCTCCGCATGCTGATACGCCGCTGTGTGACGGTACATGTTAAGATCTGTCACCTGGATGCCATTTTTATGTAATAAATCACCAAAGAAAACACTTTTTCTTTCTTTTTTCATTTTCACAACTGAGAAAAAAAAAAACGTTAAATAATGAAGATCAACAAAATTCTAAAACATTAAATAATGAAGATCAATTAAATTCTATATAAATATTCACCAAAAAAAATTAAATTCTATATAAATATCACAACAAATAATAATGAAAAAAAAAACATGCATTTGATATATGGGTTTGAATTGAGTTTTTTAAGTTAGATTTGAGTTGAATTATTTTGCGTTTGGTGCATAGATTTGAATGGCTGGAGTTAAAAAGTGTAAAAACTTAAAATATATTTGGAAAACATATCAATATGAAACTTGTTTCTTATATCTCGAAATTCTATATAATTAAAATAAAATAAAATAAAAACAACCTAGATTTGTATATACAAAATCATGAACTTATTAAAGTTAAAGTTATAAAATTATAATAATAAACTGTGAATAATTAAAATTGAAAAAGAATAATTATATTTGAATGTAACTAGTACGTCAAATGTCTGCTTAAATGGCTAGCTCAATTGATGTTAAATAAGTGTGAATTATTTATAATATATGTCTTAGTTCATGTGCTGGAAATAATAAATTATTGTTTTAAAAAGAAAACTTGGTTAATAGAGGGCTTAGTTTAATGGTCGTAAAGGCTGCCCACCTAAATCTATTTCTAAACAAGCCCCTGATGTTTTATTTTTATTTTTTTTCCTTTTTTCTAAACGAGCCCTGATTTTATAGTTAATTAAAATATAGGTTAAGGTTAGGTTTTTAAATCTGGAGGAGTGGGTAGTTGGAAAATGAAGAAAGTTTGGTAAAAAGGAATGCAAAAAAGTTGCGGTGGTTTGAAGATTTGTTTTGTATAATTATTGGTAAAAAGGAAAGAGGAGCAAAAGCCCCTTTTGACATTCAAACTTCAACATCACCAACTAATCCAAAACTTTACTATTTGACCACCTCAATTTCAACATATGTAAAGCCTTTTTTGACACACTAGTTAGAAAGTATGCACTCTGTACATGCGAAATAAACAAACAAACCTTAAAAAAAAAAAAAAAATGACAAACCCTGAAAATGTCGTCTTTAATAGTGTAGAAGAATGTCATTGTAGCTCTTTTAATATGTAAATAATAATATAAAGTCACCGCATTCCCTTGGAGCATTAAAAATATGACATGTTAGAAGAGAAAGAGGACCAAAGACAAACAACATGGCATTTTCCTTTCCTTTTTATTTTTATTTTTTTAATTTTTTGGTTTAACTCCCCCCCACCTCTTGTTTAAAAAAAAAAAAAAAAAACGAATGCTTAGCAAGAAAAACACTGTTAGATAAAGGCAAGGCAGAGAAAGTATACCGAATTGCCAATATCCTTATGAAGTGCATTGCTAATACACTCCGCCCAGGATGGCGGAACTATGACCTTGTTGAGGAGAACAAACAACCTTACTGCCTTCAGATCAAGTTCAATCTCACATCATTCTTATTCGCTTATAATTGGAAGCAGAATTCCGAATCCCTTTAGTGGTGACAGAAAATGGTGCTGATGCTGATCGGAGATAGGGTGACTTGTCTATGTATGCGTAGCGTTCATCAGCCATTCCAGTACAAGATGACCCGATTTGTACAAGAATGTGACCAGCTATCACCTAACAAGCACAACAAGTCAACCCATTAATCTATCAAAAAACAGATGACCAACTTTCTTTTCTTTTTAAATAATCGACGAGTAATATGTTAACCATGCAAAATTAAGAGCTCACTGAGGACAGAACTTACCCAGTGCAAGTGCTAACTGAAATGAACCATCCATGTACTTTGTGGTCACCTGGTTAAAAATAACAACCTACCAGAGGTGGAGAAAAACGAATTAGAAAAATCGACATGTTTAGTGCAGCGAGAAGAGTACTCCAAGCAAAATAACAAACTAAAATACCAAGAAGACTACTGGCCAACTACCATGACCACAAGAACCTCAATTCTGTAACTTAATAGAAGACAAGCCAAGAGCATATGCGAAAATCTCGACCATACTCGGGTTTCTTGAATTATTGTAAATCAAATCAATCCAAGAGATTTGCTACACGGATAGGCCAAGCGGTATTAAGTTGAGAAGGAAACCATTCATTTTAAAGGGGGGAATCAACGTTTGAAAACTACGACAATTTCATTGCATTCTGATTCCAGCAAGCTAGAGATAGCATCGTAAGTAGGTAAAATGTTCACTAGCCTATTGCATCTTCTACAGAAAAATAAACTACTTTTTTTTTTTTTTTGGAAGAAAAAGGAGGAGGAGGAGGAGGAAACAAACTACTGCTTACAACTAAGTTTTACGTTTTTGCAAGGTTCATCAAGTTTAGGGCCATTCCACTAAGAAACCGAGTCCTGAGGGGGAATCGACTTTTGAAAAGTAGGACAATTTCACCGTATTCAGATTCTAGCAAGCTAGAGATTGCATCGTAAGTAGGTAAAATGTTCACTAGCCTATTCCATCCTATACAAAAATATATTTATATATATATATATATTTTTTTTTTTGAAGAGAAGAAGAAGGAAACAAACTTGTGCTTACAGCTAAGTTATATGTCTTTGCAAGGTTCATCAACTTTAGGGCCATTCCACCAAGTAACCGAGTCCTGAGAGCCAAGTCCTCAAAATCTTGGCGGAAATGGAAAGTAACACTATCAATAATAACAAGCTTAACCTGCAAAATTTGTGGGTACAAGATCAGCACCTCTAGGGATGATAATTAAGATGGCATAAGCTAAAATATTATAGGAAGACAAAATATGGTGCTTGGATGTTTGATTAAAATTGTGTCAAACAGAAAGCACACACACAATGGTCGGGATACATTAATGTAAAATAATACGTACATCTTTATGCTCTGAGATGAACTTGTCTAAGTAATTTATTACAGCCATTTGCTCAGTGTAACTGCAGATTCGGAAATAATAAATGCTTTCCAAGATATCATTGGGCTTAAGTTTCATTTGGCACGCACGATTTTCCTTATGTAAAAGATCATTGTATTCTGACATGTCCAATACTGAAGCCTCAGCAATTTGCAGAGCACGCTCCACCATAAAGCTACCTTCGGTATCTACAAGTTTAATGCATGAATAGTATTCAAAACACAGGGTGCGATTCAAAAACAATGCAAAAAGGAATAACTCAATAATACTTAACCTATGTATACCGCCTTTCCTCCCATGCCACCTAAATCAACAGGAATTTGAACGTTAACTGCCAGTTGAATCCTGCAATTCAGGATATGCATTCAATTCCCAATACTGATAACTAACAAAGATTAAGACATTAAAATGAAAGGGAAAAGAGAAATTCATACCCTAGCTGTGTTTTACCAATGCCCGGCACTCCACCTACAAATTTTTCAGAAGATGGATATGAGACCCTTGAAGAGAAAACATTTTAATACTAATAAGAATAACAAATAAGAAAAGAGTAACCAACCAATTTCAGTTACTTCTTTGCAGTTAATGCCTCCACCAAGGATGTTATCCAAATCCGCACAAGAAGTAGTAATGCGTGGAAGCAACTGCTCCTCATGGAGCATGTCCCATGCTGTCTGTGCACCTACAACAGGAAGCCAGAACTTAATTTTTAGCTTAGTCATAATGCGTACAATATTTACCAAGATTTATACTTACTTTCACACACTAAGTAACTGGAGGATTATCATTTTTCAAGAATTTTATTGATGAAACAAAATTAAATACAGTTGACTTTAATAGCAGAAAATAAACATGAACAATGGAAAAATTAATGGTGTAAAATTAAGCATCAAACAAATCAAACTTAATGATGGTACTTAGGAATGAGCATTCTAATGAACCATGACGCCAGTAAAGATAGAAAAAAAAAAGATCCGAATTTGAGACAAGTCAAATTCTAAAACATTACTTGATTTTCCGGAAACAACAATAACTGCTAAAGACATAAGAAACCGAAAGCGAGTCGTTACCATTAACAATGGCCTGCCCACCGTCAGTCCTGTCTAGCCTACTATTAAGTGATGCCACTTTCAGAATCTCAAGAGCCTCGCTATCTGTAATATTCAGTTCTGATACAAAAATACAAACGTGAATGATCAAGAGGGGACCAGAAAGCCGCTTTGCATCGAAGATTGTGAAAATAACTGAACAACTAATTATAAGGAATGGCCAATGGGCATGGTCTTCATATATCCACGAACTATCTGAAGATAACTTAAGAAACACGAATCAAAATCTTCATAAAACCATTTCTGCTTATAATCTGTTGTTGAATCATACAGATTACTCTGAACCAGAATCACCCAGATAGTAGATACGGATTAGCCTTATTCTCAAGATGCATATCCCTTCTCTTCAAAAACAAAAAATAAAAAATAAAAAATTTGGGAAATAAGAAAGTTTTACCCTCCACTCCATCCAACATATTCATCGAGTTTTCGAATATTTTTCACCAAGATTCTTAGATAAACTGTCGTTCAACAGAAAATATGAGATTTCGAGAGTCATTGAAGCCCAGAAAAGCATTAGAATCTCAAAGAGTAATTACGTCGAACAGATTGTGGGCGAAATGTATAGGAGATGAAAGTTATGGAAATCAAAGAGAGAGAACAGGAAATGAAGGAGAATTACCACGAGCAAGGTAAGAGGGAGAGAGAGAAGAAAGGGAAGAGAGAGTGGTATAGCCTGCCGAGATCAGTTTGGCTCGATGTGACGCTGAGATTGGTAATCTTCCCACTTCCATCTTCTCTCCTCTACACAGTCCGTCTACAGAGAAAGAGAATTGGAGGGAAGTTTTGGAGCCAAGTCTTTTCTTTTTTTCTTTTTTCTTTTTCTCTTTGTTTTCTTTTGTTTTCTTTCTTTTCTTTTTTAAGGGTAGTTTTGGAAGCAAGTTCGTCACGCCGCCACTAATAGAGATACTAATAATAGCTGCAATAAAATTTTAAAAAATAAAATAAAATAAAAAAAAAGAAAGAAAGAAAGTAATATATACATATGGTTTAATGCTATTGCCAATGCTAATACAGTAATACTAGCAAAGAAATAAATGAATAAGTAAATAGAAAAAATTGATAGAAGTAATCAAAAATTTTAAATTCCTCCAAAAAAAATTTTAAGTAAAATATTTTTTGTCCCCCTAAATTGTGATTATTAAGGGTGGAAGTGTTCGACGCCTCAAAGAAAAAGCTGAAGAGTTTTTTTATAGAAGTTAATAATTGTTCCATTTTTACATAAAGTTCTTATTCCTTTTACATAAAGTATATATATATATATATATATAGTTTTTACGTTCTTTTATATGGCATTGGCACAAGTAAAAACTCTATTTTGTAAATAACATAAATACTTGCTCTCATTAGACAAATAATTATAAAATTCATTATCATTGCTATTGAAAATTATTATGATTAGAAGAAGAACTTTGGATGGTAGTGCCTTAGTGACATAAAAGAATCAAAATTAATATAATTCTTAAAATACTTTTCTTATTAGTACTATAAAAAAAAATTAAGAGTACTTTTAATTTTTTAAAAAACTTTTAAATGAAATATGATTATTCCCTACATGTGTGTAAGAAAAACAGTGTCACATAACAAAAAAGTAAAGGAACTCTTATGAGGAATAATATTGTTCTAAATGAATTGCATATTTGTTGTAGATATGCACAATTCTTGTTAGTTCACTAAACCAATTCATGATCTTTTTCTTTTAAATAGAAAAAAATTACCCATTAAAATTAATAATGTCGCCTATTCCCCCCCTTAAATAGAAGGCATTTCTCATTGATAATCATGTTGCAATCTTTATTTTCTTTTTTTTGAATTAAGGTTAAGAGAAGTTATATGTACAATATTTACAACCATCACAAGATTTGACATTTTCATCGGCAGTTTGTTGTTGCTTTAATCAACAACAAAAGGAAAATATGAATATTCTCTATTAAGAGTAGTGACTCTTCCTAGGTGTGGCGAAATTCCCACATTGGTAACGCACGCTAGAAAAGCAAATAAAATTTGAGAGAGAGAGAGAGGTCTTATATATATATATATATATATATATATTATAAATTAAGTAGAGAGAGAGTTAAGTTGCAAATTACATGGAGGACCTGAACTGGTTAGAACCAACATCTACTTCCTTTGATGCTGTATTGTTATAGCTGGAGCCCGTCTCTATATTACTTTCCATTACGAGAATCAACAAGGCTTTGTTATGCTTGCAACAAGATTTCTCTCAGAAGGCCTGCGGCTACGTTCTTCAAATCGGCATTCCATTTTGCAGTTGTCGTTTGAACTGCGGTCAAGGTTGATTGTTCCAACATTTTAAGATCATCTCCATACCAGAAATGGTAAAACTTTCAAAGATCATCCAAGCTATTGCTGCTGTTGAAGAGACCGCTTGAACGAGGGATGTCAGAGAAGGATGGATTCGTGCTGTTCTTAAGGAGCGAGCTTCACTTCTTCCCTCTGCATGCTCCTCTCCCAATGGCCATCTTGGCCTTATATCGTACTGATTCACAAAAACAACAACATGAACCAGAAAAAACCAAAATAAGGGATAATCATGGAATACGATCACAAGTAATTAGGATGTTCAAACAAACCACAAAATCTTCAGATTCTTCTGCAGGTGGTGGTGGATCGAATCTTCCCACGCGAAATTGCTCAATACCGGTCCAAGCCACCATTACACCTAGTCAAATGTACAATTCAGGCACTAGTTGCAATGATAGGGGAATGAACAGCTTGTTTGACTAGCAATATCGGTTAGGGAATATTCCCAGTTCATACAATTTTAAACTCAGGTTCTTTGTAAAATACTAATATACAATAAGGATTGCTTTCATCTGCGCCCCATAAACTTCTAGGTCGTGTCCACTTTGCCACTTAAACTTTAAAACCTCTCGCTTTGTCCCCTCAACTTCGTATTAACCCCACTTAACCCCTTCCATTAAAGTTTGAGTTAAAAACTATGAAAAAAGTGAGTTTAGTGCGGTCATGTGGTCTTTTTCTGTTTGTTTTTAGCAAATATCCTAACAGAATGGGTTTAATAAGACTAATTCCCCCATTTTTCCGTCTGTTTTTAACCAAAACTCTAGTAAAAAGGGTTTTGTGAGACAAATTCAAAGTTCAAGGAGCAAAGTGGGGGTTTTTTAAAGTTCAGGGGCAAAGATGAGAATAATCCTAATCCTAATCCTAATCTTAATCATAATAATAATCAGCAGTAGTAGTAGTTGTAAGAAAAAAAGATCTATGTACTTTCTCCACGAACATAGGAAAATACCATGCTGTAAACCAAGAAGATAATTCATAAACTAATTTACCATTGTCGGTACAAAGGCTGGGAGGAGGGCACACAAGGTGCAAGTTGTTCTTTTTGACAACTTGATCAAGTCGAGCCCGGACATACTTATTCGATGCAACACCTCCAGAAACTACCTGAAGGAGGAGAATATAAAGATGAATCTATTACACTGCAATACACAAGGAAATTTTTTTTTAATGTGCAACATGAAATTGCTGTTCACATCACCAAATGTTTTATAGAAGGTTCAATCTTTAAAGCCCATTCCATTGCTCGCTGGCACCGTTCCTCTAGATGTAATACAGCAACTCGCTGCATCAAAAAAGTATTAGCAGGAGCAACGAGAATAAAGAAATAGAAGAGAAATAGTGAAGAGTAGAAGAACAAGATATTCGCTAAAGCTTGGATAAAGAATACAACAAAAACATACATATAGCAACCTGAAAAGAGGCAGCAATATCAGCTCGAGAGCGTCTATCTTCGCTACTTGCAGAAGAAATAGGAATTGCTGCATTACTGCAGAAATCAAAGTTGGAATCAGAGCAAGAAAGAGAAATTTTATCGAATAGCTACCCTTTGCCACGGATAGAAAATATGATTAGTAGTATTTGGTACAAGCATAATTGATTTATTTTCATGCTGAGCTCTTTATCTTACCAGTTTCATTTCCGCTTTATTAATTACTATGCGTAGATGCTTAAGATCTCCTCATTTTTCAGATTACAGTATCAGGTCAATTCAAGAGGAATGATGTGAATGACAAACAAGATACTCAAATATGCAAACTACAAAACATTTCGGACAGATTAACATACACATTTTTGGATTCAATTGCCAGCCTCACTTGAGTCTTCAGACCAGCATACGAAAAATTGCAGTCTTTATGTTGTCTCATTGGAATCTAGAAAAACAAGCTAAAAAAACGTCAGTTATAAAACTTCATAGAGCAGATATCTCTGAGATATCCAGTCATGGAAAACAACTTACAGAAAATTTGATTGATTCTGCGTTGCCCTCCAGAGCAAGCTCCTCTATTGCTGGCCCACCACTTCTCCTCAAGTCAAGACCAAGCCATTTTGCAGTCTTGTCATATGCCTCGCCAATTGCATCATCAATGGTGGTCCCAAGTTGTATGTACTGACCAAGATCACGAGCAAGAATGAGTAGATTATGTCCTCCTGGGCATAGGCAATTGTAAAACCACAAGAAATTTGACACAACTTGCAGAACACCAAAATTCAAATCAAGTCTATGGTTTTAGATTAATCCAGCAAAACTTAGTTGTCATTTAATTACAAAAAAACAATGTGGGAAATGGGAATGTAATCCAAGTTTTCCAGAAAAAACAAGATTATAGTTAAATTGGCCATCTTTGGCATGTGAACCAAAACCAGTAAGCTGAAATGTCGGTATCGGTTTTGAGAACATGAGAATTGATCTCTGAACTTGGGTCGTTGCTTAAGAACTCCAACTTCAAAAAGCTTTGACTTAATGAACTCGCTCTATTAGAAGAAGAAGTATACAAATCTAGCGTAGTAAAATATTATAATTTTTCACCTGAAATAAGCAAGGCCATGAAAGGAAATTGCAAGTCCCGCTCAGTTAATCTAGAACAAAGGAAAATATATTAAACGTAGGAAAGCAACTCAAATCACAATCTCTTGGAAGCATAACAGCCTATACTTATAACTTAAAAATGCTTTACTCATGAGAAAAAGAAATATATCCTAATCCATTCAGTATTCATTAATAAACTATCAAAAGGTTGTTACTCTCTTACCTGGCTACAAGAGCATGAGCTTCCATGTGATGGACACCAATGATGGGTAGATTAAAGCTACCGGCAATTTTACGAGCTTTCCGCACACCAACTGCATCGTAATTTAGCGAATAAAAATCCTTAAGACACTTCTTAGCAATACCCTTGAGTGAATTTCTGTTAAAGTTGCAAAAATACAATTAAAATTTCACTTGGTTCAAATTACCCCGAAGACAAAGGCTTAAACCAGGACCAATAGTAACAGCAACTGCTGATAGATCTCTCTCAGACAAATTCGCTTTGTCGAGTGCTTCTTGCACAACCTGCAATTAGAGACCACAGATATGAACAAGCTAGGCACGAAGAACTTAATCACGTCACATATATAAATCCATTAAAAGATAAACAGAGATACATTGAACTAACTTATCATTACTATAATTCAACTGCTACATCAATGTATACAACAGTAGTAAAGCTGAGTTATCATAGTTTTATTTAAATGAAAATTTACTCTACACACACATAAATACGTACACACACACACACATATATATTTATATCCATATATATATATGTATATACATATATATAGAATTTTATCGTACCTGATCAATGACTTGAGCATGTGCTTCTTCAGCCATTTTCGGAGCAACACCTCCATATCGAGCTAGCAAATCCGCCTTTAAGAAGTCAAGGACCAAATTTAGAAAAATTTATTAAAAAAAAAAAATTCTTTATAGAAAATCCATGAAGGCTTCGAAAATAAAGCTCAACAAAGACAATAACACACACACACACACACACACACACACACACATATGTATATATATGTATGTATTACCTGAGAAGACACGACTTGGCTGAGAATATCTCCGCTGCTTCTAAGCTTTAAATTGTAATGAAGCGAGCAAAAACGACGACAAGAATTCAAAACCAAAAATCAACAGGAGGTTATGGAAACGACAACGGGAGAAGCGAAATGAGGGGCTTACGACGGCGGCGGCGGTGTCGTCGCAGCTGGTTTCAATGCCGAGGACGACAAGGTCTTCTTTGGAGGCGGAGTTCGGGGATGCGGAAAAGCGAGCCGACAGGGAATTGAGAGAAGAAAATGTCGGAAGAAAGTACGAGGTTGAGCTTCGAATTGGTAAGATAAGAGGTTTGAGTGGTCTGAGAGAAAAGAGAGATAGAGGAAGTGATGGTGGGACGAGGTTTAGACGCCAAAGTGTTGAAGAAAGCGCCATTTCTGTTGCCCGCCACCAACACTGGATTGGTACACTCAGACGCAGCACTGGACCTTTGGAGATTTGTGTGTTCTAGAAGACCCCAAAAATTACACAAACAAAAAAAAAAAAAAAAAAAAAAAAAAACGGCGAGTGATAAATACTCCATTTTGCTCGAAACGTTTTCATCTTTTATGAAATTTGGTTTGGGCCTACAGCGTAGAAAGCCCAATGAAGACGATTAGCCCAACAAACGCTTGAGCTCCATTTGTATTCGAGAAAATTACCCAAATAATTAATTTTTTTCCATGATTAACATGGTATAAATTCTCCTTTCTAATCAATTAATACAAACTTTAATTTTACTTTTATATCATATTAGTCATTGTCAAATTTTTATGTAATGTTCATGCAATGGTCTTTAAATTTGTATTATTCATGTGCTTTCTCCTTAGTATTATAGGTTAAAACCCCCGATTCAAATTATAAATTAAAATTTTTGTAAGAAGAAGCACCATAAAAAAAAGTTTTAGAAAATAGGGTGGAAGCTTAGAGCATTAGTGAGGTTAAATACCACTTCTGAAGCCTAGTAATTCATTTACATTATTTTGATGTGGAAAATTCCTCTAAATTACTTAACACTGGATGCTTTTCTAGGTGTCTAATGTTGCAAATTTTCTAACACAAGTACATGTTATTGTTAGCAAGTAATAAAGTGATAAGTGGAGTGTATCCCATGAGGATTGATTGGTTACTAATTACTTAAATTGGTTCAACCAAAAATTTGAAAGGGGCTTAATGTTGAAAGAAAATAAATTAAACAGGAAAAAAACTAAAAATTAAAACAAAACAATACAAAGTAAAATCGCAAGAAATTCAATTAATTAAAACTCTAGTATTTCCAATTTCACCGTAGCTAATCCGCCTTAATATTTCAATCTCAATAGCCTGATTTATTCTTCAGGTTGATAGTCGAAAATCCCTAATCTATTCACTAGGCTCTCCCAAGGTCTAACAAAAATATCCTTAGAAGTTAACCCTCTATATTCCCATGTGAATTACAACTAATAAGAATTCATTAAAATATGTGGTTCTCTTGTAACGACTACACAAGTTATGAAAATATATTCTTATCTCATATGCAACCTATGGCATTTAGCACAAAGAACTAGATACATAAATCTCCTTTCGGTTTCATTACGATTAACGAATCAACTAAATATATATTGACCAATTATTTAGAAGCATTAAGAATAGTGAAGAACACTCAATCATGAAAAAATAAATCATCAACTAAATTTGAACGAATAAATCAAGGCTAATGCTAAAATTAAAGAAACCCCTAAACATGATCTTAGACATGGAGAGAAAAGAAAGAACTAAAGTTTGGAATTGAATTGAAGCTTTTCTATTTCTGGATTTTGCTATCGCTTCACCTCTATATATCGGGTTCTCTTGACTGCTCTCTATCTGCCAAAAGTTCCCCAACAAACCCAAGAAGATCCTATTTATAGGTCTTTAGCTAAAAGGGCATATTGAAAGAAACTGAGTCTTGATTTTTGAAATTCACAACCTAATGCCACGGCCTAGGCTTCCAAGCGTTGCAGCGCTAGGGTTCACTGGGCAAAACTGTGATCCAGCACCACGGCGTCCAGGCTCAGGTGAACTGCGATTTGCCCGCAATTCATCGTCGTGTCCTTACTATTCTACCGCCGCGACGCCGAGGCTCGGCCTTCTGCAATTTTTCCAACAATTTAGTGCCGCTGCGTTCATGAGTCAAAGCCACGACGATGGCTCTCTGTCTTTTCCACTATTTGAGCACTTTTGAGCAGTTTTTCTCCCGTTTCTGTTGAATCCATTCAGAAGCTCCATTACTTCCTCTGCTGCAAATTAAGATTAAAAAAAAAAAAACAAAACAACTAGAAAACAATTAAACGGCTCTAAAACTGACAAAATATCAAGTTAAAGATACTTTATTTACCGATATAAAACCATCTCATCGTCTTATATCCAACACATGACGGGATGGCAATCCCCACCTTATAATTTTATTTAGGATTCAACTCTTCTTTATTCTTATATCCCTTTTTTAATGTAATTTCAAAGAAAAGAAATGGGTAAGGTTAGTATAATATTATCACTAACGTACAAACATCTTCTACGTAAATGCTAAATTCTTACCTTGTAGAAATTCAAACAAAAATTTTTTTGTTGAAACCATGTAGAAATTCAAAAGGTCAACATTTTACGAAGAAAGAGAGAGATAATTGGAGAAGAAAATAGAATATAATACATTATCTTTTAAACTTTTCACCATTAATAATAGTAATTTTGGTATTTGTTACACGAATATTGAGGATTTATTTCCTCATCTAAGAAGGTGTCGATGACGAAGAGGGAATCATTCATAGCCTTCACTAGAGAGACCCACAACACAAGCAAGAGTTCATCTAAATAGCTCATAGGCTATCTGATAAGCCTCCCATCTGCTTCACATATATATATATATATATATATATATACACACACACACGCGCGCGAGGAAGGCCAAGCATGCTTAGCACGTGAGGAGTGCAGGGGTAGTATGGGGTTTTTGATTGTTTGTTAGTTAGTAATGTTGTTGTTAGTAGGTGACTTTTCTGTTAAGGAATGGAATAAAAAGTGTAAGGGAGTGAGTAGGTGGGTCAGGGAGAATCTAGTGTGGATTTTTGGTAGGAGAGAGGGAGACTTTCGAAAGCTCGCCATTAGCGAGTTCTTTTCTCAATTCATTGCTCTTAATTTAAGTCCAATTCTTTACCGTTCATCCAACTTTCTCTTTCATTCTTCTTTTGACTTGAGCCATTGTCTATAACTATCTCACATATAAGTGACGCCGAGGACATCTTGGATGAGAAAAGACTACAATTTGACTAATTCTCTAAAGTTATTGGATTTGGAAAGAGCATCTAAAATATTCAAAACTTAAAAGATAAAATATCGAGGGATAATCAATCAACCACTTTAGAAGATCTTGGAGGCTATTTGAATTATCAGAAACAGACAATCAATATTAATTAATTTATTTATTTGAATTTATTGTAGGAAGAAAGAGTAAAACAATTTTTTTTTTTGAAAAATAATAATACTAAATTATAGTATTAAATTTTAAATACAATAAAAACATGAACAAAATTATGATCGTAGTTACAGATATAATCTAGCGATAATTACACGCCTTACTCTAACACAAGAGTGTAGAGTTTGAATCACGCACCCTTCAATTTCAAAAAAGAAAAAGAAATTATGACCACATAATTCGCAAAAAAAAAAAAAAAAAAAAAAAAACCATCCTCCTCAATCTTCTATCTTTTCTCTTTAATATGAAACTATGTACATAAATTTATTATTAAAAATTAATCTTATATCTGATATTTTCTAAAAAACCAAGGAAATTAAAGGATTTTCCAAAAATCAAAAGATACCAGAAAATATATATTATAATATATCATCTTTCGAAAAACCTGATATAAACTTCAAGAATATGTATAAAATATATTATTTACTACAATTTTCCTTTATTATACATATCCAAAACATAGCTCATAAATACCCTTTGGAGGATTCACGAGGCTACTTTCTGCACTTAAAAGCATAGTGTTCTTTCTATAGTTCATCTTGAAAATAGTGAAACCTCGGCATCAAATGGTTAAAGGATGTAGCCATTAAATCAAGACGAACTTTTTTGTAAACTTAGTGTTCTGTACTTTTTTGCCATTTGTTTTACCATTTATCGTAAGAGATTCATCCGTGGTGTGGTTAAATTCGAATTGATAAATTTTCACCTTCAACGGTATATTTATATTTACATTAGAATGTCTGGAAAAAAAAAAAAAAAAAAAAAAAAAGAACTTGCAAAAAATCAAAAAAACAAGAAGATCCTTATTTACAAAAGAAAAGAAATGTAAACAAAGAAAGAAACATGCAGGCAGTAATAATAAGGGAGGAATGATTACAAAAACACAATGAGCAAAAAAGACCACTTTTTAGGCATAAATACTATGTGCGCAGCCGCATTATTCATATCATTCCTTAGGAAAAATTGGGGCAAAGTGAGTGAAAGTGAGGGGCTTTTGAATTTTGACAAAACTCGCGTGAAAATCGGGAGGTGCTGTCAACTCATAAGAGTGAATTATTGTGGAAAGAAACAAAGAGTCAAGTCAAAGTGGAGGTCAACCTCGGCTCTAACTATATATATATATATATATATATAATTACTATAAATGTCGTGGTAGTAGACAAGTTGATCGAGATTGTGTTTTCGCAAACACATAAATTGACACTTCCTGTTTTCTGTAGACACCAACAATCATTCTCTATCCAACACGGGACATTCGCACTCTTTCAATCCCTCTTTTTTTTTTTTTTTTTTTTTCTTTTCTTTTTTTTTTTCTTTAATAAGAAAAAAAAATGGGGATTATGTATATATAATATATGATCATTTAAAATCATTGTTACCATCCCACTGTTATTCATTTATGTTTAGAAGAAATCATAAAATTTATCAACGTAACGAAAATGAGTTTCATCTGGTTTTATTTGAAAAATATATTCAGTTTCACGTAAATCATCATTGGACCGATGTGACATGACTTATTGATAGGATAGATCTCTAATTGAGATTATTGAGTATCCAATTTTATCATCCTGCCCTAAAAAGGAGAAGAAATAAAAAGATTTTTATCATCGTACCACTACGTTTGATGGTGGTTATAACTAATTAATATAATGTCAGTGAACACAAATTTAATCTGATTCTATTCGAAAAATGAGTCCAATTTGACTCGCATTATCATTAATCTGACAATTATACAACCTATTATTCGGATAAGGCCTCCAATTAAGACTACCAAATATCTTTAGAAGAATAAGAAAAAAATATGTATTTATCACTAGACCAGCCTACTAACGGTGATCATAACTAATTAACATCATGTCTTTTGGTCTTAAATTATTTAAATCAAGGGACAAAACAATGGGATACTATTCTTTATGTTGGTTAAATTCACTAACCCATTAAGGTAGGAATGGATTTGGGAAAGGGATTGTCCTCGGATTGCAGAGTATTTTATGACAGCATTTATTGGGGTGGATTGACCTCTGTGGAATGAATAAATACGATTCCTTCCAAGTGGACTGCCATGATGACACCTGTCATGCTTGTACAAATCCCGGGGTACAGTAGTAGGTCAATGCGTTTTCTTTGTGAGACAAACCTGGAATTTATATTCATATTACCTTTTCATGGCGTTGTATATAAGCTCTGTCAATTTTCCCCACCGACCCATTTTCTCTATCACTCACAACCAAGTTCATCACTTTCACAATCCGGCCATGGCTCCAGAAGCAGGCCTCTAATGGGACTTCACTACTATGTAACAACAACTTGAAGGTAATATCTGTCGTTTTCAACATGTACTTGTCTTTTGTTCTTGAGGTTCTCTGTCGTTTTTTCTTGTCTCCATTTCAAGGAATCTAGGAAAGTAAGGAAAATATTACCTTTTTTTCTCTGTAACTAGTTGACGAGCACGATCTTTGGGCGTGCGAAACAGATAAACAAAGTAAGTAAAAAAAAAAAAAAAGTGTCACATGCGGTTTACAACTCAGAAGGAAGAACAAAATATTAATGTTTATCAGTGATTCGTTCTTTTTAGTATATTATAGATATGGATATGTAGGGTTTTAAAAGCTTCATATCAAAATAACAATTATTGTCGGTAATTTTTTCATGAAAAGATGATGACACCTAAGAAGCCTAATTTGACCTTTTACTTTTACTTTTTGTTTATTGTTTAATATTTGTTTGTATGTGTGATTCTTATAATAATTTACACACATAGATAACAGTAAATAAGTAATTGCAAAACACTACTATGTGACAAAGTGAATTTGAAGTCGTTTTCAAAAACAAAAAAAACAAAAAAGAAAAAAAAAAAAGAAAAGAAAAAGAAACCTAATATTCATCAAAAAGCTGTGTAATTTTAGTTCATGAAAACACCTAGGAAGTCTAATATTAACTTTTTTGTTTTTATATTGTTTGATGTTATATAAATGGACAAAATAATTTCGTTCTTAAGTTACATGATCATTAGACCATGAGAATAATTCACAGAGAGAGAGAGAGAATTATAGGAATTAATTAATGGAGAGGGCTTATCTTTAAGTGCCGACAAATCACTTGATGGCAACATCACATTTTACTGGATTGAGTTTTTCCATTTCACAATCATTTAGTTAGTGGTTTTTTAGCTTTCTACTGTATATAAAATAACTCCTACAGGACTAATATTTAGCATCTTAACACAGCAAAATTTTTCATGACATTTTCGTAAAAGGACTAGTGTTTTTGACATTTTCACTATTTGGGTTTGCTTGAAAGATGGTTGAGCTGAATCAGTTGGAGAATGGCCATGAGAGACTTGAGAATGAATGCACAAAAGACGGTTCGGTTGATCGCCAGGCAAACCGGCTTTGAAAGGCAGGACTGGTGCATGGAGATGTGGAATGCTGTTGTTAGGTACTTTCTATCTTCATGTTCATTGATGCCATTGTTTGGAATCATACACATACATACATATATACATATATACACATGTTTGTATATAAAAGAATACTGCTTTGGTTCTAGGAACTTTTGAACATGTAGGACCAATATTTTTGAAAAATTGTGCTTATGTAAATGAATAACTTTGAAATGCTTTGGGTGCTCATAATTGAGTTTTGAGCCACCAAATTTAGAGGTGGACATATAAGTCATGTTGTGGTGATGAGAACTTTTGAATATTTAAAGTAGTAGTTGAATTCAACAAAGAGAGATTACATTTCATTTCATTTATTCATTTTTTTTCAAATTCATGGGGTTTTTTTTTTTTTTTTTTTTTTTTTTTTTGGTGTTGCTTCTGTTGAAAATGACAGCGAATCAAGGACTGGTTACATTGGCTTTTGCGGGAATTGAAGTGAATTTGGTTCTGTTCTCGAAATCAGTACTGAGACAGTCCAATGCTGAGGCAGCACATACGTTTAGCATATGGATGGGAACTGTCTACTTGTTCTCTTTAATGGGTGCATTTCTCAGTGATTCTTACTTGGGACGATACTGAACTTGTGTCATCTTTCAAGTTGTCTACATCATCGTAAGTTTTCTAAGCCTCCCTTTGGATCATAGGTTTGAAAGTAAATTTTTTGAGTGAGGAAATACTGTGAAAAAACGTTTTATGTAGTGCTTCAAAATGGTGATTCAAACAGGCTATAATTCTCTGCCTCCCTTTTGTCATGGCTTGACAAATGACAACATATGAATGTTATATATCTTTGTCTCTGATTTTGGCAGGGACTAATAGTGTTGTCCTTGTCAACAAACTTATTTCTCTTAAGACCTCATGGCTGCGGCAAAATTGGCGAGGTATGCGAGCCTCATAAACCACTTGAAAGTGCAATGTTCTACGCTTCAATATACCTTATTGCTTTGGGAAATGGAGCTTCCGAGCCTGCACTGGCCACATTCGGCGCAGACCAATTTGACGAGGAAGATCCAAAGGAAAGACGATCGAAAGCCTCGTTTTACAGCTACTTTTATGTGGCTCTAAACCTTGGATGCTTGGTGGCCGAGACGATTGTGGTTTATGTAGAGAACATGGGGTTTTGGGTGGTGGGGTTGTTGGACCTGTACTATATCTGCGGTTATTGGTTATGTGTTTCTATTGAGTGGGACTTCGAGATATAGACACTTCAAGCCTTCTGGGAATCCCCTCTCGAGATTCTCTCAAGTAATAGTGGCTTCCATGAGGAAATTGAATCAAAATCTTCCCTCGAATGAGGGAGAGCTTTACGAAATCCACGGAAAAGAGGGTGAAAACAAACAGTATGAGGAGGATTCTTCACACCAAGGGCTTCAAGTAAGTTGTTTTCTATTTGAATTAGAGGTTGTTTACAATGCAACAATAAAGTAATGAACACTTTGTTTGTTTTCCAAAAATAGGTTTCTTGACCGGGCTGCAATTATTATGCCGGGAGGACATGAAACTGATTAGAAATGAAGGTCGAACCCCGAATCCATGGCATCTTGGCACGGTTACTCAGGGTTGAAGAGGTGAAGTGCGTATTAAGGCTATTACCGGTGTGTTTTGTACCATTTTCTCTTCGGTTGTGTTCATATCAAATGCTCTCTCTTTTCGTCGAACAAGGAGCCGCCATGGACAGAACTGTCTCAAACTTTCACATCCCTCCAGCAAGCATGACTGTGTTCGACATTGTCAGCACGTCCGTCTTCATCATGCTGTATGACAAGATCATCGTTCCTCTATACGTCAAACTAACAAAACGAGAACCAAAGATTCCAAGCGCACTGCAAAGGATTGGAATTGGCCTAGCCATTGCAGTACTCGCCATGATAATCGCCGGCATTGTGGAGCAACAAAGGCTAAGATACACAAACCCTTTACTCAGAGAAGAGATAAGTTCCTTGAGCATTTTGTGGCAGATTCCACAATATGTGCTCGTGGGAGTCTCGGAAGCTTTTGTCTACGTTGCACAAATGGAGTTTTTCGCTTCACAAACACCGGACAGGTTGAAGAGCTTGGGAATGGGCTTGTCCATGTCTTCCTCAGCAATGGGAAGCTATGTTGCAAGTGCAATTCTAACAGTTGTGATGAAGATAACATCAAAGAGAATGGGAAGCCCGGTTGGGTTCCTTCCTAACCTGAATGACGGACATTTGGACTGGTTTTTCTTCGTCTCAGCTGCATTGGCTGCACTAAACTTTTGCATTGTACATTTTATGTGCTAAGCGCTACAAGTCTATCTCGTTAGAGAAGCGAAACGAGGCAAGCGAAAAAGAGGCGGTCACAAATTGAGCCGAGCCTAGAATCATGTAGCTTCTTTGCCAATGCTTCACAAGACTGGTTTTAGGGGTTTCTCAAAGTTTCTTCCGGCGGCCAACTCTCATTAGTAATTTGAGGATATCAATTTCAATTTGTTTAGCCAGAAATTGTGGAGAACTAACAAAGAACGTTGTCGTTCATGATAGATGAGGCCATTGTTTATTTTATTTACTCTATTTAGACGCCTTGTTATGTATATTTTCAGAGGAAGAAATTTTTAAAAATCTTTGGTGATTTTCATTTGAGGACAATTATGATTTAAAGTAAAATGATGTGACAAAAAGTAGAAAAAACTCGGAAATCACCTTCTGTGGACTTATAGTGCAAGTTTCCTACTTATAGAGTTATAGCCTTATCGCTTTTTTTTTTTTTTTTTAAATGAAAATATGTAAATTTTAGTCATTTTCCTAGCAAGTAAAACGTACAGATTTTCATGCTCAAAATTGTCCAAATTCTTGTAGTTTGCTTGACCACACAACATTACCATTTAGCACCTAATAGCTTGCTTGAAATGAAAGATGTATAACAAACTGTTAGAAAATATGGATCATTTAGGTCCTAAACTATATATATATATATATTTTTAATTCTTATTAAAGTTTCTTATCGTAAAAGAGGAAACATTTTCTTGGCAATAGAGGAAAAGGGCAATAACTTTTACACGGTTTCGTAACATTCACTCAGTAGAGTGCATTGAACACCGGATTGTACTTTCCTATCTTGATTATCTTCGTCTGAGAGATGAGAATCAATTTATCACTGTGAAAGATGGAGATCTAGAGAGACTTTAAAAAGAGACAAAAGTTATGTCCATTTTCCTTACAAATAGGTTTCTGACGAGTTTTTCCGATCGGGTGGAATTAGGATAACAATTCATTTGATGCCAAAATTGAGTCACTTGGGCATCTTCCAACTTGGGTGTGGTGTTTGTTCATGCACTTTTGCTTGTTTTTGTGAAGACTATTTGTGCCAATTTCATGAAAACTTTTCATTTTTAAAAGCAAATCTTCTTGTAGAAAACCTTATCAAATAAGAAATAAATGAGGTTTAGCACTTACTAGGCAATAAACAGCTTGATTGGAAATTGAGACAGACATATTTTATCTAAAAAATGTTTAAAATCACCGATTCTAATTCTAATTTTTAAGTGTCAACTTATATAACATATATCAAAGTAAAAATAAAAAACTTACATGACATATAAATTATTGTTATTTATTGGTAAGTGTTTAAAGAATTATCATATTAATTAGTTACATATATTAATAAAAAAATAATACGTGAATTGATATTTAAAAATTAATTTTAGAATTCGTATCCCTATCACTACTCATTTCATATAATGATGATACAAAGTATATGTATACATACACGAATGCTAATGGGCTCCGTAAATATCAACTCCGCACAGTCGCCCCTTAACAAAAAAAAGAAGTTGCATCGTCTCTATCGTAATAGACGTGGGGCCATGTTATTCCATTGAATAAACAATTCACCTCTTTAACATCAAAAGCATTGAAAACAGGAAGCGAAAGTGAAAATTTAAAAAAAATTTAAAAAAATTAAGTTACAGCAATGAAAACCAACTCTATTGCTAGATAAACGAATTTAAATTAGATATTATAAACTTAATTTAATATTTTTAATACTTATTAAAATACTTTAGAGATCCATTGACATCAAAAACTATTTGGTTCTAAATACTTACTGAGAAATCACGTCAAACGAGAAAATGCAAAGAAACTTTATCAAAAGTGTAATGCAAAGAAAAATAAACAAATTAAGGTCAAAACAGAGCTATTTCTTTTAATAAATTTCCATCAACACCTATTGGAATGTGAATAAAGTTTTAGGAGAATGACAACCAATTAAAATAAGAACATAACTGCTTCACTCGTCTGATGGAACTTAAAATACCTTTTAAAGCAATGAGATCCTTAAAGTTTAGGAGAATGACAACCAATTAAAGTAAGAACATAACTACTCACTCGTCTTATTTTATTTTAGGAGAATGACAGCCAATTAAAGTAAGAACATAACTGCTCCATCAACTTTAGAGATCCTTTTAATTCAAAAACTATTTGGTTCCAAACACTTACTGAGAAGTCACGCCAAACGAGAAAAATGCAAAGAAACTTTATCAAAAGTGTAATGCAAAGAAAAATAAACAAATTAAGGTCAAAATAGAGTTATTTCTTTTAACCAATTTCCATTAACACCTAGTTGAATGTGAATAAAATTTTAGGAGAATGACAACCAATTAAAGTAAGAATATAACTGCTCCACTTGTCTTATGGAACTTAAAATACCTTTTAAAGCAAGAAATCCTTAAAGTTTTAGGAGAATGACAACCAATTAAAGTTAAAAACATAACTACTCTATTGTTTTTATTTTATTTTATGAGAATGACAGTCAATTAAAGTAAGAACAATTAACTGCTCCACTAGACCTTTGAAGATCCTTTTGATCTTAAAAATCCTTGGTTCGAAAATACTTACTAAGAAGTCACGTCAAACTAGAAAAATGCAAAGAAACTTTATCAAAGTTGTAATGCAAAGAAAAATAAACAAAATTCAAGGTCGAAAACATAGTTATTTCTTTTAATGAATTACCATAACACTTATTGGAATATGAATAAATTTTAGGAGAATGACAACCAATTAAAGTAAGAACTTAACTGCTCCACTCGTCTATGGAACTAAAATACCTTTTAAAAGCAATGAGATCCTTAAAGTTTAGGAGAATGACAAACCAATTAAAGTAAGAACATAACTACTCTACTCGTCTTATTTTATTTTAGGAGAATGACAGCCAATTAAAGTAAGAACATAACTGCTCCACTCGAAGCCCTTTAGAGATCCTTTTGATCTCAAAACTTCTTTGATTCGAAATACTACTGAGAAGTCACGTTCAAACGAGAAAATGCAAGAAACTTTATCAAAAGTGTAATGCAAAGAAAAATAAACAATTAAGGTCGAAACAGAGTTATTTCTTTTAATGAATTTCCATTAACACCTATTAGAATGTGAATAAAATTTTAGGAAAATGATAGTTAATTAAAATAAGAACATAACTGCTCTACTCGTCTCATGGAACTTAATATACCTTTTAAAAGCAATGTATTAAAATCTCTCAAATTTACCCAGCGACCCAATTTCACTCTCTCTCACGACCAAGTTCATCACATCAGAAACCGGCCAAGGCTCCAGAAGAAGGCTCTACTGGGACTTCAATACTCTGTAACAACAACAACTTCAAGGTAATGTCTGTCGTTCTCACTTCTTTCTCTGTTGCAGAGGAGAGAGAGATTATGTTAAAAAAAAAAAAAGAGACTTTTGTTTTTGACATTTTCACTATTTGGGTTTCCTTGAAAGACGGTTGGTGCTGAATCAGTTGGAGAATGGCCAAGAGAGACTTGAGAATGAATGCACAAAAGACGGTTCGGTTGATCGCCATGGCAAACCGGCTTTGAAAGGCAGGACTGGTGCATGGAGACGTGGAATGTTGTTGTTAGGTACTTTCGATCTTCATGTTCATTGCTGCCATTATTTGGAATTATATGTATGTGTGTATATACACACACACACACATACGTGTACATGTATACACATGTTGTGGTGGACGTAAAAGTCATGTTGTGGTGTTGGGAACTTTTGAAAATGTAAGAATGATATCTTTGAAGAAAGAATAAGAGTTAAATTTTACTAAAACAGATTACATTCAATTTCATATATTTGTCTAAACTTAGGGATTTGTGTGTGTGTGTGTGTGTGTGTGTGTGTGTGTGTTGCTGCTGATTAAAATGACAGTGAATCAAGGACTGGCTACTCTGGCTTTTGCGGGAATTGAAGTGAATTTGGTTCAGTTCTCGAAATCAGTACTGAGACAGTCCAATGCTGAGGCAGCACTTATGTTTAGCATATGGATGGGAACTGTCTACTTGTTCTCTTTAATGGGTGCAATTTCTCAGTGATTCTTACTTGGGACGATACGTTACTTGCGTCATCTTTCAAGTTCTCTGCATCATTGTAAGCTTTCTAAGCCCATGTTTGGATCATAGGTTTGGAACGTAAATTTGAACGGTGAATTAAACTTTTCAAATAGTGCTTCAAAACAGTGATCAAAACGAGCTATTATTCTCTGCCTTCCTTTTATCATGGCTTGACAGCATATGAAAGTCATATTGAGTGGATTTTTTTTTTTTTTTCTTTGGTGTTGGCAGGGACTAATAGGGTTGTCATTGTCAACCAACTTATTTCTCATAAAGCCTCATGGCTGCGGCAAAATTGGTGAGGTATGCGAGCCTCATAAACCGCTTGAAAGGGCAATGTTCTACGCATCAATTTACCTTGTTGCGCTGGGAAATGGAGCTTCCGAGCCTGCACTGGCCGCATTTGGTGCAGACCAATTCGATGAGGAAGATCCAAAGGAAAGACGATCCAAAGCCTTGTTTTACAGCTACTTTTATGTGGCTCTAAACCTTGGAAACTTGGTGGCCGAGACGTTTTTGGTTTATGTAGAGAACATGGGGTTTTGGGTGGCGGGGTTTTGGACTTGTACTATCTGCTCTTGTTGGTTATTTCTATTAAGCGGGACTTCAAGATATAGACACTTCAAGCCTTCTGGGAATCCCCTCTCTAGATTCTCTCAAGTAATAGTGGCTTCCATGAGGAAATTGAATCAAAATCTTCCCTCGAATGAGGAAGAGCTTCACGAAATCCGCAGAAAAGAGGGTGAAACAAATGGTATGAAGAGGATTCTTCACACCAAGGGCTTCAAGTAAGTTTGTTTCCCTTCAAGTTACAAGTTCTATACAACGCAACAAAAAACTAACGAACAGTTTATCTGTTTTGCAATATCTAGGATTCTTGACCGGGCTGCAATTATTATGCCGGAGGACACAAGACTGATCAGAAATAAAGGTCAAACTCCGAGTCCATGGCATCTTTGCACAGTTACTCAGTTCGAAGAGGTGAAGTGCGTGTATTAAGGCTATTGCCAGTATGGCTTTGCATCATCTTCTCCTCTTTAGTGTTCATCCAAATGCTGTCTCTTTTCGTCGAACAAGGAGCCGCCATGAGTAGAACCGTCTCAAACTTTCACATCCCTCCAGCGAGCATGGCCGTATTTGACATTGTCAGCACATCCGTTTTCATCGTGCTGTATGACAAGATCATTGTTTCTTTATAAGTCAAATTAACAAAATGAGAGCCAAAGGTTCCAAGCGCGCTGCAAAGGATTGGAATTGGCCTGGCCATTGCAGTACTCGTCATGATAATCGCCGGCCTTGTGGAGCAACAAAGGCTAAGATACACAAACCATTTCATCAGAGAAGAGAAGCTCCTTGAGCATTTTGTGGCAGATTCCACAGTTTGTGCTTGTGGGAGTCTCGGAAGCTTTTGTCTACGTTGCACAAATGGAGTTTTTCGCTTCACAAACACCGGATGGGTTGAAGAGCTTGGGAATGGGCTTGTCCATGTCTTCCTCAGCAATGGGAATTTATGTTGAAACTGCAATTCTAACAGTTGTTATGAAGATTACTTCAAAGAATGGGAAGCCTGGTTGGGTTCCTCCTAATCTGAATGATGGTCATTTGGATAGGTTTTTCTTCGTGTCAGCTGCATTGGCTGCACTAAACTTTGCGTTGTACGTTTTATGTGCCAAGCGCTACAAGTCTATATCGTTAGGGAAGCGAGACGGGGCAAACGAAAACGAGGTCACAATTTGAGTCTAGAATCTTGTAGCTTTTTGTCAATGCTTCACAATAAATTTTGCGGAATAAACAAAAGAATGTTCTAGTTCATAAGGGATAATGGTTTTTTTTTTTTTTTTTTCCCTTCTTCTTTTTTCGTTTTAATTTATAGGCCCTGTTATGATATTTCAAAGGATAAAATTTTAAAATATTTGGTGATATCATATGAGCTAAATATGCTTTTTTAAGTAAAATAATGTGACAAACAGTAGAAATTAAAAGCATGACCTCGAAAGGTTAAGGTAAAAGCAGACTAATAGTAACTTCATATGTTTATACTCCTTCAGAGATTCTTTGATGAAACTGAAGTGTGAAAAAATCTTTGCCATCAGGAAAAAGACTTCCCTCACAGGAGTGCACCAAAAGTTCTCGTATAGAAGTTTCATAGAAAAGATAACGATTTATTTTATTTTGTTTTTTGTTTTTATTTCGATATCTTTGCAGTCAATTCTCTCACAAGCTTAGCAGCAACCATTGCTGTCATCCCATCCACAGTGTCACGCTGAGGGTTGAATTCCACCACGTCCGCCGCAACAACATCGCCTTGGAGGTTGTGCAGGATGTTGAGGACGTCGCGGAAAGAGAGACCGCCAGGCTCGATGTGAGACACACCGGGAGCAAAGGCGGGGTCAAGAGAATCTACATCTATTGAGATATACACACCCTTCACGCCTTCCCCAAGTTTCTGTCAAAGGAACACTTGTTAGATTTGTGAATTGTGATATGGAATTACCTTCAGTTAAGGATGGAAAGAAAAAGAGGGACTAAAAACAAGACCAGATTTTCGAGGAAGTGACGATCTCTTGAAAAAGTTCGCATTTCATATTGCTCAACACCAAATTTTTTGCCTTGTTCACGCCCTTCTCTTGTTATTGATCTGATTCCCACCTGTAAAAGTCGAATCAACGTCTTTAGGCTTAAGAACTGAAAGAGGACAAAATCATGATCAAAGTGGCAATTACATCAAACAGACCAGAAAGTTAGGAAAAATCATTTTCATGAATCACGAGCAAGTGAAATCCCGTCAACATTCTGTGAATCTAAAGTGTGAATGTATAATTCTCGAGCATCATCTACTCCATAATCAAATACTTGCTATATGCATTCTAAATATTATCAACTAAGAAAATATCTAAATTTTCCTGCTTGTCGAACTTCTATAGTTTGCTTAACACAAAACGAACAATTTAGCACTGATTGCTTACTTGAAATTAAAGATGATAACAAACCATCAGGAATATGGACCTGTTACCAATTTCTGAACTGATGATATGCATTTGAAATATCACAATTTACCTGCAAAAGCCGCCGAGCATAACCACCCTCCATAATCCGGGCAAAAGATGATGCATGTGAATACTTATTTCCTTCAAAAGCATGATAGATATCAGGATGCGCATCAAGATGAAGAATGTCCACAGGTCCCCCAAGCTTCTCAGACACCGCTCTCACGACAGGAAACGAAATCGAGTGGTCACCACCCAAAACTAATGGACGCAATGGATCCTAAAAATGTTTAGACAAAATAAGAAGATTCATCTCTAATCTACCAGCAGACTATCGTATCGAGTACTTCCCAACACAATTTGGAAAAAGAAGCAATACAACAAATATGTCATTGAAAAGCAAAACATGTATCAATACTTATTTGATTGGACACTTCTATTACCAGATACCAGCTTACCTGTTCCATAACAAGCTTCACAGACTCGCCGACGACATTCATCAATCTGTCGTCATCGACACCGCAATCACGAATCTCTTGGACAGGCACATCACCAACATCGGTCAGCACCCTCGGGTCATTCAATTCCTTCCCTGCATTGCCATTTCACAACATTAAAACACACACACACACACAAACCACATTGTCCGACACCACTACTCACAACGGACTCAGCAGTGGTGACGGCCTCTAATAATCAGTTAGAATTCCCAAAAGGCAAATTTGAGCAGTGAAAAAGTGAGGATACCTTCTTCAGTGGTAGCGTTTGTGCTGCCACACCAGATAGCCTCCCTAATGCGAGGAGGAGCAAAGGCAGGACCTTGTAAGAAGGACGAGTTGTGCCCAATTGGAACTCCAAGCAGTGAAGCCGATGCCTTGGCACCCCCTAAGGCACGCACTAGCTCTCCCTAGTTTTCCGATTTCCAACCACATATTTAGTACTACTCTTCCTCAATCCACACAAAAAACTTCAAATTTATCCCAACTTAGTCCTATACTAAACCCCCCCCCCCAAAAAAAAAAAAAAAAAAAAAAACCTTGTTTAAACTTTGACAAAAGAGAAAATATTTTCTTGGCAATAAAATTTTTGACAACCCCATATATATATACCTATATGTGTATATCCATATGTGTATGCAAATATGTATATAGAGAATGAGAAATGAGAATTGAGAAAAGAGAAGAAACCTTAAGCTTGGCCCTCTCGCGAATAAGAGTGAGAGAAGCGTCGATAACGCGACTTTGGCCCTTTTCCAAGAATTGAGAAGGAACACTGGAGGCGTTGAGTTTCTGCAGATATTGAATTCCTTGCTTCCCTATTTTCGCCATCCCCTTCCTCTCTTCTTCTTCACTTTTCAGACCACCCCAGATCACCAAAAGCTTCACAAAACTCCTAAAAAAAAAAAAAAAAAAAATCCCAACTAAGAACGGTATTCTTATGATGAACTCGAATTTGCAGAGAGAGAAGGCAAGAAACAGAGAGTTAAAAAGGGAGTGTTTCTGTTTTAGAAGAAAGAGACAGCAAAGCCCATGCACCTGCTGTTCTTCTTTCTTGTTTTAATAATGATTTCTTTTATTTGGGTTGGCTTGAGTTCGGATATGTTGAATGAATCGGATTACATAAAATAATTACTTTTATATTTTTAATAAAGTATGTTGGTTGGGCTCTCTGGTTATTTATTTATTTATTTCAGCGAAGGTATTGAAAATAAAAACAAATTGAACATTGCACCATATAGTAAATTTTAAAGATATTAAAGAAAATAATAACATGTTTTCAAATGTTAATAAATTATAATAGAGAGAGAGACTGTGGTAGAATCTCTTTCAAGTAGAGTTTTTTTTTTTGAACCATTAAAATTTAATCGAACGGTTGAAATGTTGTTAGTGTACCATACTTATTATATATTTTACTTCATATTACTATTCTCACCCCAAGTCTTCTCCGTCGCCGGTGACCCACCCCCAACGCCCCCTAACCCCAGGGCCCAGCCGGCCGCCCCCCACCCAGCCCAGGCAGCCCCTAGCCCGCCCGGCGCCCCCCCACCCCAGGTCCCCCCTCCCCCGGCACCTCCACCCCAGGCCCCCCTCTCCCGACCTCTCCCCACCCACCCCCTTCCCCACGGCACCCCTCGGTGCCCCCCCCCCCCCCCCCCGACGGGGAGCCCCCTCTCTCTCTTCCCTTTTCTCTCTCTCTTCCCGGCCCGTGCCCCCCCTCCCCCCCCCCCCCCCAACACCCCTGACGTGAGAAGAGAGAAAGGGGGGATGGGGGGGTCCCCGTCGAGGGTGGAGGTGGGGGGGGCGGGAGAGAAGAGAAGAGAGAGAGGGGTGGGGGTCCCATCGGGGGGGGAAGCAGAGGGAGGGGGCCCTGGGGTGGGGTGCCAGGGGAGCGGGGCGCCGGGGGGGCTGGGGCCTGGGGGAGGGCTAGGGGGATTGCTGAGGGCCGGGGAGTGGGGGGGCCGGAGCTGGGTGGAGGGCAGCAGAGGCTAGGGACGGTGGTGGGGGGGGCCAGGGTGGGTCACTGGCGATGGAGAAGACTTGGGGCGAGAAGGGTAATATGATGTAAGGTGTATGATAAGTATGGTACACCAACAACATTTCAACCGTTCGATTAAATCTTAACGTTTCAAAAAGGGACTCTACCGGTAGTTACTTTGAAAGAGACTCTATCACAGTTTTTCCTTATAATAGATTATGATTTACTTTTTTACTTTATTCCCATTCCCTTTTCTCACTCTATCAATCCCCTTCTCTCTCTCCTCTCTCTCTCTCTCTCTCTCTCTCGTCTCTCTTGCTCTTTCCCACCTGTCTGTCTTTCTCCTCGTCAACCGGAGATCAGGATGGCGATAGTCTTGGGATCGCAATGGTGATGGAAGATATCATTGATGTTCCTCCAGCGACGAGGCTATAATGGCCATTGCGAATCGATCGTGATGATTCTCCAACAACGAGGCTACAATGGCCGCTGCGAAACTCAATCTGATGTTTCTCTGGCGATGAGACTAAGTGAACCGATTGTGGGTGCGATTAATCTGACTTACAATTTTAGTAAAACTGTATTTGACTTACAATTTTAGTAAAACTTGTAAACATGTATTTAATATGGGCTTGTTTGCGATAATCCGTTTGAATTGAAAAATTGGTGAGTTGAATTTTGCAATTATACTTTTGGCTAATTGAAGTTAGAAAATGTAAAAACTTGAAATCTTTTTCCTTTTTTAATTATTTCGTTCGTCTCGAAATGATTTATAATTTAAAACAAAATGTCTCAATTGAATTTAAAGCAAGTAAAATTATAAACTATTAAATTTGACTTTTTAAATTATAGTTAGAATTGTGAATAATTTAGTTGATTTTTAGAAAAGACAAAACATAATTGTTGTGGAGTTGAGTTGGATCGGGGTGCCAAATAGGCAATAAGAGTGCATTTGGTTCCAAGATCCAAATCCAAAATTTCCATTATATTTACACCTCATGAATTTATAAATACATCCATCAAATCATAATATATCTATATAATTTGATTTTGTAAAACAAAATTATGTTTAAACTACTTTATAAAATACATCCTTATGAATACTACACATTCGTTATAAATAGAAAAAGTATATATATTTTTTGGGTTAAAAATAATAGTTCTTCTCTAAGAAATGAAAAAATTACTTAATATTTTTAGTTAATCGTAATTTTACTTTTAAAAATCCTAAATTTTATCTGCAAGGTCGATAGATCTTATTGTAATGCTTCACAACTACATCTAAATCTTCCTCAAGGAATTTGTCAAGGATGAACAAGATTACTATTGGTCATGGGTGTTTTATTCTTAGATATTTATAAATAAATAAATAATTAATTAATTAGATTTCCTTGCAATTACTTTGTCATAAGAGTATCTTTTATTCCCAGTGACAATCGAAGTTGCAGTCCTTGGTAATGGCTCCTTTAGACAAGGAAAGACGGATTGGAGATCATAATTGATAATTTTTTGTTTCCTTTTTACAATGAAAAAGTTTTTTTTTTTCTTTTTAAATTTGTTAATTTATTTTTAATAAAATAAATTAAAATTAAAATGAAAGTGGGTGTAAAAGAGAGTTAAAATTGATAATATATTAAAAGTATTTATTTCCTTAAAAAAAATTATATTAACAAACATTTAATAGTTGGGGTATTAATCAATTGTGTGTGTGCAAATATAATCTCTTTTTAATTTTATTTTTCTTTTGATGTTAAATCGATAAAACTTATAACTAGTTTTTGAAAAGTTAAGTTTCATTTCCAAACCAATTTAACAAACGTATCCTGAAATTTTTAAATTGGAGTTTGTTGACTTTTCAAAAATTAATTATTATTTTGTTAATTTTTCAGAAAAAAATAAAAGCTGGTATGAAAAATACAGTTTGTTAGAATTAAGTTAGCAAACCAAACAATTATTAAATCTCACTTAAGCTTGCGCTTGGTTCGTCGGTTAGAGATAAAATTTTTAAGTTAAAACTAATTGATTTTACAAAACTAATTATAAATTTTATTAATTAAAAAAAGATAAAAATTAAAATAAAAAAATATAATTTAATTAGAGTTAATTGACTTTATAAAATTAATTATAAATTTTATTAATTTTTTAAAAAAATTAAAAATTAAAATAAAAAATATATAATTTAATTAGAATTAAACTTAGATATCAAGATCAGCAACAAATAATGATGAGGAAACCATCTGTGTCTTTGCTGACACGAAGGGGAAGTGTTGAAAAAAAGACAATTAGGGGGTGTTTGGCATTTACATTTATTTTAAATTAAATTATATTTTTTTCATCATATTTTTTATCTTTCTGAAAAAGTTTTTTATCTTTTCTGAAAAAGTCAACAAAAATTACTATTCAAACTTAAAAATCTCAACTCAACTCAAACTGAACTTGTGCACCAAACAGGTCCTTAAACAAACAAATCCTCACAAAAAAAAAAGAAAAAAAAAAGGAAAAACTTTATTTAAAAAAAAGAAACAAATCCCAAAAAAGTGGAACTGATTTCCACGCGGTTCAAGGTGAATATCTTCTGACTTTATCGTAGTACCGATAAAATGTGCCGCCGTACATGCGCACCTAGGCAAATGGGATCGACAGCGGCCCAACCCATTCTAAGGCCCCATATCATAGCAACTTTAGAGAAATGCTACCAAATCATGTGTTGGATCAAATTTTTTTTTTTATAAAAATATATAAAAACAAAAACAAAAACATATGACAAAAAAATATTATAAGATGCCGTTACATAATATTAATTAATTTTATAATACTAATTATTTCTTTAAGTAACCAACTAGCATTAGTTAATATTCATGTTGGCTTCTGACATCAACAAATTATTTTTGGATAATATCTTCTGTCGACTGATAACTGATCGGTAATCGTCGAGTTACCAAACTGTAACCACCTAGCTATCGACTAGAATCTAGAGCCTCTGCCTGATTTTTCAGGTTTTGTCACCGAAATAATAAAGCAAACACCAAATTTCAATAACAAATTCAACAAAAAAATCACCAAAAAAAAAATAAAAATTTTCAGAATTCAAAAAACACAATACTTTTTCAACCAAAATACATTACAACACTTAGAGTTTTAAAAAACATGAACGAATTGAAGTTAATAAAAAAAAAATCCACGACGAGAAGAAATCGTGACCAGTGGAATGATGCTCGACGGGAACGAGTGGAGATCGCAACTGTGAGGCGACTGGATCTCTGAAAAATTTGAGATTAGAGCTCCTCCTCCGACCACAAAAAATCGGATCTCGAAAATTGTCACCCATGGCCAAACATTTAACAACCGTGACCCAATCTCCTCCGTAAGGGGATGTGACCAATGACGGATCCAGGATTTCAATTCAGTGAGGGCACAAATAAATATAAAATTATTCATTAAAATTATTTAAAAAATCAAGTAAACTGCCTTTAATATGTTTTAATAAAAAATATATATATATTGACCCACTTGAAAGTATTTTTTAAGTAAGCGTTTTCATATTTTCAAGAGGGTCATGGGTATATTTGCCATGATACATTCGTTACCAAAACTTTTAAAAGTAGTTTTGACATTCATTATACATCTATTTATTCATCAGAAGACAACAAACTCTCTCCAGCTTTATTATGCATATATCATGGCAAATATATCATGAATACAAAACTAAAGTTACAAATGTATATAGATATTAAAACTAAAATTTCAAAAGTTATAAACATTAATAAACTACATTTCGGAATTAAATATAAATTTACAACCTCAACACATTAATTATCAATTATTGGAAGAGATAGAGAGTTTGTTGTCCGTTGAGAAAGAGAAGGAGAGAGAGAAAGAGAAAAATAATATTAAGGATATTTTGGTATTTTAAATTTAAATTATTAGATATATAACATCATTATTGTGACATTTTGAAGGTTAATTTTTTTTTTTTTTTTTTTTTTTTTTTTTTGATAGCAGAAATCAATCCAACCATTCAACTGACGGCATATGGCACAATTTTCTCAAATTGCTTTTTACAAAATCGGATATCAGCAGTTCAACTAAAACATATTGTATGTATTTTTATTGTTCGTACTTTGGACGTATAGCAAAATCTAACTAATGAAATTAAGATATATATAAAAAATTAAGAATATTTTAAGAATAGTTAAAATAATACCATTAACTATTATGTAATTATATTTCATAAGGCTAGAAAATCAATATTATAATTACTATTGAGTTATGCTATTCCTAGTATAATCCCAAATATATGATATATTTTTTGAGTTTCATTTTCTTACCATGCCCTATAATGTAATTTCCCTTTCATGAAATTACATGCAAAAGCTCCAAAGCAATCTAAAGTTTACCCAAGCCGGTTTTCAATTTATCATTGCTTCAAAGTTGAGTGCGTTGTTCATTTTTCATTTAATGATACCTTACAAACTTAGGCAATTTGTTTGATCTGACAAATTATCATCTGCAATGTATGTGAAATTAACTTTTTTTTCTATTTTATAATTTTTCATATCTGCCTTATTTCAACAATCCGTTGTAGTCTAGTTGGTTAGGATATTCGGCTCTCACCCGAAAGACCCGGGTTCAAGTCCCGGCAACGGAAATTTTATTCTCTCTCTCTCTGTTTTTTTTTTTAATCCTTTGGAAATCAGTACGACAAGAGACAAAATGTCGTTGAAGAGAACAATAATCAACAAAATTTTGCTCTTTCATTTAACTTCTTAATTGAACAGTTATTGTGATCGCATGCTTAACCTAACGTTAATCATACTTGACTTTACTTAAGATATAGAGTTTGAATTCCCCACTTCAAGTTCAAAAAAATTGAATCGTTACTGAGAAAAAAGATTAAGAGATGTTGTGAAAAAAATAAGGTGTAAAAGATGTTTACGAAACTAACTAGTCAATAGTAAAACAGAACAAACGTTAAGGATTATTGAGAAAAAATCCCTCTTATATCATATTGTAATTAGCTAAGATAAATATTTTTTTTTTTTTTTGAACTTGGGTTGCTGCAAACTCTACACCTTTGGATAAAGTCAGGTGTAATATTACCGTTAGGTTAAACTTGCAACCATGTTAAGATAAACATTTTAGTTCCAGGTATTCATTAGAATAGTAGATTTACATTTTTTTTTAGATAGATTTGAGTTTTAAATAATTGATAAGTACTAAAATTTGTGTGAATTTTTTATTCTTGTTGGTTATCTACATGTAGAATGCTTAGTTAATTACAGTTTTTTTTTTTCAATAAAACCTTTAATTTAACGGAAAAAAAAATTAAAATGATTTATTACAAAACCTCTCCTCATACTTTAACCCGCAATGTCTAATGCATAGCATCATTTCCTTTCTATCTGCATTAATTAATTAAATTCATCCACAAAAAAAAAAAAAATACTTGTCACGCATTGAGATGTGATTGTTGAGTAATTATATCTTAAATGATTATTTTATGTGCCTATCGTGATAAGAGATGAAACTCAATTATTATTATTATTATTATTTTGAAAGTCAATTATATTTACAGTTAAAATAAAAAAACTCAATTATTTTCTCTATTTTTGTTCCACCATTAAATTAAGGCTCCTTTAATGGCAAGCAAAAACGTCCATAATGTGAAAGGTTAATGAGTAGATTTTTATTTTTATTTATGAAGTAATTTTCTTTTCTAGGGATATGATCTAGTTGGATTATGATAATTAGAGTTTTTCTATTTTTAATTAATTGATATTCTATTCTAATTCTATGTTGAAGTTTTTTAATATGTGCTTAATGCTTGTGAATGCATGATCACCATTTGCATGATTTGATATTTAATTTGAGACTGAGAATGATAATTAAATAAGTCCTTATTTAATTTATCATGAGATTGTCATAAGTTAGAGACAGTTACGAGACATGTGCAACATTATGAATTTCTTGTTCTTAATGAATCATATTAAGCTGTTTGAGATCGAGAGGTGATAATGAGCTTATTATAATAAATTGTTAATGCTTGAGAAAGATTAATGTGTATATTAGTTAGATTCACTGGCAACATAAGGAATAAATGTTGATTGATTGAATTATAGAATTTGAATATGATTAATCTGGTAAAATCGAAAACCCCTAGATTTTAGTGATTGGTTGAATTATAGAATATGAATATGATTAATCTAGTAAAATCGAAAACCCTAGATTTTTAGTATTTTGAATCTTTCGTCTTTTCCAATTGTTGGGAATGCCCTGAGAGTGAACGGCATGTTAGTTGTATTTCATATATTTTGAACTGATTAATAATATATTTGGGGTTTTTTCTTTATATATTTGTTATACTGTCCTCATCTAGATTTATATGTGAAAGTAAATATAAATAAATATGGCTCATTGACTACTTAGTATTAAAATTATTATAATGTTGCATGTGATGGATTTTTGTATACGAGAAGACAACGTTCTAAAGTAAGTAGTTTAAATCTATAGTCTGCAGTTTGTGGGGTTAGAGTGAACATCTAACTCATATGAAGACTATTATGCTGTCTAAAGCCAATTGGGGAGATGGTTTGTCTTGACCATTTGGAGCAAGCTGACTCCTAAATAGAAACATAGATATTTTGCTAGTAGTGATGATATATTGGACTAGACCAAAGTGTAATTAATCTATAAGTCCACTTTATTATATTAATTCATTTTTGACGTTCATTATGCAATAACCTTAATCCTGAGTAAGTAAATGACTTTATATTTATAACTTGTGTACTTTGATGTTCCAAAGGCTAAAGCATCTCAGAGTAGTAAGCTATTAAAATGATTTGTTGGATACATGACTTATATTTGATGTCAGCTTTGCTTATAGAAATGGAATCATAGCTCTCATAAAGTGTAAATGTTGTCCTCTTAAACAACATTATACAGGATATGAAAATGGACGAAACCTCAGGTCATTTGATGGGCAAATGACTAATTATTCACAGTGGGTGAATAATTATTTTCCTATTGGATGTATAATGGATCTTTAAGATAGCGTGATTAAAAGGTTAAACGGACTTTGACTTTAAGTTGATCATGGATATCATAAGAGGGTGTTGTAGATATGACAAGGTCATTGGACTGCGGCTACATACTGGCTTACGTAATACTGTATATAATTGGGAGTACAGTTTCAGGTTTATAGTGGTGTGACTCTGAAACTAGTAATTGTGTAATTATTTTATTTGGTAACACAAATTATTAGAGCTCATATTATATATATGCCAAACTGGTCCCTTTAATAGCTTAATATAATTCCTTGACTGATGGTAATCAATTGGGATATTCATTATGGCTTTAATTCTTGAATTTAATACGAAGAAAAATCTGGAATACCTTCCACAAGGTGTAGGCGTTTTTTCTGCTAAGGCTAGAATGAGAATTTTGTTTCATTTAATTAATTGGATAAATATTTATTTGAAGATAAGTTTTGAAATTTGAATTAATTATATTTATCTTTTGTAATAAATATGAGATCAATTTAAATTAAGAGATATGCATAAATAATTAATTTAAATATCTAGATAATCTTATTTAAATAAATATGGTAATTATTATATTTGGATTTGAAATTGAAACAAAATCTTATCATAGCCTACCTTGTGTAGGCGTTTTTTATGAGGATAAGAGAAGGAAAATATTTTCTCTTTATTGATTTTATTTGGATAATTATTACATAATTATATTAATTCAAATAAAGTTGTCATGATTTTATTTTGAATTTAAATTGGAGTTATGGAACATTATCCATAGAGATAAAACCATAAGATAATTGGATATAAAAATTTGAATCAAATTTTGAATTTCCTAGACAAATTGTGGCAATTTTTCTGTCTTTCGGGCAAGAGAAAAAACACAGATTAGAGAAGGAGGAGAAAGAAAAATCTTTTTCAAGTGTCATGTTTGAATTCAAATTCCACCAAATCCATTAATCATAAATGAGACCCTAAGAGCTCCTATTTTATTTAGCTCCTATTTTATTTAGACCATAGACTCTAAGGTAATCAAGCTTATTATTATTCACCCATTATAGTAATAATAAGCTGCAAGATTTCTGGGTAGTTAGAAGGAGAAAGCCGCGCATAAATTCCGATCGAGAGACCGAGTGCCCACACACTCTACCATCCGGGAATTGCATAATAGCAAAGAAAGCTAGTTGGTTGAAGCTCTATTTGATCACATCATTCGACATTCCTGTTGTCTTCTCTCAATATACGTAAATTGGAGAATAATTTATTATACATGGCAACATGAGTTAGTACGATATTAATATATGTATTTTTAAATTCCGCTGAGAAAATTACTCATTTTTCCTATAGCAATTTTGTTATTTATATTTAAAAATATCTTTTCGGTTATTCAAATAAATTTAGAGTTAATATAATTTTTATAATTAGTAACCGCAGTTCTCGTGTGATACTTTATTTATCACTTTATTACTCATAAGATATTGTGCACTTGTAATTTTTCGTAACAAAAATGTTACTATACACAAAACACTCCCTTAATTTTGATTTTATGATATTAGTACATTACCCTTATTGTATGTATTACGAGCACCTTGCAAGGTAGTTTCCGTTTTTCAATCTAAAACGATTTTGACTAACAAAATATAAATCCGAAAAAAAAAATATCACTGAGGAGCAAAATGTTACACATGTTATAGTTCGGAGATAATTTTTGTAATTAATCCAAGAAATTTGAGGAATTTTTTTGAATATAATATGGGTAGATTGTTAAGTTGATCACTAAATTTTTAAATTTATATAATTATGGTCACTTCTTCCTTTTTTTTTTTTTTTTGGTAGCTTGAGAACCATTAAAAACTAATAGTAGTTTTCGTTAATTTTTGAACCATAGATTTCATCCCAAAATTAACATAAATATAATATTTTAGTAATTTACGAGTATTTATTTAAGCTAAAATATATATAAATATATATATTATATTTTCGCCGTCAATTGTTTTTACATTTGCAAAAGTGCCCCCAACCTGAGATCTGAACTTCTCTCTCCGTTCTTTCTTACCTCCTCCTTCTTTTGCCGGTCGAACTCTCTCTCTCTCTTCTTTTCTTATATTTACGGAAGTACAACCCAAGCTTTATTTCCTTGGCTTCACCAACGAGCTTTCCACTTAGTAGAAGAGTGGCCATTTTCTGCAGCCAAACTTTCTTGGAGCAAAAGGAGAAATTTTGAGGTTAGGGTTTTCTCTCTTTGAATGTCCTTAATCCGAAATTTCCCTTTTGAATTAGTCTTTCCTCTTGATTTCCATTCTAACTGTGATCAAATCTCTTTTCTCATTTTAATTTTACCCAAACCCCCCCCCCCCCCCCCCCCCTAATTTATAGTCCTTAAAAGTTGAGATTAGAGTCGAGTCTTTTAATTTCTAGCTTTTGGGGTTATTAAACTTGTTTGTTTAAGATGACTCAAATGGTTCTCTTGCTTCAAATGATTGCCTTTTTTTTTTTTTTAAATAATTTTTTTATTTGGTGTATTTCTCAGGTCATGTCTTGTTGTACTGGTGTTTTGTGCTTATGGTTTATAGTTTTTCAATAGCTAGATTCGTTAATCCGTGTGTGGAGAACTTCCGCCGACCCATTTTAAAACTCGGAAACGTTTGTCTTTCACGAGTCTTGATTGGTACCATCAGAGAAATTAGAGTAAAAGGTGCATCTAGTTTGTGTAGTAGTACTACTTTATGCGATGAAGAAACTCATGTCCCTCAGTCTGACCTTGTCAATGACGAGCACAACTCGTCCGTTGGTGCGAAAGTCACTCCTGAAATAGAGATGAAGTATGTCCACCGTGTCTATGATGCGATCGCTCCCCACTTCAGTTCCACTCGGTTCGCCAAGTGGCCAAAAGTTGTGGCCTTTTTGTCATCATTGTCTTCTGGATCTCCTTGTGCTGGATGCAGGATGCAGGATGCGGAAATGGGAAGTACTCGGGATTGAATCCTGATTGTTTCTTTATAGGATGTGACATAAGCCATCCGCTTGTTAAGATATGTGCGGATAGAGGGCATGAAGTTTTGGTTGCTGATGCTGTAAATCTTCCCTACAAGACTGGTTTCGGTGATGCAGCAATCTCTATAGCGGTGTTGCACCATCTAAGAACAGAGTGTAGGAGAAAGAAAGCGATTGAAGAATTAGTCCAAGTTGTGAAAAAGGGTGGTTTGGTTCTGATAACCGTTTGGGCTGTGGAACAAGAAGATAAATCATTGCTTAACAAATGGACTCCAATCTCCGAAAAGTATGCTGAGGAGTGGATAGGACCCAGCAGCCCTCGCGAGTGTAGTCCTTCGTCCTTCAAGTTGGAAAGTATCCCAGAAACCGAGGAGCATAGTTCAGGACATGCGAAAGGTTTTAAGGAGAGTTCAGTTTGGAGGTTTTAGGAATCAACCATTCAAAGCGAAGATGATTCGGTGGCTTCTAACGATGCAAGGGATGTGAATAATCAACAGGAGTATTTTGTCCCTTGGCACTTGCCTTATCACCGCGCTGAAGTCAGCGGTGCTTCTGCTTCTGCTCCTGCAAATGGCTTGGCGAAGAAAGATGATAAAAAGGGTGCTGTAGTGTACAACAGATACTACCATGTCTTCAGCGAAGACAAGCTCGAAAGGTAGTACATATCGCTTAAAAAATGTTTCCATCGGACAACACTCTTGTTACTTGAATCTTCCCGTCATCTACCATTCGATTTTTGTCATGAATGACTTCAAATTCATGCTTAGTCGATGTTCTTGTTCTAACTGAACCATGTCGTAGAATTTGATCTCCTACTTTTGCCGGCAATTTCTAAAGCTGTAACATGACTTTTCTAAATACCTCAGTAACCCGTCTTAATCGTCTAATATGTGCTATGTTTTGCAGGTTAGTATCTGGTATGGAGAATGCAGTGGTAGTTGATCGGTTTTTCGACAAATCAAACTGGTGTATCATTCTTGAGAAGACATCATGAAGAATCAATAATTAGGTTTAAAGAGCTTTGAGTGTTGGAAAATAATTAAACATGTGGGCCTACATATGTAATAAATGTGTATTATAGGCTATCTTAAAGTTCAGCCCATTTAAAGTGATCTAATTAAGGTTAATTTTATTGGGCATTGGGCATTAAATATGGTATATGTTTATTATGTGTTGAGACCTAATTTCTTATTTCCAATTTTATGATGGATCAAAATGAAAATATGAAAAGTATAACTATTGCAGTTATATTAAATGGTTATGGTCCCCAATTCATACGAGATATTCATTTCTATTCTTTCTGACATCCCATCATCAGTAAGAATACATAGATTATTCTTTAAAGGAAAATTATATTAGATTGGAAGATCTATAACTTGCAATCGTTTCCTTCCCATAGATCAAGGAATGTTTCTGTTTTTATTCTCTTAATGATTTGACATGGTGGATCTTGGATGAATTAGGTTTTCTCCGTAAAGTTTTGGTTTATTCTTCTAACGTTGAGATCTCTCCACAATCGTTTGGTAACTTTCTGCAACTTGTAGGCTGTAGGCAATAGATACACAAGTACACAGCGAAGAGAAAGAGAGAATTTTTTCATCAATGTATTTTTGAATTTTGCTTGAAGGATTTTTCTCGTTGTTATATCTAGAAATTTTGATTCCAGCTCAATTACCATTTGAAAAAAAAAAAATCCAATTGCACTGGCTTTAGTGTTGGACTAACATTGTTTACTACTGATTAGGAACAAGGAATGCATCAAATATGCATAACTTTTATTTATTTATTTATTTATTTTTAATAGCGTGAATAACGTCGTTTTTAGTGTCCAAAAGAGAAGCTGCATGTCGTCATCTTAAAGCCTAAACTGGAGGGGAAGAAAAACTACATGCCGTTTCTGTGGTATAAACGACGACAAGCTTTAAAAAAGAAACGGTATAAACGACAGTGGAACTCGGAACATGAAAACATGCGGGTCCTTTTGATGTCTTTCAGAAAAGCTTTCTTTTCACGTTTCTCGAAGTATAAGCGTGTTTAGTTCCTTTTTCATTTTCTACATGTTCTAGGGTTTATATACTCTATATAGTCTCTATATATTTAGCCCAGATTTTCTGTCCCATTTTCTTATCTTAAAAGTTGTCTGCTTAATAAGTTTTTGATAAGTCATCAATTTGTTCTGAAATTTTTAATATTTTTCATTTTTTATGTGGTTAAATTCTTAAATTCAGATGATGTGACATGACACTATTTGGAGAACAGCCAATGAGACATGAAATCCGAAACAATAGATCTTAATTCCTATATATTAAACATTAAAATGGTGAATATATCCAAAAAAAAAAAAAAAAAAAAACCAAATAAACAAATACCAATATCGACTCATGTGGCTTCAAACTACAAGAAGAAAATTGAATTATAGGATTTTCCTTCATATCTGAATTATTGTTTTATTTCAGTTTTTTTTAACTTCTAATTAGATAAGTATAAAGACTCAAAATTTAAACCAGTCATTGAGGGAGGGTAATAAATATAAACATGGTTGTTTTCGCAAGTTTCTCGATGTTGATAGACAACTGGATTCACTAATTAATTTGAACGAAACGTTTAGGAGGAATAAATATGTGCTTATTTTGAAAAAAAAAACAAAAAAATCCAAATAGGTATACCAACTATCAAGCGTAAGCACAAATCTTTAACGACATTTCTAAATTCAATTGGGGAAAAAAAAACTAGTGGATTCAAAATAAGATATAACTTTAAAAAAGGAGGGAAACACACTGTCTGATTGGAGGAAAAATCATTGTTATTGCATACCACAACACAGAAAAATGACGGAAAATCTCAAGCATCATTGACAAAATTTTCGGCGATGAGATGATGGGAAAAAGAACAAAAAAAAAAAAAAAAAAAAAAACAACAACAGAATTCTAGAATCCAAGAGACTCAAGGTAGTCAAAGGAATTATTAGCATTAATGAGTGTCTTCTATACTTAGATTACGAATTATGGCTTCCATTTTAAGTTGTAACACTACTTGTTGATTAAGTAAACATGTTATTATGAGGCGTGTTATGGCTTCCACAATTCCACTAACCAGACTAGTAGTTATTTCAACTTCAGCCAATACATTTTTTTTTATGGTTTATTTTTTTTATTTTTTAAGTCTATTACATATCATCACTAGGTCTAGAAGTTCTTTGTTTTATTATTTATTATTTATTTTTTACTTTTGAGCAATTCCGCCTTTACAGGACAAATAAGAGGAAATGAACTTTGTTCTCTACCTCTGTAACTACTATATGTATTTTTTCAAACATTTATAAGGAAAATTTTTTTTTTTCTAGGGAAAATCAAATTTCACTATGTGTGATGGTTAGAAGGAAAAAATTTAGATATTATTTAAAACTATTCTCACAATTTCAGAAATATAATAAATTTGACACAAACAATGTCGTGTTTTACTGTCTTGTATCTATTACTTAAATATTAATCAAATTTAGATATCTATTTATCATTTTATCTTGTATCTATTTGTGAAGGAAAATAAATTGCTATCTATTCTACACAAACAATGTTTATTTAATAATCAACATTGCTAGCTGTTCCAACGTCTTAAAACCAGTAAAATACAATTAATATTTAAGTAAAAAAGAATTGTAGTTATTAAATAAACCAACAGACACATTAGTTAAACAGCTAGCAATTTATTTTTTTTAAAACGAATTCATTAGTTGTTTTTTTATTTTTCAACTGAATCGTTGTCGAGATTATGATTAAGCAAAGTTAAAAAAAGAAAAAAAAAAAAAAAGCAACATTGAAAAAGAAATAAGGTGCAAGAGACGTCTACGAAGATAGATAATTAATAGAATGAAAAGAAAAGAAATTCAGGCTCCGTTTCGTGAAACGGTTTGAGTTGAAATTTTTAAATTTGAGTTGGTTGACTTTTTAAAAATTAATTATAATTTTTATTGATTTTTCAGAAAAAGACAAAAACTGAGATGAAAAAGTACAATTTAGTTTGAGTTGAACCGTTTTACCAAACAAGCCATTAATGTTTGTTCTTTACTTTTCAATGAAGAAGTGAATTAAGAAATGTAGGAAAAGAAATGAGGTTCAAGAGACGTATTGAGTAGATGAATAGTTGATAGGACAAAAACATTAGAAATTATGGAGACAAAATAGCTTTTATATCTTATTGTAACACGCAACATTTGCTTTTGTTCTTGTTCTTGTTTAAATTTTTTCCTAATGGAATAATTTTATTCTTGTAGGTTATTTAAAATTAAAAAAATTGAGCTTTTAATTCATTAATTTTTTTAAGAGAAGTAACCGTAAATAGCATTTTTACGATAACAAATGAAGTAAATATCGAATTTTAAAATGTTTAAAATAAATAAAAAACTTATTAAGCAAATAAAATATTTATCATTTATTATTATTTATTTTAAAAAATTTAAAACATACTTTTTTTTTTTGAATTTGAAGATAATGAATTCAAACTTTACACTTTTAGGTAGAGTCAGGTGTGGTATTATTATATGGGCTAGTTTGGTTACAAGTTTATTTTAAACTAAATTGTACTTTTTTCATCATGATTTTTGTCTTTTTCTGAAAATTTTTTTGTCTTTTCTGAAAAAGTTTTTTGTCTTTTCTGAAAAATTACTATTGAAACTTAAAAATTTTAAACTAAATTCATTCACCAAACACCCATATATATATATATATATATATTTCTTGCGAGTTAATTAGACTTATTTATTTATTTAAAGTGCGTTTAGTTCGTCGGTTGGAAATGAAAATTTTAAATTGAAGTTAGTTGATTTTTTAAAAATTAGTTATAAATTTTGTTAACTTTTCAGAAAAAAGATAAAAACTAAGGGTCCGTTTGGTTCGCAAGTTTGAGTTGATGTTTTGAAGTTGAGTTTGAATTAAGTTAAGTTGAGAATAAAATTTTTGTGTTTGGGAAAAAGTTTGAGTTGAAAAGTTGAGTTTGAGTTGAGTGTTTGGATATAAAAAAGTTTGAGATAAAAGTTAAGAAAAAAACAAGGGCCCTGTTTGGATGTTAAAAAAATGAGTTGAACAAATTTTTTGTCTTAATATAACATTCTATTGTAGTTTTTAGTGCTTGTTTGGTTCACAAATTTAAACCATAATTTTCACACTAAAGTTTTGTCTTTTCTGAAAATTCCAAAAATTGTACCATTGAAACTTAAAAATTTCAGCTCAAACTCATAAACCAAACGCATGAAGAAAAACAGATAAATTAAAATACGCTCATTTAATAACACCTATCAACTTGAGACATCATTCGTAGGCCTTTTACAAAATTAAGGTGTTGTTTGGGATACCATCTCCATATAGCAAAATGACATCAAATTTTTTCCTATAAACACATATTTTCAACTCAACTTTCAAAATACTGTCTCTAAATATTATCCCAATCGTAGTTTTTTTTTTTTTTGGGTGAAATGTGGTATATTCTATTAAAAAAAAAAAAAGTTGAACGAGTGCTATCTGTCTCCTTAATCTTTTTCAACTCTCTCTCTAAATTCTCTCACTCTTTCTCTCTCTACCATTTTCAACACCCTCCCCTCACTCTCACACACAACCACCGCCGGAGACAGAGAGACCCAAACCATCCAACAATTCGATGGAGTCGAAGCAGCGGCCGCCGGGCGTCGCGACGGACATGGCGATCGACCAGATGCTGGACACCCCGAAGCGCGGGTCCCACCACCGCAGGGCCCACTCCAACACCTTGTTCCGCTTCCCGAACCTTGACGAGCTCCTCCTCTTCGACGCCTCTGACCTTGACCTCTCCGCCCTCCCCTCTCCCTCCCCCTCTCCTTCCCCTTCTCCGATGGGCCTCGACCCCTACCCCTCCAAGTCCTCCTCCGAGTCGGTCGCGAAGGAGGCAGTCGGAGAGAAGAGAGTCGGCCGTCACGGCCATAGTAACTCCGTCGATGGCTTCTCTACGGCGTCGTTTGAGGCTGATTCGGTTCTTGGTGTTGACGGTGTTAAGAAGGCCATGACTCTGATAGGCTCGCCGAACTCCCTCTTATTGACCCCAAACGAGCCAAAAGATTCGATGAACAGTAAATCCAGTTGGGGTTACTGTATAACGGTTCAAAACAAGGTTGAAGATGAACGTTTTTACCAAACAAGTTCAGTTGAGACTGAACTAGGAAAACACCGTTCCAATCGGTGTTCCAAACAAGCACTAAGATGAAAAAATATAATTTAGTTGGAGTTAAACTTAAACACCAAACAAAATATTATATTTTCTTAGCAGGAGGATTTGAGAAATATTTTTTTATTATTTTTTGATTCTGTAGCTTCGACCTTCATATTCAAAATTTTGTTTTTGCCCTTAAAATTTCTTAAATTTGCACCAGCGCCCCCAACAGATATCAGAGCTTCACTGCTTCCTTTTCCCTTTCTTCTCTGTCCAAACTCTCTATCTCTCTCTCTCTCTCTTTGCTTGGCTTCACCGCCGAGTTTTCTGTCCAAACTCTATCTCTCTCTCTCTCTCTTTGCTTTTCCACCAACGAGAAGAGTGGCCCATTTCTCCCGCGAAACTTTTTGGAGCAAAAGAAGACATTTTTAGAGATCTTTTAATTTTCAGGTACCTTTCTCTCTTTTGAATTACCTTAATCTGAAATTTCGCTCTTTAATTTGGTGTTTCCTTCTTGATTTCAATTCTAAGTGTGATGGAACCTCTTTTCTAGTTCTGATTTTTTTTCTCTCTTTTCTAAAACCTTAAAATCCCCAAATTCTCCGTACTTTGATAAAACGCTCTATTTTCAGCCCTAAAAATCTGATTTGGATTTGGTTTTATTAAAGATGATTAATTTCATTATTTTGAGGCTTTTAAAAGTAAACAATTAGTAGTTATTTACTTAATTTCTTTGTTGCTGTGTTTTAGATTGAAGGTTATTATGATAGCTGGATATACTCTGTGGCAGATATGTGGTTCTTATAGGTAAGGAAGCTCTTACCCATTTCTCATTTGGTCAATTTGTGATTTGGGTATGTTTTTGTTATCCTCATTGTTGTTTTGTTCACAAATTTTGGCTTTCCTTCGGTTAGTTCCATTCTGGGTTTTGTTTTGTACTTCGGTTTCTCATTATCCGATCGCTTTTTGGGTTGGAGGATTTTTTTTTAAAGGAGACCCAGATTTATTTCAGTTGAATGTTGAGATTATGCAACTTAACAGAGCCAATTCTATTTGGCTCTGCGTGAAACTGGCTCCACAAAGAGATACAATGTGGTTCTCGATGTTCGGAATCAATACTGTAATGACCATACCTTTATTAGCGTGAATACCATTATAAGTCATCAACATAATGACTGGGTAGTCATTTTTGTATTTACCATATCTTTGTTACCTTCAATACCAATGTCGGTTATTTACATAATGACCGGGTGATCATTCTTGTAATGACCATACCTTTGCTAGCGTGAATACCATTGTGGGTCATCTACATAATGACCGGGTGGTCATTTTTGTATCTACCATACCTTTGTTAGCTTTAATACCAATGTCGGTCATTAACATAATAACCGGGTAGTCATTCCTGTAATGACCATACCTTTGCTAGTGTGAATACCATTGTGGATTATCTACATAATGACCGGGTGGTCATTTCTGTATTTACCATATATTTGTTAACTTCAATACCAGTGTCAATCACTTACATAATGACCGGGTGGTCATTCCTGTAATAACTATACCTTTGCTAGCGTGAATACCTTTGTCGGTGGCAGCTCTTTCTCTCTTTAGATTTCAGTTTCTCTCTCTAAAACATTATAGATGCTGGTTTGAAAAAAAAATTTTAAGGCATTCGAGGGAGAGGGATATTGGGCGGGTGGGAGATGAGGGTAAACTCAGAATTTGACATACATTAAATGTTGTTGGGCCTCATATATCAGAGGCTTTGATGACGTGACAATGCTAGTAATGAAGGGAAAAAAATGATATTATTTTTGACAATATTTTTCCTACAGGTATTATTAATGAAATTAACCCTTCATTTAAACTAAAATATATATATATATATAATATTTTCGCCGTCAATTGTTTTTACATTTGCAAAAGTGTCCCCAACCTGATATCTGAACTTCTCTCTCCGTTCTTTTTTACCTCCTCCTCCTTTTGCCGGCCGAACTCTCTCTCTCTCTCTCTCTCTCTCCTTTTCTTATATTCACGGAAGCACAACCCAAGCTTAATTTCCCTGGCTTCACCACCGAGCTTTCCACTTAGTAGAAGAGTGACCATTTTCTGCAGCCAAACTTTCTTGGAGCAAAAGGAGAAATTTTGAGGTTAGGGTTTTCTCTCTTTGAATGTCCTTAATCCGAAATTTCCCTTTTGAATTAGTCTTTCCTCTTGATTTCCATTCTAACTGTGATCAAATCTCTTTTCTCATTCTGATTTTACCCCAAAAAAAAAAAAAAAAAAAACCCTAAATTTATAGTCCGTAAAAGTTGAGATTAGAGTTGAGTCTTTTAATTTCTAGCTTTTGGGGTTTATTAAACTTGTTTGTTTAAGATGGCAATGACTATAATGGTTCTCTTGCTTCAAAATGATTGCCTTATAAAAAAAAAATAATAATAATAATTTTTTTTATTTGGTGTATTTCTCAGGTCATGCCTTGTTGTACTGGTGCTTTGTGCTTATGGTTTATAGTTTTTCAATAGCTAGATTCGTTAATCCGTGTGTGGAGAACTTACGCCGACCCATTTTCGAACTCGGAAACATCTGTCTTTCACGAGTCTTGATTGGTACAATGAGAGAAATTAGAGTAAAAGGTGCATCTAGTTTGTGTAGTAGTACTACTTTATGTGATGAAGAAACTCATGTCCCTCAGTCTGACCTTGTCAATGACGAGCACAACTCGTCCGTTGGTGCGAAAGTCACTCCTGAAATAGAGATGAAGTATGTCCACCGTGTCTATGATGCGATCGCGCCCCACTTCAGTTCCACTCGGTTCGCTAAGTGGCCAAAAGTTGCAGCCTTTTTGTCATCATTGTCTTCTGGATCTCTTGTGCTGGATGCAGGATGCGGAAATGGGAAGTACTCGGGATTGAATCCTGATTGTTTCTTTATAGGATGTGACATAAGCCATCCGCTTGTTAAGATATGTGTGGATAGAGGGCATGAAGTTTTGGTTGCTGATGCTGTAAATCTTCCCTACAAGACTGGTTTCGGTGATGCAGCGATCTCTATAGCGGTGTTGCACCATTTAAGCACAGAGTGTAGGAGAAAGAAAGCGATTGAAGAATTAGTCCGAGTTGTGAAAAAGGGTGGTTTGGTTCTGATAACCGTTTGGGCTGTGGAACAAGAGGATAAATCATTGCTTAACAAATGGACTCCAATCTCTGAAAAGTATGCTGAGGAGTGGATAGGACCCAGCAGCCCTCGCGAGTGTAGTCCTTCGTCCTTCAAGTTGGAAAGTATCCCAGAAACCGAGGAGCATAGTTCAGGACATGCGAAAGGTTTTAAGGAGAGTTCAATTTGGAGGTTTCAGGAAACAACCGTTCAAAGCGAAGATGATTCGGTGGCTTCTAACGATGCAAGGGATGTGAATAATCAACAAGAGTATTTTGTCCCTTGGCACTTGCCTTATCACCGCGCTGAAGTCAGCGGTGCTTCTGCTTCTGCTCTTGCAAATGGCTTGGCGAAGAAAGATGATAAAAAGGGTGCTGTAGTGTACAACAGATACTACCATGTCTTCAGTGAAGGCGAGCTCGAAAGGTAGTACATATCACTTAAAAAATGTTTCCATCGGACAACACTCTTGTTACGTGAATCTTCCCGTCATCTACCATTCGAATTTTGTCATGAATGACTTCAAATTCATGCTTAGTCGATGTTCTTGTTCCAACTGAACTATGTCGTAGAATTTGACTCCTACTTTTGCCGGCAGTTTCTAAAGCTGTGACATGACTTTCCTAAATACCTCAGTAACCCGTCTTAATCGTCTAATATGCGCTATGTTTTGCAGGTTAGTATCTGGTATGGAGAATGCAGTGGTAGTTGATCGGTTTTTCGACAAATCAAACTGGTGTATCATTCTTGAGAAGACATCATGAAGAATCAATAATTAGGTTTAAAGAGCTTTTGAGTGTTGGAAAATAATTAAACTTGTGGGCCTACATATGTAATAAATGTGTATTATAGGCTATTTTAAAGTTCAGCTCATTTAAAGTGATCTAACAAGGGTTAATTTTATTGGGCATTGGGCATCAAATATGAGATGAGTTTATTGGTATGAGTTTATTCTGTGTCGAGACCTAATTTCATATTTCTAATTTTATGATGGATCAAAATAAAAATATGAAAATTATAATTACTACTGTTATATTAAACGATTATGATCCCCACTTCATACGAGATATTCATTCATATTCTCTCTGATATCTCATCATCAGTAAAAATATATATATTTTTCTCCAATAGAAAATCATATTGGATTGGAAGATCTATAATCCGCAATCGTCTCCTTCTCATGGATCAAAATATGCTTTCACTTTCATTCTCTTGATGATTTGACATAATGGATTTTGGATGTATTAGGTTTTCTTCATAAAGTTTTGATTTCTTCTTCTAACATCAAGATCTCTCCACAATCGTTTGGTAACTTTCTGCAACTTGTAGGCTGTAAGCAATAGATACACAAGAACACAGCGCAGAGAAAGAGAGAATTTTTTCATCAATGCATTTTTGAATTTTGCTTAAAGGATTTTTCTCGTTGTTATTTTTAGGAATTTGGATTCCAGCTCAATTACCATTTTATATATGTATAAAAAAAAAAATCCAATCGCACTGGTTTTAGTGTTGGACTAACATTGTTTACCATTGACTAGGAACAAGGAATGCATCAAATATGCATAACTTTTTTTTTTTTTTTAAACTGCGTGAATAATATCATTTTTAGTGCCAAAAAGAGAAGCTGCATGTCGTCATCTTAAAGCCTAAACTGGAGGGGAAGAACAACTACATGTCGTTTCTATGGTATCAACGACGACAAGCTTTAAAAAAGAAACGGTATAAATGACAGTGGAACTCGGAACACGAAAACATGTTGGGTCCTTTTGATGTCTTTGAGAAACGCTTTCTTTTCACGCTTCCCGAAGTATAATCGTGTTTAGTTCCTTTTTCATTTTCAACATGTTCTAGGGTTTATATACTCTATAGTTTCTGTCTATTTAACCCAGATTTTCTATCCCATTTTGCTATCTTAAAGGCTGTCTTCTCAATAAGTTTTTGACAAATCATTAATTTGTTTTGAAATTTTTAATATTTATCATTTTTTATGTGATTAAATTCTTAAATTCAGATGATGTGACATGACACTATTGGAAGGACATCCAATGAAATAGGAAATCTAGAACAACAGATTTTGATTCCTATATATTAGACATTGAAATGGAGAATATATCCCAAAATATTAAAAAAAAAAAAAAAAAAACAAACAAACACCAATATCGACTCACGTGGCTACAAACTACAAGAAAAAACTGATTTATAAGATTTTCCTTCGTATCTGAATTATTGTCTTATTTCAGTTTTTTTAACCTCTAATTAGATAAGTATGATGACTCAAAATTTAAAACAGTCATTGAGGGAGGATAATAAATATAAACATGGTTGTTTTCGCAATTTTCTCGATCTTGATATACAACCGGATTCACTAATTAATTTGAATGAAACGTTTAGGAAGAATAAACATGTGGTTATTTTGAAAACAAATATCCAAATAGGTATACCAACTATCAAGCATAAGCTCAAATCTTTAACGGCATTTCTAAATTCAATTTAGGAAAAAAAAAAAAACTAGTGGATTCAAAATACGATATAACTTTAAAAAAGGAGAGAAACACACTGTTTGATTGGAGGAAAAATCATTGTTATTACATACCACAACACAGAAAAATAACGGAAAATCTCAAGCATCATTGACAAAATTTTCGGCGATGAGATGATGGGAAAAAGAACAAAAAAAAAAAAAAAAAAAACAAAAAACAACAGAATTCTAGAATCCAAGAGACTCAAGGTAGTCAAAGGAATTATTAGCATTAATGAGTGTCTTCTATGAGGAATTATCACGAATTATGGCTTCCATTTTAAGTTGTAACACTACTTGTTGATTAAGAAAACATGTTATCATGAGGCGTGTTATGGCTTCCACAATTCCACTAATCAGACTAGTAGTTATTTCAACTTCAGCCAATACAATTTTTTTTATGGTTTTTTTTTTTTTAGTCTATTACATATCATCACTAGGTCTAGAAGTTCATTGTTTTTATTTTATTTTATTTTTTACTTTTGAGCAATTCCGCCTTTACAGGACAAGTAAGAGGAAATGAACTTTGTTCTCTACCTCTGTAACTACTATATGCATTTTTTCAAACATTTATAGGGAAATTTTTTTTTTTCTAGGGAAAATCAAATTTCTCTATGTGTGATGGTTAGAAGGAAAAAATTTAGATATTATTTAAAACTATTCTCACAATTTCAGAAATATAATGAATTTGACACAAGCAATGTCGTGTTTTACTGTCTTGCATCTATTTTTCTTTTGAAAAAAAAAAAAATTTAACGTCTTAAAACCAGTAAAATACAATTAATATTTAAGTAAAAAAGAATTGTAATTACTAAATAAACCAACAAACACATTAGTTAAACAGCTATCAATTTATTTATTTTTTAAACGAATTCATTAGTTGTTTTTAATTTTTCAACTGAATCGATGTCGAGAATATGATTAAGCAAAGTAAAAAAAAAAAAAAAAAAAGAGCAACATTGAAAAAGAAATAAGGTGCAAGAGACGTCTAGGAAGATAAATAATTAATAGAATGAAAAGAAAAGAAATAATGTTTGTTCTTTACTTTTCAATTAAGAAGTGAATTAAGAAATGTTGGAAAAGAAATAAGGTTCTAGAGACGTATTGAGTAGATGAACAGTCGATAGGGCAAAAACATTAGAAATTATGGAGGCAAAATAGCTTTTATATCATACTGTAACACGTTCTCGTTTAATTTTTTTTTCCAAATAGAATAATTTTATTCTTGTAGGTTATTTAAAATTAAAAAAAATTGAGCTTTTAATTCATTAATTTTTCTAAGAGAAGTAACGATAAATAGCCTTATTTACCTTTTTACGATAACAAATGAAGTAATTATCAAATTTTAAAATGTTTAAAATAAATAAAAAACTTCTTAAGGAAATAAAATATTTATCATTTACTATTATTTATTTTAAATGTTTAAACATACTTTTTTTTTTTTTCTTGAATTTGAAAATAGGGAATTCGATATTTGCACTTTTAAGTAGAGTCATGTATGGTAATATCATTAGACTATACCTGTAATCACTAAAACCTACTATTTAATGTAATTATTTTTGTAATTTTTTAAAAAAATTTCTTTCTCCCTTATTTAAAATCATTTAAATATATTTTTCCCGTGAGTTAATTAGACTTATTTATTTATTTAAAGTGTGTTTAGTTCGTTGTTTAAAGATGAAATTTTTACGTTGCAGTTAATTGATTTTTTAAAAATTAGTTATAAATTTTATTAATATTTCAGAAAAAAAATAAAAATTTAGATAAAAAATATAATTTAATTAGAGCTAAATTTAAACACCAAATAATTCATTATATTTTCTTAGCAGGAGCATTTGAGAAATATTTTTGATTATTTTCTGATTCTGTAGTTTTGACCTTCACTATTGAAAATTTTGTTTTTGCCCTTAAACATTTCTAAAATTTGCACAAGCGCCCCCAACAGATATCAGAGCTTCACTGCTTCCTTTTTCCCTTTCTTCTCTGTCCAAACTCTCTATCTCTCTCTCTCTCTCTTTGCTTGGCTTCACCGCCGAGTTTTCCACCAACGAGAAGAGTGGCCCATTTCTCCCGCGAAACTTTTTGGAGCAAAAGAAGACATTTTTAGAGATCTTTTAATTTTCAGGTACCTTTCTCTCTTTTGAATTACCTTAATCTGAAATTTCGCTCTTTAATTTGGTGTTTCCTTCTTGATTTCAATTCTAACTGTGATGGAACATCTTTTCTAGTTCTGATTTTTTTTTTCTCTCTTTTCTAAAACCCTAAAAATCCCCAAATTCTCCGTACTTTAGTAAAACGCTCTATTTTCAGCCCTAAAAATCTGATTTGGATTTGGTTTTATTAAAGATGATTAATTTCATTATTTTGAGGCTTTTAATAGTAAACAATTACTAGTTATTTACTTAATTTCTTTGTTGCTGTGTTTTAGATTGAAGGTTATTATGATAGCTGGATATACTCTGTGGCAGATATGTGGTTCTTATAGGTAAGGAAGCTCTTACCCATTTCTCATTTGGTCAATTTGTGATTTGGGTATGTTTTTGTTATCCTCATTGTTGTTTTGTTCACAAATTTTGGCTTTCCTTCGGTTAGTTCCATTCTGGGTTTTGTTTTGTACTTCGGTTTCTCATTATCCGATCGCTTTTTGGGTTGGGGGATTTTGTTTTTTCAAGGAGACCAAGATTTATTTCAGTTGAATGTCGAGATTATGCAACTTAACAGATCCAATTCTATTTGGCTCTGCATGAAACTGGCTCCATAAAGAGATACAATTTGGTTCTCGATGTTCGGAACCAACACTGTAGGGCCCATTGTATCTCTTGCAGGGCTGGCTCAAGCGGGGCCTATTAGTTTGTTGAACTTCGTATATATATCTTGTGCTTGTTCATCCTTTTTTCTTGTTTAAATGAAATTTTGCTTGTTCATCTAATAGCTAAATTCCATCTAATGAAATTGAGCGTTCAGGCTTTTTGAGGGCTTTGTTCTTATTAGCGCTTTAAACATAGGTTTCTTGAGCTTTAATAAGAAGTTACTTTTTCTACAAAAATAAAAACCTTCATTGTGTTTCTTAATGGTTTTACCATCCTGTTGGTCTGTAGTTAGAGACCGCGACTAAAATTTCATGAGGAGTTTTCAGGTCCTGTATTATTGCTTGTTTATCTAGAAGAGGACAGTTTAACCAACTGAAAGTTGGTAGCAGCTATGCTACCCACTGGAGCAAAGGATACCCAACTCCGTGACAACAACAGCCAGAAGGTTCACCCACAACCCATGGAAGAGGCCATGAATCAGAATCCGGAAGCTGTGGAAGCGCTGGTATCGAAGATTTTTACGAACATCTCCTCCCTTAAGTCGGCTTACATTCAGCTTCAAGCAGCTCATACCCCCTATGACCCTGATAAAATCCAAACCGCTGATAAACTTGTGATTTCTGAGTTGAAAAACTTGTCTGAACTCAAGCACTTTTACAGAGAGAACAACCCCAAACCGGTGTGTATTTCACCACAGGACTCTCGCTTGGCTGCTGAGATCCAGGAACAGCAGAGCCTGCTGAAGACCTATGAGGTTATGGTCAAGAAGTTCCAGTCTGAAATTCAGAATAAGGATGCCGAGATCCTTCAGTTGCATCGGCAAATTGAGGAGGCGAACCAGAAGCGGGTGAAGCTGGAGAAGAATCTAAAAATTAGGGGGTTGTTGACAAAAGATTCAGAAGGTTCTGCCGATGAAAATGGATTTTTCCACTTGGATCTAACTCCCGAGCTTTTCACCTCATCTGTAGAAGCTACCTTCAAAGCGATCCATGATTTTTCTAAACCGCTGATCAACATGATGAAAGCTGCTGGGTGGGACCTTGATGCCGCAGCTAACTCAATCGAACCTAATGTTGTTTATGCAAAAAGAGCTCACAAGAAATATGCGTTTGAATCCAATATATGCCAACAAATGTTCAGTGGGTTTCAGCAGGAAAGCTTTGGAATAAAAACAGATGATTACGTGGTCACCAAAGAGAGCTTCTTCAACCAATTTCTTGCATTGAGGGAGATGGATCCACTCGACATGCTCGGTCAAAGCCCAGATTCTATTTTCGGGAAGTTTTGCAGGAGCAAATACCTAGTGGTGGTCCACCAGAAAATGGAGGCTTCATTTTTTGGAAACTTGGATCAACGGAATTATGTGGTGGGAGGCGGGCATCCGAGGACGCCTTTTTACCAGGCATTTCTGAAACTGGTCAAGGCAGTCTGGCTTTTGCACAGGCTGGCGTATTCTTTCGATCCCAGTGTCAAGGTCTTCCAGGTAAAGAGAGGGAGTGAGTTTTCGGACGTTTATATGGAAAGCGTCGTGAAGAATTTGATAATAGATGAAACTGATCAAAAACCGAAGGTTGGACTCATGGTTATGCCTGGATTTTCGATCGGGGGCAGTGTGATTCAGAGTAGAGTTTATCTCTCCGGAATGAAGGTTGCCGAGTAACTCCCCAACCCGTGTAATGAGAAAAACCCAAATGAGTACTAGGTGTGTTTAATACTGTCTTGTTGTGCTTTTATGTAAACATGTTTGTTTCTGTTCTTGGTGTATTTTCTGTAGTTCTTGTTCCTGTTTTGTGAGCTTTTCAACGATTTCTCTCTATCAAGCTTTCTATCTACATGCCTTGTTTTTGTTGTGTGTATATGATTAGCACTTTGACTCAAACTTTCAATCAGTTGAAACCTTTAAACCTAAGAAGAGTGAGATTTACAAATTTCTTTACTTAAAAAAATAAAATTTAATTAAGAAGTGGACTTTGATTAAGTTGGTGGGGGTAGTTTTTGCCGCAATAACACTTGATCTAATTATGATCTTTGGCAGTGTCACCACTTGCAATGAAGATATATGATAAGTATATTGTTAGAGAGTCTCCTAACCTTAACTCTAAGGATTATGCAAGCTAAGCAATGTTTATTTTCGACATTAATTAAGGGCTAATGAGTATGCCATATCCCCTTATGCATTAAAAAAACTTGTTAATTACTTGGTTTAAAATATTTATTATAGTACACGTGCCCTTTTCTGCAAAGAGCTAAAAACAGCGAAGCATTTCCTTATGAATTAGGATTCCAATATGCCTTAAAAACCAAGCAAATTAATGACCATTCCTTGGCCTATATTAACCTGATTTGATTCGACTTCGAAATGACAATTAAAAATGAAAAAAATTAGATAAATAGACACATTTTAAACACTTAAATAAATGTCTATTTTTTTTTAAATAAGTAGTTGACTATAGTCAGTTAATGATTTAACCATAGTTAGTCAGACTTCAATATGCCTCGAAACCAAGCAAAGTAATGACCATTCCTTAGTCTATATTAGCCTAATTTGATCCAACTTTGAAATAACAATTAAAAATGAAAAAAATTAGATAAATAAGCACATATTAAAGACTTAAATAAATGTCCAAAAATCTTTTTAATCACGAAAATAGTTATTAATAAGTGATCGGTTATAATTAGTCAATGATTAACTATAATTAATAAGTGATTTACCATAATCATTCAATGAAAAATAAATCACCGATTAACTATAATCAATTAGTGATTAACTGTTTAACCTTTTTTAAAAATTACAATTTTTCCAATTTTACGTAGCTTTAGCCGTTTGTTAAAAAATTTCTTTAAAAAAAAAAAAAAAAAGTCAGTTACCCACAAATCACATTAAAAATGCCCTTTCTTTTGTATAGTCCAGATATCTGATTATTTCAGCTTAAAGCACGTAATTAAATCGCACGTTATGGTAACCATGTGAAAGGATCTCTATATATCTCTCCTTGACACCTCAAAACTCATCCAAATTTTTGCATTTTTCCCAGTCCTTCAAACCAATCACCAAAAACAACAACAACAACATTTCATGGCGGACCTTAGACTTCCCTTGCTCCTAATAATCTTCGTCTCCATCTCCCACACCTCTCCCACCACAGCTCACCCTACCCTCCACAAGCGCTCCCGAACCCGGGCCTACATCGAGGCCGCATGCCGCGACACCCGGTACCCGGACCTCTGCGTCCGGTGCCTCTCGGGCTACGTCGACCGGGCCAACGTGACCATACGAAGTCCACAAGATCTGGCGCAATACGCCTTGGCGATAAGCCTCTACCGGGCTCGCTACACGCGGGCTTTTCTCCTCGAAGTGGCTAAAGAGCTCAAGGCCGTGAGGGCCAAGGAGTACTTGGCCGTGAAAGACTGCTTGGACCAGATTAATCTGTGCGTGGACCAACTGAGCATGTCCATCAAAGAGCTGCGCCTGTTGGGACACGAGCAGGCCGAGGGTGGTCACCGCCATGACATGATCTTTTGGCACATTAGCAATGTGGAGACGTGGGTCAGCTCCGCCCTGACCGACGCCAGCAACTGCGTGGACGCGTTTCCTGGGCGTAGAATGAGCAAGTTGAAGGCCACTGTTAAAGGGAAGGTCCAGAACGTCGCTGAGCTCACTAGCAACGCCTTGGCCTTGTTTCACCGCTTCGCCTCCCAGTACCGAGCCACCGCCGCCGCCACCCCCGCCACCGACACCGCCACCACCAGGAAGCCTTAGAGTTATGTGGATGAGTAACATGAGTTATGTGTTTGTTGTTCTTTTGTTAATCATGTGTTGCAGAGTTATTTTACATGTGTGAACACAAATTTTTGTTTGTCAACTTACGTACAGTAATTAATCAAGTACATGTCCAATGTTGTATATGAGATAAGGATGAAGAAATTTTAACATGTCACTAAAACTGATTTGATTTTAATAAGGTTAAACATATATATATATATATATATATTTGAGTGTGTCTATTGTCTATTGGAGAGTCGTGTATGGTGATGGTATACGTGTCCTTTACTATTACTAAACTATATGAGGTCACATGGTTGAAGCCTAGTCAAGAGGCACTAATAATGCAAAAAATAGTGGGAGTAGAAGCTAGAAAGATACAAGAGACAAGTTGGCTTTTTTGAAGTTAAAATGTCTCCGCATGTTTTCTCCTTTAGCATCATGTAGTAAGGAAGTAAAGGTCCATTGAATCTTCACTTGCAACCTTCTTTCTTCCTTTGAGCACGAACAAGATTATGGATTGTTTTTTTATTTTTATTTTTCACCATATGGGTGTTGATGCCAGAAATGGTTCCGGCAGCAACAGCCAATGTGATCGGGTATTCCGACTAATACTCGTCAGTCGCTCCGCTGTCAGTAACTTGCAAAAAGGAAGCACCTCGGAATGATGAGGACACCGGTGTGGTGTCTGCCGTGGGCACTCCGATGCTTAAGTCAGAAAGGATACCGATATGCAAGAAGAGAGGCAGAGCTTTGGCAAGGAAAAAATGACCATACCTGAATTTGTGGGTTCTTCCTCTATTTATAGGCGTTTCCCGCGGGTCCGGGTGCTCGGGGCGACCCGGCCGGGTCAGCCACCTTGGGTACCCGGTGGGTACGTAGGCCTGTAGGAGCTACTGGCCTAATAGATGGGCGCCACGTGGCCCTAGGCCCTGGTCAGTGAGCAGCAGGACGCCATGGGCGTCACCGGCAAGGGGGTAACAGTGTTTGTCAGTGGTTGGCCGCAGGTGGTGATTTGACGTGTGATGGGAGTTGGTGGGCGGCGTCGGCGGCTGGTGGGGTGTCAATACAACCGATGTCAGACCACGGATGACCACCTGGAGCATGACATGGAGGCCGAAGCATGTGTAATTTTAGCCGAGGGGGTCCGAGTACTCCGAGCAGTGGCCACCCGAGTACCCGGTTCCGACAGAGTTATCGCCTCTTTGGCCAAATGGGTGTTCCCAAAGCAGCAGCGATCCGAGCCGAGAAGGTTGTCCGGTGGTCGGAGATGATCGAGTCATCAACATAAGCCTCCCAGCATCTCTGGACTGGTCGAGACCAGGGATGCATGTTCCGGTGTAAACAGCCAGGCTCGGTGCGTTCCCGTTTTACGCTCGGTATGAACAGGCAAGTGGTCGGCTACTCGGGTGCTTGGGAGTTCTCGGAGGTGTTGCCGTGGAATTCCGCCACGTGTCGGGTGTGCCACATGTCGGAAACTTCACATGGCATCGTGCGGCTGGTGGGAAGGCGATCCGGCAACTGAAATTTCAAAATTTGAATTTAAGGGAGCGGTTGGCGGGAAGTCAAACCGGCACCTAGAAGCTCGTGCCCAATCGTCTGGGCGCCTATAAATGGGGGGGAAAGGTGACTCATTTGCCATCGTCTGCAAAGAAGACTAACTCGTCGAGAGCTGCCGAAAACTACCGAGGAGCAAGAGCCGTTAGCGCATTTCCGAAAGCTACTGAGTACGCCGAGAAGGTAAAGAATTCTTCCCTAACCCTTCAATATGAGTGACGTGACAGATTCAGAGAACGAAGCCTTATCGGGGAGTGTGGACGTCATCGGGGATTCAGACACGGGGGCAAGTTCGAGTACGTCGTCGTCGTCGTCATCAAGCACGCCAGTCACTCCGACCAGTTGTCGCAGCGAAGGGGCGGCCCGGCTGGTTGAAATTTTGCAAGTGGGTTCGGGCACCCGTCCAGACAGCCGGTTCATCCGTGAACTGGACGGAGCCGCCCCTGATCCGCCGGTACAAGCGAACTCAACCGGTGTCGCATCTGAGAGGTCGGCCGGTCAGGCGAGCACGTCAGGCCGGGAAGGGACAGAGAGCTCGGACAGCCCGGATCCAGCTACTGAGCCGCTAGGTGACTGCTATCGGCCAGAAGGCCGGGCCATGCGCATCAATAATCAGCGAGTCTACCGCCGATCGAACCAGGAAATAGCGGAGCATGCGGGGGCTTCACTGTTTACTCGGTAGACTTCTACACATCTGCCGTGACCCCGGGATACCTTGCTGCCCTCAGGAGGGACTTCCAGATTCTCGCCGAGGTGGACCTGAGGGTTCCGGACGAGAACGATCTGCCGTCTCGACCACCACTAGGCTATATTGCCCTTTCCGCCGAGTATTTCCGGGCCGGCCTCCGTCTACCTTTGCACCCGTTCATCAGACGAGCGCTCACGCAGCTGAACGTGGTCCCAGCTCAGCTGAACGCGAACGCCTATCGCATTCTGGTCGGATGCTTCATCCTCTGGGCCAAGAACTTCGCTGCCGAGCTGCCCTTCCGGGCGTTCCAAAACCTATACCGAATGAAGTCAGCCCTCTCGTTAGCGGGCTCCTACTATTTCCAGGGGTTCAAGGGGACGTTCGTCGCCAAGTGCCCGGATTCCGACAAGCAGTTCAAACACCTGTGGTTTACGCGGGTGGCAGGTGACTGCACAGGCATCTTGCTCGGAACGAGCTTCCCCGGAGTGAAAGGGTCCCCGTGGTGTTCCAGAATGGCTACGTGTGGACTCGAGCGCCGCATATACCGGAGACGACCCGGGACATGGTGGCGGGGCTTCAGAATCTGGCCAAGCACGAGCGAGACCACAGGACGCTGCTGGACCAGTCCAGCTTATCCGAGCACGGTTGGCTTGGTTTTGCGTCAACATCCCAGATGCCGAGCGTCCGGAGGCCAGAGCCCGTCACCGTGGCCCGGATGCTAGAACCGACCGTCCGTTTCCGGTCCCGGTCCACTGCCGCATCGGCCGAGGCCGCTTTCGACCAGCCCGAGACTCGAGGGGTGGCATCGGGGGTTCCGGTGAGCCAACTACCGCATGGCGACACATCTCCCGGGTCCTGGGGTCCGCGTATCGCCGACGAGGATCTCGACCTGGTGATTCGGAGGCTCAGTCCTGTTCGGGGTCAACGCGCTGCTCGCGGGCTGCAGATCGAAGGTCGGCAACAAAGCCTCGCCGAGCACTCGCAGCAACCGTTAACCGAAGTTTTTTTTTTGACTCCTTTCTTTTTGTTCGCAGAGCCGATGGCTGACAGGCGAGGAACCAAGAGGCCGACTGAGGAGGACATGAGGGAAAGGCTGGCGAAGATGGCCAACCTAGGCAAAGGCAAGGCAAGGCTGGGACCTCTGCTCCGCCTAGCCAGAACGTGGCGCCCCCGGCTACTCGGGCGACACCAGCCCCATCTGCCCCCGCCACCGCGAAGGCAGCAACTCCGACTCCGGCTCCCCAGACCAGCCGACCACCGGGCTTTTCTCGGGATGACCGACAACCAGTACGCCCAGATGTCCGCTCTAGCCGCACGAGGGAAAACCGACCTGCTGCCCAGTCGCTCGCTCCCCGGAGTGCTCGGGGAGAGTCGCGACTCGACCCGGCGCATCTCCCCCCAAGCCAAGCGTCTTCGACCTATCGGGCCCTGGTCATGAAGTTCGAGGAGTGGCTTAGCGTTGAGATTGCGGAGTCCTCCAAGCGCTCGGACCCTGTCCAGGCTGCTAACGACGGCGTCAACAAGCAGATTGAGGCCTTGTGCATCATGTTGTCCGGGTACGCCGCGGCTAAGGGGTTTGCCAATCAGATGGCGGACGAGGTGAAGGCGGCAAACACCGATGCGAGGCATGCGAGGGGAGCCGAGAAAGAGGCCAGGACGGCCAAGGAAGCGGTGGAGGAGGCCAGGAAAGAGGCCGAGGACAGGGCTAAGGTTGCCGAGGAGAGGGCGAAAGAGGCCGATGGCAGGCAGCGGTTTGCGGAGGACTTGGTCCAGAAGGCCGATTAGGCCGTCGAGGAAGCGGAGACATCTAAGACCGAGCTGGAAGAGGCTCTACATAAGGCTGAACAAGAACTTGCTTCTGCTCGGGTAGAGCACGAGAGATATGTTCGATTAGCCCTTCCCGCTGCCCTCGAAGAGGCCCGAGCACAGGTCGTGGCCGATTTCCTCGAGTCAGAGGACTTCAATGAACGCGTTGCCCAAATGTACTGTGAGGGTATGCGGGACATAAAGGCTGGGTCCACCGCGGCCAACCCGTCGCTGGTCGGGGTGGACTGGTCTTTCGTGCCAGCAGAGTCCGAGGAGACCGTGGCCGAGGAGCCGCCTGAGGAGGGGGAAGTCACTGGTACTGCCCAGGAACTTGGGGACGTCATCATTCTCGACGACCAGATCGCCGAGCTAGAGCAACCAGCCCCTGCCGAGTCTGTCCAAGCAGCTGCGACCGCTGAGCCCGAGCCCGATCAGTCGGCCACGGTCGTGTCAGCTGACCAAGAGCAGTCCGTGCCACCAGCCGCCTAGCCCGACCATCTCTTTACTTTTATTCTCTCATCATCATCTCATTCATTTTTTTTTTTTTGGGTTCGGGGGTGCCCAACTTGTACCCCTCTCCAACTTTTTTAAATGAAGTGTTTATTTGTTGCTGTTGTGTTGTTTTTTTTTTTTTTTTTTTTTTTTTTTTTTTTTTTTTTGCATGGTAATGTATTTCCCCGCCGGTTGGTTAGGTGTTTTTCATCCAACTCCAACCTTGGTCGGTTACAAACAAGGGATCCCGCGTTTGGACGTCCCTTTTTGGGTCCTGGTCGGGTTGCCCTTTTGGGTTGCCCGGTCTAGGGACCTAACTCTGTGGTCCGAGAACCACAGGAATTGGGATGCCTGCAAAGGCAGATGGGTCCTGGTCGGGCTGCCCTTTTGGGTTACCCGGCTTAGAGACCTAACAGATACCCTTGTGCACAACAAGTTGAAATTCAATGTTTTTCTTTTATTATGTGAATCTTTTACTGAAGAATCGGCACAACTCAAACTATTGGTAGAAACGCTTCAGGTGATCGGCGTTCAACGGAAGCCCTAAGTTCCTACCGTCTTGGTCGGATAGACGGTAAGTCCCGGGTCTGACAATGCCGGTGATCGTGTAGGGCCCGTCCCACTTAGGGCCGAAAGAGTCGAGCCCAGGCCCTTGGACGAGTACCATTTTCATCACTAGATCCCCTACTCGGAAGACTCTTGGTTGGAACTTCTTGTCGTAGTACCTGGCCACAATTTGGTTGCGAGCAGCCGTCCGGATCAGGGCTTGCTCTCGTTTTTCTTCGACCAGGTGCAGCTCGGGCAGCATCCGACCAGCATTATCCTCCTCATTGTAGTTCTCAACTCGGAAACTCTGCAATCCGACCTTGACCGGGATGACAGCCTCTACACCGAAAGCCCATGGCGAAGGGTGTCTCCCCGGTCGCGGTACGCTTAGTAGTCCGATACGCCCAGAGTACTCGGGGGAGTTCATTTATCCAGGTCCCTTTGTGTCTTTCAAGGTTCTTTTTTAATATTTCCTTGATCGTTTTGTTGGCAGCCTCCACCTGTCCGTTACTTTGATGATGCCCGGGGGAGGAGAACACTTTCATGATCCCAAACTGCTCACATAGCGCGAGGACTTGTCCCCAAACTGCTTCCCATTGTCCGTGACTATAGTGTGGGGGAGGCCGAACCGGCAGATGATGCTCTTCTATAGAAAGCTTGTGCACTTCGCCTCGGTTGTTGAGCTAGGGGCTCCACTTCGATCCACTTGGTGAGGTAGTCTATCGCCACTAAACAGTAACGAATCTGCGATCGGGCCATCGGGAGTGGTCCGATCAAGACGATGGCCCACTTCGCGAATGGCCTCGCGGATACTACCGAGGTGAGCCTCTTCGGGATGAGACTTGATAGCTTTGGCGAACTATTGGCATTTCATACACTTCCGGGTAAACTCCATAGCGTCTCTGCTCATAGTCGGCCAGTAATACCCCTGACGGAGACACTTGAATGACAGGGCCTTCCCCCCAAGTGATTCCCACATACTCCGCTGTGGATCTCTTTCATGACGTACTCAGCCTCGGCCGGTCCGACGCAGCGTTGGTAGGGAGTAGAGAGTCATCGGCGGTACAAGCTTCCCATCGATCAGTGTGTACCTGGCCGAAGTGTTCCTGATCCTCCGGGCCTCTTCTCGGTCTTCAGGCAGTTGGGAGTCAGCGAGATATCGGGCGATCGGGTCCATCCAGGTCGGGGGTGCTTCGGCAACAAGGACTATCTCTTCTCGGTCAATGCTCGGCTGGTCAAGCTTTTCTATAGGAAAAGAGACGAGTCCCTCCAGATTATTTCCTGAAGCCAGCCGGGCCAGGGCGTCTGCCTTAGCGTTCTCGGCGTGGGGTATCCTGGTTACTCGTTGGCGCTTAAACTGGCCGAGAAGGGTCCTTACCTTCTCTAGGTATTTTGTCATCCGCTCTTCCCATGCTTGGAACTCCCCAGTGACCTGGTTGACTATGAGCATCGAATCACTGAACACCTCGATGTCTTGCACTCCGAGCTCACGGGCCAATCCGAGCCCGGCAATGACGGCCTCGTATTCCGCTTCATTATTGGAGGCCTGAAAATTGAAGCGTAGCGCCTGGCTGGTCTTGAATGATCCGGACTGATAAGAACAAGCCCAGCTCCGGAGCCCCCCAAGCCGGAGGACTCATCGACGAACAGCTTCCACCCTTCGGTACTCGGGTTCCCTGATCCTGCGGTGCTCATGGCCGGAGTGCTGGCACTCGTTTCCGAGCATTCAGGGACTGATCCGGAAACTCCAGTGAACTCGGCCACAAAATCAGCCAGCGCTTGTGCCTTGATTGCAATGCGAGGGACGTATTCGATGTCAAATTCCTCCCGAGTTCTATCGCCCACTTCACGATTCGTCCTGACAATTCAGGATTCTGCAATACTTGGCGGAGTGGGTAGCTGGTCGGAATCCGGATTGGGTGACCCTGAAAGTAAGGTCTCAACTGCGGGCTGACGAAACCAACACAAGGGCCAATTTTTCTAACGGGGTGTACCTCTCCTCGGCTCCCTGGAATGCTTGCTGCTGTAGTAGACTGGTGCTGCACCCGGTCTTCTTCTCGGATCAGGACGGAGCTCACAACCTTTTCCGAGACGGCAAGGTAAACGTAGAGCGTTTCCCCGGGGAGTGGTTTTGACAGCTGGGGCGGACTAGCGAGGTATTCTTTCAGGCCTTCGAAGGCCTCGCCGCACTTGCTTGTCCCAGTTCACCCCCCCTCTGGCCTTGAGTGCCTGGAAAAATGGAAGCATTTATCGGTCGATCTAGACACGAACCGGGAGAGAGCTGCGATCATCCCAGTCAGTTTTGCACCTCCTTCACCGTCCGCGGGGGGGTTGCAAATCACCACAGCCTGGGCCTTGCAGGGTTGACCTCTATTCCTCGATGGTTCACCATGAACCCTAGGAACTTCCCGGATTCCACCCCGAATGCGCACTTGGTTGGGTTGAGTTTCATCCTGTATTAGTGCAGGATGCCAAAGCAGTCTCGGAGGTCTCGGACATGGTCGTCCAATGGCCGATTTTTTACCAGCATGTCGTCCACGTAGACCTCCATGGATTTTTCGATGAGCGGGGCGAACATTTTGTTCATCAGCCGCTGGTAGGTTGCTCCAGCGTTCTTAAGGCCGAACGACATGACCTTGTAGCAGAACAACCCCTGGTCGGTTGTAAACGCGGTCTTGGCCTGGTCGGCTCGGCTCAGGGGTATCTGGTTGTACCCGGAGTAAGCGTCCATGAAGCTGAGCAGCTCGTGTCCTACTGTCCGCATCGACGAGCTGGTCAATTCGCGGGAGTGGGAAGCAGTCTTCGGGCATGCCTTATTCAGGTCAGTGTAGTCTATGCAGAACGCCACTTCCCAGAAGATTTCTTGACCAGGACGACATTCGCCAGCCAATCCGGGTAGGTCACCTCCCGGATGAAACCGGCGGCAAGCAGCTTTTTCATTTCTGCGTTGATGGCCTCGTACCTCTCCGAGTTGAACGCTCTCCGCTTCTTGAATCACTGGCTGGTGCTTTGGGTTGACGTTCAGTTGGTGACACATCATGGCTGGGTCGATCCCCGGCATATCCTTGTGAGACCAGGCGAAGACATCTCTGTGTTCTCAGAGAGTCTGCTCCAACTCTGCTTGGGTCCCAGGGGCAAGTCTAGAGCCGAGCAGTACCGTTCTCTCCGGTCGCTCCGGATCCAGCTGGAAAGGGATCAGGTTCTCTACAGGGAGTGCTCGGATCTCCTCTTCTGGCATCTGGGGGTCCAGGTCGGCTAGAGGTTCATCTACCGCGAGGATGGTGGCCACGGTGGTGGGGGCGGGAGCCTTCCGGCACACTTTGTTTACTGCCTCCATGTAGCACTTACGGGCCCCTTCCTGGTTTCCTCGGAAGACAACGATCCGTTGCCGGTGGGGAACTTCATGGCGAGGTGGTAGGTGGAGACTACCGCTTTCAGCGCGTTGAGGGTAGGCCTTTCAAGGATGACATTGTAGACGGATGGCCGGTCTACAACGATGAATTCCACCATCCGGGTCGCCTTCTCCGGGCCATCACCGATCGTAACCGGGAGGCGGACGGTGCCAGCTGCGCGGACGCAGTCTCCGGCAAACCCGTACAGTTGTGTCTTCGCCGGTGTTAACGTGGCTCCCACGATCTTCAACCTTGAGAATGCGTCCATAAACATCACGTCAGCGGAACTCTCGCTGTCGATGAGGACGCGTCGACAACGTTGTTGGCCACCCTGATCTCGCCGACCACAGCGTCGTTGTGCGGATGAAGCAGCCGATCAACCTCGTCATCTGTGAAGGTGATCGGGGGGCTGTCCTGGTGGCATATCTTTGAGATATGCTCCGCCATGTTGATATACTCCCCGCGAGCGAACTGCCTCACCTCGCGGGCATAACTCCTCCTGCTGCTGGCGGTGTCCTCGGTAGCTGTCCCACCAAAAATGGTATGGACTATGTGCTCGGGCTCGGCCCTTTTGTCCGATTGCTCGGTCCTGGGTTTTGCTGAGCGGCGGGCGCGGCTCGGTTGCCCTGCCCGGCCGGAGTTATTATTTTCTCCACGAACTCCCGCAGGTGGCCCTCGCGGATTAGCAGCTCGATCTGATTTCGAAGCTGTATGCAATCCTTAGTGTCATGGCCCACATTCTTATGGAAATGACAGTATTTGTTTTGATTCCTACAAGAACGGTCCGTCCGGATTGGAGGTGGGTCTCGGAGTAATCCGCGACCAGGACACCTGGTTGAGGACGTGCTCTATCGTAGTGACCAGTGGGGTGTATTGTCGGAACCTCCCCGCTGGCGTTCTCGGGCTGGATCGGCTTCGGCACGGGTTTCCACCACGGGGTTCTTCCCCTTATCCTGTCGGTTCTGATCGGAGTTTCTCGGCTGACCCCGCTTTGACCTTCTGTTGGAGGGCCGTTCTTGATCTTGGACCTCCAGCCCTCGACCCTTGACGTACTCGTCAGCCTCTGCGTGTCTCCATGCTATTCCCCTTAAGTGTGTAAATGAGGTCGGCCTGTCGTAGGCAAGCGTCCAGACGAGGCGGGGGTTATTGATGCCTTCCCTGAGGGCCTGGGTCAGAGTATCGTCCGTGCAGTCTTCAACTTGCAAGACAGCCTTGTCAAACCGCTCCAGGTACTTCTTCAGCGTCTCGTTCTCGCGCTGCTTGATGTCGAACAGATGTGAGGCCCCCAGTTTCCTGGTCCTCGAACCAAGGAATGCTGCCGAGAATGAGCTCACCAGCTGCTGGAAACTGTCGATCGACGCAGGTGGTAGCCTCCGGTACCACTGCCGAGCAGCACCGGTTAGGGTCAGACAGAACGACTTGCAGAGGGCAGCCTCGTTGGCGCTTTGAATCAGCATATGCGTCTGGTAATTCTCGAGGTGCTCGTCCGCATCGGTGGAACCGTCATAAGAGGGTATGGTTGGCATCTTGAACCTGGAAGGGTAGGGTGACGCCATGATGGATGGGGTGAACGGCGGGTCGGCTGATCCGGGCGGCTCCAACCCGCATTGCTGTCCGATCAGCCGATCAAGCTGACGCTGCAAATGATCTAGCTGGCTCTGATCGCGGTTTTCCCTCTCAGCAGGCTTGTCTACTGACGCTTCTCGGCCTAAACGGTGGTAGATCTCCGGTCTTCCCAAACGATCGAAGACCGATGTGGTGTTTCTCCTGATGTTGATGACTTCTCTACGGTCGTCACCAGGATTGTCTCCAGTCGGGGCTGGCTGCTCGGGTGATTCCGAGGGGTTGATCCTCGAGCGACGCTCCTTGAGCGCATCCTGCTCGGCTCCCCCTCCTTGTTGCCGCTGTCTTTCCGCGCTTCCTGGTGCGACCGACCACTCCGGGCAGCTGTGGGTGAAGGGTCGCGACGTCGCTTGCCGATCTAGGCGGCCTGCTCGGTGTCGACTCGGCCGCTTCCGTTCGCTGTTGAGGCAGCTGGGCATTGTGGGTGTCGCGGAAGGCTTCCATGAGCACCTGCACAGTTTGGGTCAGCGCTTGGACGTTCCCAGCGATGATTTCTGTCTGGGTCGGCCTGCGCTGTGCCCGAGCACCTCTCTGGCGCCGTGGTGGTCTGGTACTTTGCGAACCCGTTGGGGCAGGGTTATCATCTTCCTGGATGTCTTGGTTGGTGTGCTCGTCCATGGTATGTCAAGTGAACGAGGGTGGAGATATTGATTGCTGGAAAGGCGGATGTTCGAGCCCTCCTTCTAGCGCCAAAATGTTGATGCCAGAAATGGTTCCGGCAGCAACAGCCATGTGATCGGGTATTCCGACTAATACTCGCTAGTCGCTCCGCTGTCAGTAACCTGCAAAAAGGAAGCACCTCGGAATGATGGGGACACCGGTGTGGTGTCTGTCGTGGGCACTCCGATGCTTAAGTCAGCAAGGATACCGATATGCAAGAGGAGAGGCAGAGCTTTGGCAAGGCAAAAATGACCATACCTGAATTTGTGGGTTCTTCCTCTATTTATAGGCGTTTCCGCGGGTCCGGGTGCTCGGGGCGACCCGACCGGGTCGGCCACCTTGGGTACCCGGTGGGTACGTAGGCCTGTAGGAGCTACTGGCCTAATAGATGGGCGCCACGTGGCCCTAGGCCCTGGTCAGTGAGCAGCAGGACGCCATGGGCGTCACCGGCAAGGGGGGTAACAGTGTTTGTCAGTGGTTGGCCGTAGGTGGTGATTTGACGTGTGATGGGAGTTGGTGGGCGGCGTCTGCGGCTGGTGGGGTGTCAATACAACCGATGTCAGACCACGGATGACCACCTGGGGCATGACATGAAGGCCGAAGCGGGTGCAATTTTAGCCGAGGGGGTCCGAGTACTCCGAGCAGTGGCCACCCGAGTACCCGGTTCCGACAGAGTTATCGCCTCTTCGGCCAAATGGGTGTTTCCAAAGCAGCAGCGATCCGAGCCGAGAAGGCTGTCCGGTGGTCGGAGATGATCGGGTCATCAACAATGGGAAAACCTCAAAGCAATCAAAAAAGAGAGATATGATTATTTTGTTACTATCTTTATCTATTATGAATGAATATGTACCTTAAACTTTGCCGAAAGCCAATTTCAATTTTATTCATAATGAAGATACCCATAAGAATTACTAGAAGTTAGTTTATTTGGACTACAAATCTCCAATTATAGCAGATAATACTTTTATGAAAATAATTGAAGTAAATAACAATGTTTTAAAATATTTAAAGTATTAGATAAACAGTAATTTATTAAGTAAATAATATATTTTGCAACAAGTAAATAAGTCACTTAAATGATGAATTTGTTATTCACAGTTCTTTACTTCAAAATTTCCAAACCTGCAATTTACTTTAATCATTTATGAAAAAAAAATGTTACTTTGTTCTTTTCCCTAATAATCTATTTCACTAGGACAAAACAAAGTCGCGATATCTTTCATCATGGATATCATGATTTTGATTAGAGCTTACAGCTTGAAAATTGCGTGCATATTGTTTTGTTTTTTTAAAACTAATTAATGATACCTACGAATTTTAACAAAGTTATGAACTTTCAAAATTTAAGTTTTTCAAAAATAGAAGATATAAATAGTAAAAAATGACTTTGAGTTGAAAAAAAAGATTAAAAATTTTTTTTTTTTTTTTTTGAGAAGGAGTTTTGAAAACACCAGCCCAGACGGTCCCTTAAGCAATAGAAGAACAATAACGTAGGAAACGAAAAAGAATTACGTTGTGAAATATCTGTTTGTCGTCTTTATAATTGTTACAAGCCGGCTTTCTCAAAATCCGTTGTAGTCTAGTTGGTTAGGATATTCGGCTCTCACCCGAAAGACCCGGGTTCTAGTCCCGGCAACGGAAATTTTCTTACTTTTTGTTTTTGTCAATCTTTACTCCTTTTGGATCCACATGATGCTGAGATCAAAACGACAAGAGGTAGAATGTCGTCTACGATGATGAACCGTGATTTCGGCTTTCCCCAAGCCAACACACACATATCACAAAGATTCTGTCTGTGACAGAGGCGGGAATTGAAACCTTTGTCTCTCTCGCAAGTTTTTCTCTCTTTCTCTCTCTTCTGAGCAACTTTCTCTCTCCTGAAAATGGCGGCCGAAGCGGAAGAGACCCCGAGGCAACAGGAGGAATGGGACGAGGAAGACGACGAGCACGGTTCCAAGGAGAAGGTTGTCCAGAAGTACTTCCTCCAAGAGTGGGAGCTCGTCAAATCCCTCCTCACGACATCGTTTCTCACGGCCGCGTCTCTGATCCCTCCATTCCCCATAAGATCAGATCCATTGTACTTTCTCTCTCTCTCTCTCTAAGTTCTAAGACTTCGATTTAGTTACTTTACGCTCAATTGGACTGAATCTGGTTGAAGTGTTCTTAATTTCGATTCTTCGTGCTTTAGGTTCTGTTATTTCTGATTAGTTATGAGATAAAGTTGATTAATTTGTGATTAGATCAAACAAATGATCTAGAAAAATGTTAATTTGTTATTACCATGAGTAATTTTGGTTTTGAAATATCATTAATCGACTTAAACAGTAGAATTTTTTTTTAAAATTTTAATTATTACTTGAAAATATTTCTTTGGTACGTGCAGATGGACAAGTATCAAGAGCAGGGTCAATTAGTAGAGCCATACTTGGAGGGCATAGTTTCTCCACTGATGTGCATTGTCCGTTCGAAAACGATGGAACTCGGTGTAGCTTCCAACGAAATTCTTAAAGTAATCAAGCCAATATGCATCATCATTTACTCTCTGGTCACGGTTTGCGGTTACAAGGCCGTCATTAGGTTCTTTCCCCATCAGTTTCCGACTTGGAGCTCGCCGTCTCGCTCTTGGAGAAGTGTCATTACATGAAATCCGCGACGTTTCTGCGGCAGGAGAGTACGGGAGAGATGGAGGCTAAGTGTGTGATCCTTTTGTGGCTTTCTATACTTGTCTTGGTTCCATTTGATATCTCCACTGTTGATACTAGTATTGCAAGTGTTACTGGTCTTGGTGAACATGAACCAGCTCCTTTGGTTCTGAAGATAATAGGGTTTTCCAAGGATTATCTGTCAAATGCTGGCCCTATGCGACCTATAGCTGCTTTGCTACTCTCAAAGCTTTTGACGCGTCCTGATATGCCAATGGCCTTTTCCAGGTTTATCTTGTCATGCATATGTCTCATAAATTGTTGAAAACTACTTGGATTTATTGTCGTGCTAACTATGAACTGAGAATACTGATCTCTCTTTCAATCTAAGGAATTATTGTAAGTTATCATAATAAATTCTGTGGAAATAACTATATGCACCGACACATTTCAGATATTGATAGGAAACTCGCCCCTTGACCCTTTCTGTTCTTGGGAGTATTGAAGTGTCTCTAATGTCTCATTGCATCAATCACCTTTTAAGTGACAGTTGCTCATATGTCAACAGAGTTAAGACTGATTAAGCTTACCTATTGTCTCGTGTCTGTTATGGTTTCTACTTCAGCTTCGTTGATTGGACGCATGAAGTCCTATCTTCTACCACGGATGATACCATGAGTCACTTCCGGTTACTTGGAGCTGTAGAAGCACTTGCGGCAATATTTAAGGTATGAGTGTCACTTTTTTTTTTTGGGTAGATGTTGTGCTGTTATTTGAAGGAAAGGAAATAATAATTGGGTTTATATGTATAAACATATGGACGTATATCACATATCTTATTCAAAGTTTTGCGTAGAGACTTCATTGATGTGGCAGACTTGGTCCTTGGAGCAAGCTTATATGTTGTGTGTAAAATAGTTTTCGTTTGTTTTACTGCTTTTAATTTCTTAGCATCTGCATCTCTTATGTACAATCTAATAGACAGGGGCGGTGGACGGAAACTTTTGGTTGGCGTGGTTCCTAAAGTTTGGGAAGACACCTCATTGTTGATCAAGTCAAGTAATGCAGCCCGGAGTCCTTTGCTTCGCAAATATCTAATGAAGTTGACACAGCGGATTGGGTTCACTTGCCTCCCTCATCGTTTACCTTCATGGCGTTATGTGGTTAGACATGCTGAAGTTTCCATACTTTATTGTTCTGTCACTTAATTCTAAGCTGTTTCGTATTCAATCTTTATCTGTGCTGATATTCCTTAGCAAACTTCTCTGAATCGTTCCTTTGCTTTGATGCAGAGCAAAACCAGTTCGCTAGGAGAAATGTATCCTTATCTGCATCCAGAGAAAACTGATAAGTGTAGTTTTAGCGTGAATGTTGAATGGTTGCAACTCCGAGAATACTTCAAGCTGCATGGAAGATGAAGATATTGACGTTCCTGAAATTCTTGAAGAGATCATTGAGATGTTACTAACTGGTTTGAGAGACACGGTATGCTTATTGGGCAAGATCTTGAAACTATGCATCTCCCTTGGTGAAATCTTTGGATGATACTTTTTATTTTTATTTATTTTTATTAATGATTTTCAATTTATTATTATTATTTTTTTTTGAAAATGATTTTCACTTTATTTGATCTGTCATGAGTTTCCTAGATTGGACTTTTTAAAACAATTTGCTATCTGGGAAGTATGATTCATTTTTAATCGTCTAATTCCTACTAATTTGATTTGCTATGGTGATAATGTAATGCAGGACACTGTTGTGCTGTTGGTCTGCTGCAAAAGGTGTAGGCCGTATTACTTCACGTCTTACATCTGCCCTTTCAGAAGAGATCCTGTCATCTGTCCTGGAGCTGTTTTCACCTGGCGAGGTAAAATAACATATTTGTATGCCGCTTTTTATTTTTATTTATTTTTCTCTTTTAAATGTTTCTACACACTCGTTCCACAAGTCGCTTATAATGGCCTTGCGACAAAACATTGAAGTTAATATCCAGTTAGTGTCACGAATTTTGAACCATGAAGTTGTCCTCATTCCTTGCATCATATCTTTCCAGGTGATGGTTCATGGCACGGAGGTTGCTTAGCTTTGGCTGAATTGGCACGTAGGGGATTGCTTTACCAATCAGTCCTCCCCAAAGTTGTTACCTGTCGTTGTCAGGTTGTATGAAAGAATATTAATCACTGTGTACCTATTCTCAAAACTAGAATACTAAGTTGTTAGAAGTTTATGTTCAATCATGTTAAATATTTTCATTTATATTTGAGCAAAATGGATGAAATATAATTCCTACAGAAATATCTACTTTTATATTATGATTTGGATGCCTATCTTCTTTTCTTCAGTTTCCTTAGCAGTGTAAAGTTAATGGATAGATAATAAGCACTGCTGAAAGAGTAAATATTTAAACAGGCATTGCATATGACATACGAAGAGGGCCACAGAGCGGTGGATCCCATGTACGTGATGCTGCGGCTTATGTTTGTTGGGCTTTTGGCCGTGCATATTATCACTCGGATATGAGAAACATTCTGGACCAGCTTGCTCCACACCTTTTAACAGTAGCCTGCTACGACCGCGAGGTGCTAAAAAAATTTTCATTATTACAATGATTTGTTGTTGCTTCCTTCATTATGACGTTGCTGAAGTTTTTTTATGTATTATATTAGGTGAACTGTAAGAAGGGCAGCAGCAGCTGCTTTTCAGGAGAACGTTGGAAGACAGGGAATTACCCACATGGCATTGACATTGTAAATACTGCAGATTATTTTTCACTTTCCTCCCGAGTTAACTCCTACATGCATGTTGCTGTATTTATTGCTCAATTTGGGGGTTATCTTTATCCATTTGCGGATGAACTTCTACACAACAAAGATTTGTCATTGGGTAGGCCTCCAACTATATGTCATTTGTTCTTCAATTGATTCATTTTTGCATTGCAGATAATCTTGTTAAATGACCAACATGGTTTTCTACCTCTTCTGAAATATTTTGAAATTTCTTTCCTCCCAGCAAATCTGACCTGTGGCTTGATGTCTTCAGGAAAAAGGTTTGAGAGAGCTTGCTGCAAAGGCCCTTTCTGCTCTTGTCAGTATGATCCTGATATTCGCCGAGTCAGTTTTGGAAAACTAATTCCTTGTACTCTCTCAACTGACTTGTGCATGCGCCATGGGCGACATTGGCCATCGGGGAACTTGTTTTAGCACTACATCTTTGTGATTATGCTCTTTCCACAGGTTAGCACTCTTGCCTTTTTCTTTTAGATAAATGTTAGCTTTCTTTCCTTCTTCAAACAGGTTGTGAATTGAGTTAAAGGTATTCAATTTGGTCAAATCCAACCGTCATTTGGTTTAGGAAGGAAATAAAGAAAAATGAACGGCCTCAGAATATCAGTTCTATCATTGCTTAAAAAAAAAAAAAGATAATATGTTAGCTTAGAGCATCTCCAATGGAGTGCAGATTCATGTGCCAAGTCAAATATTGGCACTTGGCTAGAAAGCCACAGAACCACTCTCCAATGTATTGCTATTTCCACTGCTAAATTTGGCAAATGCTGTATTTGGTGGCAAATTTGCCACCAATATAGCAAATGCCAAATTTTGACATTTGATTGCCATTGATTGGTGCATTGCTTGACCTTTTCATTAATCATTATATATTATCATGTTTAGATTAACTAAATTCTAAAAGTTTACGAGTTTTTAAACTTGATAATTATAACAAAGGTAGATATAGCATTACACATTGGAGCACAAAGTAGGATACATGTCAATATGCTATTTCCAAACTTTTTTGTGACAATATGGCTTTGGCATCGGCATGTACATTGGATATGGTCTTATCTTGTCCAATTTAATCAACTGCCAATAGAATTTATTTATATTTATATTTATATTTATATTTATTTTTTATCCTTTGAGCTTGTGGTCCTTGCGATACACGAACTATGTTCTGAATTACGATTTTATTCTACCTGTCTTTCATAGATAAACAGAAACGTGTTGCTGGTGTTGTTCCTGCGATTGAGAAAGCTCGCCTATATCGTGGAAAGGGTGGAGAGATAATGCGTTCAGCTGTTTCAAGATTTATTGAATGTATATCTTTCGTTGCTTGTTATTAACAGAAAAGATAAAGCGGAGTTTGCTTGACACGCTTAACGAAAATATGAGACATCCTAATTCTCAGATTCAGGTGCTGTTTTTAAATCGGACTTCTTATGTTTTGTTTATTTATTTATTTATTTACTTTTAAAGATTTCTCTTCTCTAATACAATGTACAGGATGCTGCTGTTAAAGCTCTAAAAACGCTTGTTTTAGCATACCTAGTTGGTCCAGATATTAAAGGCGCTGATTTAACATCCAAGTACCTGGAACTGTTGACCGATCAAAATGTGGCTGTAAGAAGAGGATCAGCTTTGGCGATAGGTGTTTTACCATATGACCTTTTGGCCAGGAAGTGGAAGGATGTGCTCATGAAGCTCTCTAGCGTTGCGCAATTGAGGTGTGGCAGAAGATTTCAATGATAAGAAACAATTTTTCCCTTTTTAGGTGATTGAGTTCATATTTGGATGTTTCTATTGGCAGGAGAAGCCTGATGATAGAGATGCTGAAGCACGAGTAAATGCTGTTAAGGGGCTTGTATCGATTTGTGAAGTATTAACACAAACTCAAGAAAGAAAGTGGATATAGATGACATGGAATTAATACTCCTAATCAAGAATGAAGTGATGATGAGTTTATTACGAGCACTTGACGACTATTCTGTTGATAACAGAGGTGACGTGGGTTCTTGGGGTCCGTGAGGCTGCCATGGATGGCCTTGAGAGATGCACTTATATTCTCTGTCAAAGAGTTTCTGAGCTGAACAACAGTGACATGGTGGAGAATTGTCAGCTATTTTCGGTTTTTGATGCAAACCTTGCTACTAGTATAGTCGGGGGTATATGTAAACAGCTGTAGAGAAGATGGACAAACTAAGAGAAGCAGCAGCTAAGGTTCTCCAAAGGATTTTGTATTGCAAGATGGTTGATATCCCACATATACCTTACAGGAAAGAGCTAGAAGAAATTGTTCCTGAAAAAACCGACTTAAAGTGGGCGGTGTGTATAAATTGGTCATTATCTTTTCAGTATATTTAACAAGCAACTGGAATTCTTTTGAGTAAAGAAAGGCCGTTTTATACTTGCTTGTAGGTACCCACCTTTCATATCCACGTTTTGTCCGATTGCTTCAGTTTGGTTGTTATAGCAGATCGGTGTTATCTGGTCTGGTAATCTCTATTGGTGGCCTCCAAGAGTCTTTGAGGAAGGCATCACTCTCGGCATTGTTGGACTATCTGCTATCTGTTGAAGTTGAAAACCTGGATGAACGGAAGTCCAGAGAACATTTGCTATCGACTGACATGCTCTGGGTTCTCCAGCAGTACAGGAGATGCGACAGAGTCATTGTACCAACATTGAAGGTAAATTTAAATAAAAATCACGCTAAAATGCACTAGTGTTTCGCTTGTGAATGCGACGATTTTGATGAGATTTTTGCTGTGTTGCAGACCATTGAGATTCTTTTCAGTACAAGATATTTCTGAATATGGGGGTTAGTTGATTTTTTTCCTCGTGGTTATCTTTCATCTTCTTTATTGCAATTTGCAAGTAACCGGATTCAGAGAGGTAAATTTGTCTGGATCACAATCTTATTTTACAGGAACATACTACGGTGTTTTGTGGCAGCATTCTCGATTCTCTGGCAATCGAGTTAAAGGTTTCAAAGGACTTCTCTAAATTATATGCAGGCATTGCAATACTCGGATATATTGCTTCTACTTTGGACGGCCAAATCAATACGCAGGCTTTCTCTCGTCTTCTCGGCTTCTTAGGTCACCGATACCCCAAGGTTTGTATGCATACACCAGCATTTGAGTGATAAAACCTCTTCCATGCATATTTATTATTGTCTTGTCCTTTCAACCCAGATAAGAAAAACTTCTGCCGAACAAGTCTAACCTTGTGCTCCTGCAAAACGGGAATCTTGTAGACGAGAGCAAGATTGAGAAGGCCCTTGAGATTATTTCCGAAACGTGCTGGGATGGTGACACAGAAGCCTCAAGGCTACAAAGGCTAGAATTGTGTGATATGGCTGGTCCGGAAACAGAGCTTCATACAAGTATGAGCAGCGGAGTATCAAAAAAGATTACTCAGGCAAAACACCCAGTTGCAGATGAAAATGCTTCGTATTCGTCATTAGTAGAGTCCTCAGGATTCTAGTCGCTGAACACAAATTCTCTATACCCTGTTCCCTGTTTGGTTCAATTATTTTTTCCCTTTGATATCTCTTTAAAGTACAGACATGGCGAGTGAATCTGAGTTTGTGTGCAATCGGATAGGTTACTTGTTGTACAAGCAATCTGGGAATTGTTGATTAATTTAAGTTGATGTATCGATTTTGAGAAATATCCCTGCATTTTTCTGATGCCAAAGAAATCTGATGATATTACAAAGATGTTCAAAGAAAACACATGAATAAACAGCCTCTAGCCAAGTTTTAGCGCAAAATCCAAATTGAATGGATTAAACTTGTCTAATAATAGGTTACAAATGACATTTTCATCCGCCAAAACAGCAATAGTAAAAAGTATTCCAAACAGCAACTAAGCATTTAACCAAGGGAACACATTTGGCGAGGAAGGCAACCTTGCTGTAAGAACCTCCACTCCTGTCTCAGTAACCTGCGCGATACAACGATAACCGTGAAATTGGGAATTCAGGTTAGTCGATAAATCAAGTCGAATGATCACTTCTTAGATAATGAAATACTGGCTTACCAAGAGAGTGTGTTCAAACTGAGCACTGCGCTTCCCATCAGCTGTAACAACGGTCCATCCATCAGGCCACATCCGATCACGCCAAACTCCTATCGAGAAAGTTCATTAGCTATTTAAGTTTGGATTGTTAAGCTCGTAACTTGATAAACTGCAATCTTACCTGTGTTGATCATTGGTTCGATTGTAAAGGTCTGTCCAGCCTTCATAACACCAACCGCTTTGTTTCCTACTTGGGTTAAGGCAAGAAACACTAAAGAGCCACGTAGAATATAATCACATGCACACCACCAAAACAGAATTTCAATGTTCACTTTAGTAAGCGAAACCGAAAAACAAAAGCAAGACAAGATTCAAATGCAACTTTGTTCAGGATACTGCTGTAATGAGGAATATTTGGCGCACAATGAAACAGTTCTCCAATTCCGTGACCGCAAATCGATTTTACCTAAGGTAATGCAACAGGTATCGATAAAAACTCTGTTGCATCGATAAAAACTCAGTCATTGCATTAAGGTTAAATTGGTGTACATTTGCATTGAAATTGCTAATTACCACAGAGAACCCTGACATAGAAGCATGACGATTAATGACTTCACCAACTTCACGAAATCTCATCCCAGGTTTCACTGTATTTATCAAGAAGCATGATAAGAAAAACAATTTTAAAAAAAGTTCCTAAACCATTCGGCAACAGAAATCTGTGTTGAAACATCACATGATCATATGTCTAACACATACCAATAGATATTGCTTTTTCCAAGCATTCATAAGTACATTGAACTAGTCGTTTAGAATCTTCATCGACATTTCCCACAAAGAAGGTCTCGTTTAGATCACCTGCAGTTTGAGTCGAACAATGGCTATTCGTTGGGCAAGATTTGGATTAATCTAGGGAGAAAAAAAAAAAAAAAAAAAAAAGAAAAAAAAAAAAAAAAGAAAAAAGAATTTTCTTAAGGGCACAAGTTTAGCTAACTAATGCAAAAAAAGGCCTCTTACCATGTACACCTTTATAATAAACTGTCACGTCAACGTTTACAATGTCACCATCCTCCAATTTTCTGAAGCAATTACGAAATATATATCAAGAACATCTCAATCAAGCTCACAGTAAACATTGATAGCTGTTACAAATACTAAACACTTTATAAAGGCTTTGACACAAACCTGGCATCGGGAATCCCGTGGCAAATCACTTCATTAACTGACCTGCAAAAAATTGGGAATGCAAGGGCGTTTACTTGCTCAGTGTCACACTCTCAAACAAATACCAAGCGATGTATATAGATAAAGAGTACCTACGTGCAGCAAGACTTTGGGAAGAAATAGTAGTTGAGAGGAGATGGATACCCTCCTACATCGAGGTAAGTTAAAAAACCATTAAACCGATCATAAACCAACGAAATTCCCTGTAACATACAGCTCAAGCTGTACCTGCTGCAATAGTTGCCTCATGGACCACTCTATCAATTTCATCGGTTGTAATACCCGGTTGTATTATTCGAGCAGCTGCATCCAAAACCTCCCTTCCAATCTAACAATAAGAAGAGAAGAAACTTACATACCTTAAGGAATAAACAATTTTGGTCACAAAGGAAAAGTTCCATTAATGTTCATTTCATCTTTTGTTGTATCTTCTTTAGGAGATTAGGGTATGCCTTCTACGGCCTAAAAATCTCCTCTAGGCTATGATAGATGTAAAGTACAATTGAAGCTTACCTGACATGTTTCTCGCATTCTCTCAATTTGTTCTGGAGTTTGATCTTCAAAGTAAATACAGGTATAACACTAATAAGTAAAGTTGAAAAAACAAAATAAACTAGGAAATAGACAAGAAAATGAAAAATGAAACAATAAGGCTAGCCATATAAAACATGAGTAGAAAAGTTAGACTTGAAAGGTTTTCAAGCAGAAGCTTACCTCAACAACATGCTGCAGATCACTGTTAGGCTCAATTTTCGGGATTCCCTAAAGGTTAAGGAAAGGAAACCAAGATTAGGAAAACTATGCTAGATTGCAAAAGAAGGAAAATTGAGAAAAGAACTGAAGAGGGGTTGGAAGTGGCAAAAAACTGGTGAAGTGATAGAAAAAGCAATGGAAATCAGTATGAACAGTTTGCTGGAATTGCATTAATCAGTCAAAGACAAAGGCTGTAAACTGAATCAATCTTCAGGATTCTCAACAATCAATGATTAGAAATTCATCAAACAAATTGAGTTTTAAGAGAAAAATAAAATTGATTTTAACAACTTACATCACTTGCCCAATCAGGTTCAACAACGTGAGCAGGTACAGCTCGCCTACTAGATATGGGATATGGCCTCAGTGGCCTACATCAGAACAAAAGGCAACAATAGAATCATAACAACTGATAGAAAGATCGGCTGACACATCTATACAAATCCATCAAGTCACAATGCAAATCGGAAGGAACTTATCAAAATATTAAATGTCCTATACAATTAATAAGAGAACACAAGACAGGGAAAAAAATAAAAATAAGAAATCCTACACATACCCTGTCCAATCAAAATAAGGAAGTTTTGGAGTTCGAGCTTGTCCCTTCTTTAAGCAATATAGCCAACCTTCGATAGCCAAGTTCGTTTTCTGCTCACCAGGAGCGCTTGCTCCCGATGCCGATAACTTCGCCTTCAAATGCACTGATTTATGAGAGCTCCAAGAAGCTTTAAAACAATCTTGGGAGCTTTAAGATACATTATTCCATTAAATATCATCCAACACTCAAGTAATAAAGCAAAAAGCATATTAAAAAAAAAATTCACATCACACCAAATTCATTCACATGTCCTAAGAATCTATCAAGGACGGCTAAGTGTAGTACAAACCAGAAAGCGGCGCCTTCACGAGGAAGCTTCAATTCCATACATTTGGGACACCTGCAAATGGTTTAAGGTTAAGAATTGGTTTACTTGAATTGTAATTAATCTTTAAACTTGTGAAAATCCATTAAAAAAAAAGAAAGATAAAGAAGTCATAATTCATGAATGGCCCATGTAATAAAATATCACACCTTTTAGAAACATACTTAATATTCAAAACCCAGAAAAGGGAGATATTAAATAAATCAAAATTTTCATTTAGCCAACCACCCAGAAAAAAAAAAAAAAAAAAAAAGATGAAATCATTAAAAAACCATACAAATTGTACAAAAGACCCAATCTTTCCCTTGACCTGAAATCCAAACACTAAAATTGAATTCCTAAAACTGTAACTTTTCTCTTCAAATAATTCTTTCTAAGTTCCAGTCCATCAAAAGAGAGAGAGAGAGAAAAAAGTGGGAATTACATACTGAAGATGGGCAGGCTTGCCACAACGAGCACAGGACAAAGCAGAGGCTTCAGCCGCATCTGAATCACCGGCCATGGATTCTCCTCAAATAATTGAAAGCACTTTGATTTAAATAAGTACCTGTTCGGTTCAGTTCAGAAAATCGAGAAATTAGTTGTACTTATAAATGCCATGAGAGAGCTAAAAATTGCAACTTTAAGGGTTTTGGGATATGTGTGTGTGTGTGTGTATATATAAGTACATATATATATACACACACTTTTGGAGGAAAATCTCACAAGGATGACGGAACGTCTATATGATTGGCCGGTCAATTGCTCGAATCCTCAGAGTCAGACAGGCCAAAGAGCGACAGAGACACAACGGTGAACTGGGGTTTTAGAGGGTAGTACAATAGGAGTTTTTGTTCTTTGTATTTAACCAATAATAAAAAAATGATTATATTTTTCTAAAGAAAAATAAAAAAAAATGTTTATTTAGCCCATGTTTGGGACACCAGTTCAAGTGGTGTTTTCGAAGTTCCATCCCAGCTAATGGTGTTTGGCTTTCTCGTTCATCTTCAGTGGCCATTCGACCCGTTATACAGTAATCTCAACGGGGTTTACTGTTCACGGAATCTTGCCTGCAAATCTGAAGCTTCCGTGCCTGGCTCCTGTGGCCGAATCTCACGCCTCTCCTCTTGGCGCCCATGTGCGGGTCGCAGTGGGTCTGTTGGCTGTGCCCCCATCCCATCGAGCATCTGCTGAGTAGCATGAGCTCTGGTTTGTGGTCGTCCTTCTTCTCCCCTCGCTGAGTTTAAAATTTTGAGGTATTGCCCTCGCCCACCCCGTCAAGCAGATGCGGCGCCGAGGGAGGGTTGGGAAATGCAGGCGAAACGTTGGCCGGATTACCCAGTATTTCCGAGTTCGAAAATCTGCTCACCGACCTGTCAATTCCTGTCCTAATCCGACATTCGATAGTGGGTACTCGTCCTCGGGCTCCAATTCGGTAACCCTAGTATAAAATCTTCCCCTAATTCGATAAATTTATGGTTGCATTCTCATATTTGTTTGTGTGTGGGTTGTCCGTGGGTGTATCGGGTATTTTAGTTTCCTTGTCTTCGGAGAGCTTCCTTTGTGTAGGTAGAGGAAAGTAAGTTAAACTTGGTACTTCAAAAGTTCAGAAAGTGTTTTTGTGGCTTTGGAAAATGGTTGCTGTTAAATTCAGTTGTTTCTTCTCGGCTCATACATGGGTTTGGTTCTGCTAATTTTTTTCAGTTGCTCTCTTGTGTTTTTTCAGTTGCTCTCTTGTGTTTTTCACCTCATTAATTGAACTGGGTATTCTTGTTTTCTTCTCGTCTCTTCTTGTAAGGTGTGCTTTTCCTGGGTTAGGTACTAGAAACCTCCTTTTTGCCATTTACCTGTTTTGCTCCCCAATTAGCCACGGTTTGCTCTTGTAAATGATGTTTGAAGTACTATAATCCCCATTTGCTGCCATTGTGATGTTTTGATCTCCATTTTGTCACTTTTGGCACTTGTTAATCCTGTTTGAGGTACTAGAATCCTCATTTTTGGCCATTGACGTGTTTTGACCCCTAATTAGCCACGGTTTGCATTTGTTAATTATGTTTGAAGTACGGGTCATCCCCATTTGCTGCCATTGTGATGTTTTGATCTCCATTTTGTCACTTTTGGCACTTGTTAATCCTGTTTGAGGTACTAGAATCCTCATTTTTGGCCATTGACGTGTTTTGACCCCTAATTAGCCACGGTTTGCATTTGTTAATTATGTTTGAAGTACGGGTCATCCCCATTTGCTGCCATTGTGATGTTTTGATCTCCATTTTGTCACTTTTGGCACTTGTTAATCCTGTTTGAGGTACTAGAATCCTCATTTTTGGCCATTGACCTGTTTTGACCCCTAATTAGCCACGGTTTGCATTTGTTAATTATGTTTGAAGTACTATAATCCCCATTTGCTGCCATTGTGATGTTTTGATCTCCATTTTGTCACTTTTGGCACTTGTTAATCCTGTTTGAGGTACTAGAATCCTCCTTTTTGGCCATTGACCTGTTTTGACCCCTAATTAGCCACGGTTTGCATTTGTTAATTATGTTTGAAGTACGGGTCATCCCCATTTGCTGCCATTGTGATGTTTTGATCTCTATTTTGTCACTTTTGGCACTTGTTAATCCTGTTTGAGGTACTAGAAACCTCCTTTTTGGCCATTTACCTGTTTTGCTCCCCAATTAGGCACGGTTTGCTCTTGTAAATGATGTTTGAAGTACTATAATCCCCATTTGCTGCCATTGTGATGTTTTGATCTCTATTTTGTCACTTTTGGCACTTGTTAATCCTGTTTGAGGTACTAGAAACCTCCTTTTTGGCCATTTACCTGTTTTGCTCCCCAATTAGGCACGGTTTGCTCTTGTAAATGATGTTTGAAGTACTATAATCCCCATTTGCTGCCATTGTGATGTTTTGATCTCTATTTTGTCACTTTTGGCACTTGTTAATCCTGTTTGAGGTACTAGAAACCTCCTTTTTGGCCATTTACCTGTTTTGCTCCCCAATTAGGCACGGTTTGCTCTTGTAAATGATGTTTGAAGTACTATAATCCCCATTTGCTGCCATTGTGATGTTTTGATCTCCATTTTGTCACTTTTGGCACTTGTTAATCCTGTTTGAGGTACTAGAATACTCATTTTTTGCCATTGACCTGTTTTGATCCCTATTTACACACGTTTTGCACTTGTAAATTATGCTTGAGATACTAGAATCCCCATTTGCTGCCATTGTGATGTTTTGATCTCCATTTTGTCACTTTTGGCACTTGTTAATCCTGTTTGATGTACTAGAATCCTCATTTTTGGCCATTGACCTGTTTTCATCCCTATTTACACACGTTTTGCACTTGTAAAGGTGTTCTTTCACCTTTACACCTTGTTGGCGATGATGTATACAACAATTCATAAAATTGTATTATAGTCTGACTGGTGAGTCATTTACCCGATATGTGATGTCAGTTACCGGTATATAAGCATATGTTTGGTGTTAAGGGCATTAACTATGGGTTGTGCTAGTCATGAACAAGTAAAAACCCGAACCCATGGTTTATATGCCATGGTAGCCGATTCTGTATCGGGTATTTGACATGCCTCAGATTAAACGTGTCAATCAATTTATACTGAGCCAATTAATCGACCGTCAGACCGTTTTTTAAAATTATTTTCCTATGTTTGGTTATCTCTTTCCTAAGGAGATGCCGCGCAAAGCATCGGGGGATCATTACTTTTGGGACGCCGCTAAAGAAAAAAAATTTCTGGAGCAACTTGATGAGTACCTGGCCTGCAGTGGCGGCAAACATCCCCCCAAAGCAACTCTTGAACTTTGGGCCGCCCAGTTTAATGCTGAGTTCGGTGGGGTACAAGCACTTGGAAAGACATTATATCAAAAGAAAGAAAGGATGAAAAAAATATATAGGGGCTGGAAGGCGTTGCAAAAACAAACCGGTCTAGGCTACGATCCATCGACGGATCGTGTGACATGCTCTGACGAAGCGTGGCAAACTTTTATAGGGGTAACATGCGTAGTCTAATATAAGGTCCTACGTTATATTGTTAATTAACGCGATGATCGTACTTGTACTAAGCTAAATTTTCATTTACAGGTTCATAAGGAGTGTAACCATCTACGCTACGAGGGGCTGCGCAACAGGGAGCTTTATTGTAACGTGTTCGAGAAAAATCACGCTGCCGGTGCTTCGGGATATGGATCAGTAACCATGCCAGCTGATAGTACTCCGTACGGCGACGTTGAAGCTTCAATGGACTACTCTGAAACCCGGGTCGACTTTGAAGAGTTTCTAACGCCAAACACCGGTGCGCGCGGTTGTAGCAACTTACGTTCGGGAGCCGATGCAGGTCCGTCGCGGTCAAGGGCAAGTTCCGGTAAGAGAAAACAAAGAGACGAAACGGACGAGATGACATTCTTAGCAATGCAGGAAATAATGAGTCATTTCCGTGGACAGTCGCAATCGGGCCCAAGTAACGAAACCGCAAACCGACCGGACCACATGCTACTGTGTATGAACATTATGACAGAGATGGGTATTCCACCAAAACAACGGTGTCAAATGTGGCACTACCTGGACGCTCATCCACGGCTCCAACGTACGTTCTATCAGCTGCCTGAGGTCGATAGGCGAGAAATTGTTTCATCCGTCGTTGACTCCTACCGGCCCCCCACCGATTGATTTTCTTGTCCGACAAATATTTTTTTCCTTTTATCCACGGCTTATGAATATTTGAGACCTAAATCTTGAGCTCATTATTAACTTTTATTTATTTATGTATTTCATGTGTGAGAACATAGATGAGACGGATAATTTATGTTTATTTTTATCTGATATTTTATGTTACACTGCTAATGCACTGCTAATGGTTTGTACCGGTAATGAGAAAAAATACAAGTTAATTTTTTATAGTTTGCTAACAATTTTCTTGTACCAGGTAAAAATTAAATTTTAGTGCGGATATAAAAATATTCTCAAAATGAACGAGTATAATTCCGCATCCGATGAGGAACAAGATGATGTGTACTCCGAAAACGAGTATACCGACCATAACAGTTTTCTGATGAAGGCAGTGGTAGCCGTAACTGCCAGCAGACGTAACAGGCGACGACAGCCACAACCAATGCATAACTCAACTCTAACTGGGAGCATGCGTGTGGACGAGCTTTTGAATGGTCATGCGGAAATAATTCAAGGATTGATCAGTATGAAAGCAGAAACATTCACTTCACTAAGTAACCTGTTAGCTAGTAGGGAGTTATTGAAGCCAACTCGCAACATGAATGTGAACGAGCAGTTGTTTATATTTTTATCCATTTGTGCAAGAGGCGCTACGAACCGGCACATTTCTTATTTGTTCCAACATTCGATAGAGACAACTTCACGTTGGTTCGATAAAGTGTTGAACGTTATTTGTTCGCTAAAGGATGAATTCATCAGACCAGCCGACTACACATCGGTTCAAAATTTGATTCTGGAGCATTCAGACAAATATCGGCCATGGTTTGATGTACGTTACATACGTAATATAATTACATTCTCGTACGAAAGAGCTTTAATATAAATCTGTTATTGTTGATGCCAGTACGCATATTAAATATTCTTTGGTTTCTTGCAGGGCTGTATTGGTGCTATAGATGGTACCCACGTACCATGTGTCCCTAAGCGCGAAAATTCTGACGCTTGGATAAATCGCAAGGGATATCACTCGCAAAATATATTAGCAGCATGTTCATTTGACATGAAATTCACTTATATATTGGCAGGATATGAGGGATCTTGTCATGATGCGAGAATGTTGGATGAGGCGATAGCATTTCATGGATTCCCGTTGGTTCCACCAGGTAAACAGAAAATAAATGTTTTTTTAATATTTTATATTATTATATAATCAGGGAGTTAATTGTTTTAATATTATGAGATTACTATTGCAGGTAAATTTTACTTGGTAGATTCAGGATACGCAAATAAGGCTTGTTTCCTGAGCCCATATCGACGCGAGACGTATCATATACCGGAATTTCGCAGACGGCGTGACGGGCTAGGCACCCGACGTGAAGTGTTTAACTATACACATTCATCGCTACGGAACTGTATCGAGCGCACATTCGGTGTCTGGAAGGCCCGGTTTAAAATACTGAAAGGCATAAACAACTATCCAATGGACAAGCAGAAAATGATCCCCGTCGCGTGTGCAGTTGTCCATAATTTCATAAGAATGGTGCAGGTTGGGGATCCTATTCTTGAGCAGTATGAAGCAGATTCTGAGCCTGTACGAGAAAATGTCGATGTTAACGCGGATTACGTGTTTAGCGACGGGATCGATGGAACTGGGCCTAGTACAGGATCACACCAACATGACCCGAGTAGGGAAGCAATGAATGGGATGAGAGACCACATAGCAAATGAGATGTGGGAAAGATATCAAGTATCACCATGGTATAGGCAAATGTGAAACGATTAAGGTTTATATCTAATTGGAGCAGATAATGAATGTAGTTATTGATTTGTATTTTGTTTATGTTAATGCCCACAGACGAACTGCAGGAGCTTTTGTTTTTATTTGTTGTAAGACTTAATTAATGACAATTACAAAATTTTATTTCAAGTTGTATGCTTACTATTACATGTTAAAAATCTATTATCTGGGTTTTTTTAAGGCGTATGGGTCATGAGTTTGAGTTAAAACTTCAAAGTTTAACGCCGGCAAATTTTTGTGAATTTTAGAAAACCATAAATTATTTTTGGGAATAACGTTTAAAAAATAATTTGGAAATTATGAGGTAAGTTTGTGAATCAAACAAGTACTAAAAACTACAACAGAATGTTAAATACGAAAAAAAAATTTGTTAATCTCATATTTTTACCATCCAAACAGGGCCCTTGTTTTTTTTTAAACTTTCATCTCAAACTTTTTTACATCCAAACACTCAACTCAAACTAAACTTTTAAACTCATACTTTTTCCCAAACACAAAAAGTTCATTCCCAACTTAACTTAACTCAAACTGAACTTCAAAATATCAACTCAAACTTGCGATCCAAACGAACCCATTTATTTATATTTTGAACTTGAGTTGGGATTCAAACTGATTATTTGTTTATTCTTTTTTTGATTTATATTATTCAGAATTTTGTCGGATTATTTTTTTTATCACTTATGTCCTTGAATTTTAATTTTATAATTATTTGCATGCATTTGGATTACAAGTTCAAATCTAAGTTTTTTATCTTAATTTTTATCTTTTTTTTAAAAAAAGTCAATAAAAATTATAAATAATTTTTGAAAAATTAACTAACTATAACATAAAAATTTCATCTCAATCTGTGTTTCAAATGACCCAATTTTACAAGTAAAAATCTTTGCGAATTAAAAAAGTTGATGACTAATGTTTGAAAGACTCTCTCCCTCTTGTCTAGGGTTTTTCCTCATATATAGTTTCTTCGGATTCTTCAAGGGATCAGAGTCTTGTCTAGGTTCTTGGTTGGTCATCGAACTCCCAATTCTGATAATGACATCTCGAGAAGCAGGATCATGATCTTCTAATGGCAATAGTACTGATTTGAGAGGGTTTTGACACTTGGGGGTGAGTCATCTAACTTTGACAGTTCAGAGCTCCGACGGATCTGTAACTTCGAGGTACCCCTTGACATCATTAAGGTTTTGATGGTAGTGCTGACCAATATTATCAATAAAAATTTGGATAGAAAAGTCATATGATTGCCTTTGAAAGTTTACAACAATATCCTTGAAAATTTTATTAAAATAAATATTATATCATTAAGAACATTCTCAACCATTGATTATAAGATTGAAAACATTCTCAACCATTGATTCTAGGTTTTTTTTTTTTTTTTTTTGGGAACACCAGTACATCCTAAACTTATTATATAGCTACAATTTACATGTTAAACTTTTAATTTTGATAATTTATACTCTGATCTTAAAAATTTGTAGTTATCTATCCTATATTGATAGCAATGCTAATCTTTTAAAGAAAATTAACATGCGATTTACACATAAGTAGTTAACTAAGAAAACAAAAGTCTTTTTTATTGAATGTAAACCCATGTTCACATCTAAAACAAAGCTAAATTTAAATTTCATATTTTGATTAAACTTAATTAAAAACCTTAACACTTAACCCCAATAAAATTTATGGGTAAATTGCTAGGTTACTTTCTAAACTTTTAACTTTGTGCAACTTTAGTCCATGAGCTTTTTTTCGTAGTTGGAATGCTCCTAAACTATTAAAATGTTGCTATAATAGTCATTTACATAGTTTTTTGGACGGAAAACATTAGTTAGTATAATTTTTTGACCAAATTACTAATAGATTTCATTTAAAAATTAACAAAAATGACTATTGTAGTAACATTTTAATAGTTTAGGAGCATTCTGTATTCTTTTTTTTCGTAGCTGAAATGATCATAAACTATTAAAAATATATTAAATTTTTTGACGGAATCCATATTTAACACCACTCCAAAAATTGACGGAAATGACTATTGTAGCAACATTTTAAAAGTTTATAAGCATTCCAGCTACGAAAAAAAATTCAGGGATCAAAGTTGCACAATATTAAAAGTTTAGGCAATAAATGAGTAATTTAGCCTAAATTTAATTTAAAATAGATACAAATAACAGTTTATTTCATTTATTAACGACGGATGTATAAGTCATATATAAAATCACAATGCTACCAATGGAGTAAATTAATATGTAAATCAAGCTGTAAAATGTTAAAACTAAAAAGTATAAGAATGCGGTAAATTCAGGGACAATGATAAACAAAAAAGCCATTTGACATTATCAGTAAACCCAAGCAACAGACCCCTAATAGAAATCTTGTCCAGCTCAGCCGACAGGCCACCATGCTCCACCCTTCCAAAGCCCCACATTGACCGGCTGGATTTTATATTTTTGTCTATTGAAAAGTAAGTGGCACATGATATATTATTCACTCTTTTAACCGAATAGTTAGGACTACTATCGGTTATTAAAATTTAATTCAGAAAAAATTTTATCGATAAAATTATATTAGAGATTTAAAACATTACAAACTTAAAACGAAATATTTAACATTAAAAAAAAAGATTTATGGTCTGTATGCCTCTCCTTTTTAATTTGATTCATAAGAATTAAACTAGTATCTTTGACTTCGGTACCTTTAGGGCACTTCCTTTTATTTATTGTTATTGTGAAAGCCAGTTCCTCGTGATAGTACATGTGGGATTTGGTTATCGAGGTACAAGAAAGATGATTGTGGGAACGAATTAGGTTTGATACTTGTATCATAGCATGGATCCTTTTTATGAAGTTAAAAAAAAAAACTCTTAAAATTTCGTTATTCAACAATAAGACAGCATGTCTTTGAAACTCATTGTCGTTGTCTTAATACCCTAACAAGTTTTTTTATTTTTTATTTTTTTATTTTTATTTTTATTTTGCTAAGAACCCTAACAAGTGTTCTATTCCCTCCAAAAGTGGTTTTTAAGAACAACCTGATTATTATCCTTTTTTTTTTTTTTTTGGTGGCACAAAACCCAGTTATACATTCAAAACAATACATGTCGTTTTATTTTCAAAGTAAAATGGTGTCGTTTTACATTACATATGTAAACAAAACGACATGGATTACATTGTCCTTCATGTCCTTCATTCCCCAATAAATAAGGATGCCTCCTACTAATTGTTGCCTTTGACAAATACGACATGTCTTTTATACTGACTCACTGTCATTTTTTTTTTCTCTTTAAGTTCAATGTCATTTTTTTTGTTGTTGTCTCAATAGATATCTATAGTAAAGAGATGGACTTAAATTGTGTCGTTGATCAAGATTTATCGTCCTTTTCTTACTCCAAAAATAATTGTGGGTTTTGAAAATAGACCGAATGTCGTTTTGATTTCCCTTATTATTATTATTTTTTGAATTTGAGGTGAATGAATTTGAACTCTACATCTTTTCATAGAGTCATCTGTGATATTACCGTTAAGTATACTAGTAAATATTTTTTTATTTCCCTTTTCAACCATTATTTATTTATTTATTTATTCTTTGGAAACAGTTCGACCATCGAAACTTTAACAAAACGATATGGACTTCATAGAAAAAGTCATTATCAATTTCCTTAACAAATGGCATGGATCTAATTTAGTGTAATTGTAAAGATTAATTCTCGGATTTCACCAAACACAAACGCAAACCCATTGTTAAGAGTTGAGTCAGAAACTTGAGTCTGAGGTGGCAATCTTGAGTCTTGGGTGGCAGTCAAGTCAATTTTAATTGACACCGTGGATCTCAGTCAACATTTACTAGAGCAAATTACTTTCTTGTAATTTGGGTGTTTGACCCGTGTATAAAAGGATAGCTTTGTTAGGCTGTAGAGGAGAGAGAGGCTGAAACTGTGAGATCCCAAGAACAGAGCAAGAACTCTCCAGAGAAAAGGGAGGTTCTTGGAGTGCAAAAGTGAGAGAGAGATTTGTGATTCATTAATTGTAGAATTAGATTGATGAATAAATTTTTCTTTTCGTGATTCTCTTCAGCAGGAGGTCACACAAATCTGGGTTGTTTTGGTTTGTGTTGGAATACAGGTTGTTTGATCTTGCAGACAAGCATAGTGGAATTTCTCTACAAGTGGTATCAGAGACAGGTTACGTTCAGCCATGGGATCTGCAAGATTCGACATCGAAAAGTTTTCGGGGAAAAACGACTTTGGGCTATGGAGGTTGAAGATGAGAGCCCTCTTGGTTCAACAGGGGCTTCAAGAAGCTCTTGGTGGATAGAAGAATCTGCCGACTACTCTGTCTGACTCGGAGAAGAAGGACTTGCTGGAAAAGGCACACAGTGCGATAATCTTGAGCCTGGGAGATCGAGTTCTGAGTGAGGTTTCCAAGGAAAAATCTACAGCGGCTGTATGGCAGAAATTGGAAAATCTCTATATGACGAGATCGTTGGCGAATAGGCTGTATCTGAAGAGGGGACTCCACACTTTTCAGATGGCGCTTGGGAAGACGATCGGTGACCATCTAGATGATTTCAATAAGATCATTCTTGATCTGGAGAATATTGAAGTCAAGGTGGACGATGAAGATCAGGCCGTGATTTTACTGAGTTCTTTGCCAGAACAGTACGATAATTTCGTCGACACGATGTTGTATGGCAGGGAGGGTCTGACTTTGGAGGAAGTTCAATCGGCTTTAATGTCCAAAGAATTAAAGAGGAAGTCCGAGGTCAAGGAAGAGGCGGCAGAGGGATTAATGGCTTAAGGAAAACCAGATAAAAGGGATTTCAATCACAAGGAAAAGGAGAAATCAAGATCCTAGTCCAAGAATAACAAGAAGAAATGTTTCAAGTGCCACAAGGTTGGTCATTTCAAAAGGGACTGCCAGAGAGGAAGAACAAGACATCGTTCAAACAGATGGAGTCTGGTGAAGTAGATGTTGCCTCAGATGGCTATGAAAGTTATGAGGTTCTTCTAGTCTCTGATTTTAAGTCTGAAGATGAATGGATTTTGGATTCAGGTTGTTCTTTTCATATGACACCCAATCGTTCCTGGTTTTCAACCTTCAAGAAAATAGATGGAGGGAAGGTCTTGCTTGGAAATAATAAGGAATGTAGTGTTACTGGCATAGGGGATATCAAGTTGACGCTGGAAGATGGGTCAATCAAAACCTTGTCTAATGTGAGGTTAGTTCCTGAGTTAAAGAGGAATCTCATTTCAGTTGGGATGCTTGATGCTATCGGCCTAATGATTAAGGTGGAGCATGGAACTATGAAAGTAGCAAATGGCTCTTTGATAGTCATGAAAGGCACCAGGAAGAATGGACTCTATACTCTGAAAGGCAAGACAGTAACAGGAGAGGCCTCCACGTCCCAAGACAAAGATTCGGAAAGGACTTGGCTTTGACACAGGCGTTTAGGGCACATTGGGGATAAAGGGCTTCAAGAATTGGGCAAGCAAGGCTTACTCGGAAAGGAGAGATTGAGCAAGCTGGACTTTTACGAGACATGTGTACTGGGAAAGTCTCACAAAATAAAATTCAACACAGGTGTGCATACAACCAAGGCAATCCTAGACTATGTTCACTCTGACTTATGGGGACCTTCAAGAGTTTTATCACTTGGAGGGGCCAGGTACTTCTTATCCTTGATTGATGATTATTCAAGAAGGGTCTGGGTGTATATTTTGAAGAACAAAAATGATGCTTTTGAGGCCTTTGTTAAATGGAAGTCACTGGTTGAGACTCAAACTGAACGGAAGATAAAGAAGTTGAGGACAAATAATAAGATGGAATTCTGTGCTGGAGTCTTTAATGGGTACTGTTCGAAGCATGGAATAGACAGACACCATACAGTTAGAGATACTCCTCAGCAAAATGGGATTGCCGAGAGAATGAACAGGACAATCATGGAGAAGGTACGGTGCATGCTGAGCAGTTCTGGGTTATCAAAGCAATTCTGGGCAGAAGCTGTTACCACAGCTTGTTACTTGATAAACCGAAGTCCCTCATCTGCAAATGACATGAAGACACCAATGGAAGCATGGTGTGGAAGTCCTGGGAGCTATGAGAATTTAAAGGTGTTTGGCTGTGTTGCTTATGCCCATATCAAGCAAGACAAGTTAGAGCCCAGAGCCATACAGTGTATCTTTATAGGCTATCCAGAAGGAGTAAAAGGATATAAGCTGTGGCATTTGGAATCTGGGAAGCCTAGGGTTATAATCAGTAGGGATGTTAGATTTAATGAGACTCAGATGTATTCTCACTTGAAAAACCAACTAAGGGCTCGGGACTCCAATAGACAGGAGAGTGTTGAAGTGGAGGTGGAGCAAAGTGAAGTTTTGGGAGAGAACATTGATCTACAGGAAAGAGCCGCTGATGGAGATCTTGAGCCAGAACCAGCTGCAGCAGATAACTACAGATTGGCAAGAGACAGGCCAAGAAGAGAAAGAAAACCCCCAGCCAGATATGGACATGCAGATATGATTTCATATGCTCTTCTAACAGCTGAGAGCTATGATGAGGAGGAACCACAGAGTTTTAAAGAAGCCACCAACTCTAAAGATGCTGATAAGTGGAAAATTGCAATGGCAGACGAGATGAGGTCCTTACAAAAGAACCAGACGTGGGAATTGGTTCCAAGGCCGAAGAATCAAAAGGTGGTAGCTTGTAAATGGATTTATAAAAGGAAAGAAGGCATTTCTGGTGTGGAGGAGGCTCGGTACAAAGCCCAACTTGTAGCTAAGGGCTTCACACAAAGGGAGGGTGTGGACTACCACGAGGTTTTCTCACCTGTAGTGAAGCACACCTCAATTAGAGTGCTTTTGGCCTTAACAGCAGTTTTTGACATGGAGCTAGAGCAAATGGATGTTAAAACTGCTTTCCTTCGTGGTGAGTTGGAGGAGACAATTTACATGGCTCAACCAGAGGGATTCAAGGAGGCTGGTATGGAAAATCACGTGTGTCTGCTTAAGAAGTCCTTATATGGGCTTAAGCAATCACCGAGGTAGTGGTACAAGAGGTTTGACCTCTTTATGCTGCGAAATGGGTTCAGCAGGAGCAGTTTTGATGGCTGTGTGTATTTCAGGATGTTTAAGGAGCAGAAATACATGTATCTTCTTTTGTATGTTGATGATATGTTGCTGGCCTGCTAGGACAAGGAGGAAATCAACAGGGTTAAGAAGATGTTACGATATGAGTTTGAAATGAAAGACTTAGGTCCTGCAAGGAAAATCTTGGGAATTGAGATTTTCAGGGATAGGACAAAAGGGAACGTGTTCTTGTCTCAAAAGGGTTACTTGGAAAAGGTACTGGAAAGGTTCAGGATGCAGGATTCAAAGCCGGTAGTCACTCCCATGGCTCAACACTTTAAGCTTTCTGTAAAGGATGCTCCAAGTACAGAACAAGAAGTGAACTACATGGAGAGAGTTCCCTACTCCAGTGTGGTGGGCAGCTTAATGTATTTGATGGTGTGTACCAGGCCTGATTTGGCTCATGCAGTGAGTTTGGTCAGTAGGTACTTGTCCAATGCAGGGAAGAATCATTGGGAAGCTGCCAAGTGGATACTAAGGTATCTTAGAGGGAGTACTAAAGAAGGGTTGCTTTATGGGACGGTTCAGGATAATCAGACGTGTGTGGTGGGCTTTGTAGACTCTGACTATGCTGGAGATTTAGACAACAGAAGATCTCTTACCGGATATATGTTTCAAGTTTTTGGTTGTACCGTGAGCTGGAAAGCATCACTGCAACATGTAGTGGCTTTGTCAACCACTGAAGCTGAATATATAGCTATCACTGAGGCTGTCAAGGAAGCTATGTGGCTAATGGGGCTGATAAGGGAGCTTGGTGTTCAGCAGAAATCGGTTACTGTGTTCTGTGATAGCCAAAGTGCTATTCATCTCACCAAAAACCAGATGTTCCATGAGAGAACAAAGCACATAGATATCCGAGTCCATTTTGTCAGAGAAGTCATTGCCAAGGGAGAGGTCAAAGTGGAAAAGGTGGGCACAGAAGATAATCCTGCAGATATGCTCACTAAAGCTTTGTCGTCCTTTAAGTTCAACCACTGTCTGAAGTTACTGAATGTTGGAAGCAACAAGTCATGTCAGAGAGATTGACAGGAGAATCAGAAGTTTTGACTCAAGGTGGAGATTGTTAAGAGTTGAGTCAGAAACTTGAGTCTGAGGTGGCAATCTTGAGTCTTGGGTGGCAGTCAAGTCAATTTTAATTGACACCGTGGATCTCAGTCAACATTTACTAGAGCAAATTACTTTCTTGTAATTTGGGTGTTTGACCCGTGTATAAAAGGGTAGCTTTGTTAGGCTGTAGAGAGAGAGAGAGGCTGAAACTGTGAGATCCCAAGAACAGAGCAAGAACTCTCCAGAGAAAAGGGAGGTTCTTGGAGTGCAAAAGTGAGAGAGAGATTTGTGATTCATTAATTGTAGAATTGGATTGATGAATAAATTTTTCTTTTCGTGATTCTCTTCAACAGGAGGTCACACAAATCTGGGTTGTTTTGGTTTGTGTTGGAATACAGGTTGTTTGATCTTGCAGACAAGCAGAGTGGAATTTCTCTACACCCATTATACATAGAATAGCCAAAAACTACAAATTGTGTAGCTACTAAGGCACACTAAAGCTATCACTACATAATTAGGACATACACCTACATACACATTTTAATGTCGACAAACTTAACTCTTCTTTATTTTTTATTTATTATTTTTTAATTTGCTAAATTGACAAACTTAACTTATTAATATAGCTATCACCTCCTCAACTCCAATAATCCTCATATTCCAAGCCAAAATGGGACCCCGGTGGCTGGAATCCAAGATCCTCCTTGAATGAAACTTCCCACAGAGAAAAGGCTGGCTTGTTCATCACTATGGAGCACATGAAATCCAGGCCAATTCACTCTTTTAGCCGTTGAAGCACCAGTTCCACTATTCATATACTCTCCGTAAAACAAAGTCAAAACTGCAAAGTCTCCCCGCCACTCTGTCCACCCCTTGGGATTGATCAAACCGTCCAAGTCCGTCTTACGAAAAACCGTCCTCGAGTACTTCTTCCACGGCCTGCCCAAGTAGCTCCTGAACGAGCCCTTGACGGGGGCAAACTCCGCCGAGGGCCTAATGCACGAGGCGTGGATAGAAATCCCGGTGTTCTCATTAGGGTTGTCCGGTCCTTGAGCCGTGATCATGTTTCCCTGGTGGCTCATTGGCTTCCTCACGAATATGTCGCAGTTCTGGATCACGACGGGAGCGTTGCCAAAGATGAAGTCAATGGTGCCATAGATGTGGCAGTCGCGGTAGAATTGGCGGAGGGAGTGGGTGTAGAGGGTGTCTTGGTAGCCCCTCATACCGCAGCGGTAGAACACCGATTGGTCGGAGCTCACCCTCAGCGCCACAGCCTGGTGCTTCTGAGGACCGGCTGTGTTCTCAAATGTCATGTCCCTTGCCCAAAATCCATCTCCCGATACGCCTAGCCAATGGCCAAAAAAAAAAAAAAAAAAAAAAAAAATCATTTAACTTTTTGAGTTCACTTGCATACAAATTAGTTATATATGCAAGTTGAAAGATAACTACTCACTTGCATAAATTGGTATAAAAAATATATATATTGGGGAAAAAGTTGACAATGGCATTTAACACTTGTATGTTAGGGATATCAAAGATCTTTATATTGCTCTAAGGATTTGAGTTATGAAACTCTAATCATAAAGGGTGTTAACTGGTTGTCCTTTCGACAAGCAAAATGTTGTTGGTTTTTTTTTTTTTTTTTTTTTTTTAGAATGAAAATTATATTGCTCTTAGCCGGTGGCTGACTCGTTAAAATAATATGTACATTTTTTTTATATAAGATATTTCAAATTTTTTTTTTAATATTTATGTAAGCAAGAACATACACATAATTACACGAGACAGATTGACAATTTTTAGGAGAAGAAATTTTAGTAGACTCATATAAGTTGACCTTAATATATAACTTATAATTTTCAGATAATTATTATCTGAAAGAAAGCTTGTGATACTTATAAATTGTGACATAGTTAAAGAGTACTACTAGTGTTTTTGTTGCTTTTGTTTTGTTTTATTTTGTTTTTGTTTTTGTTTTTTGTTTTTTCCCCAAACTAGTGCTAGTTATTTTCAAGATCTAAATATAAGATCTCGCCTTTAATTTATCTCACTTGTCTTATTCTTATCAACTGGATTAATATTAAGTGACTGTACTAGTGATATCAAATTTACTCAACATCCCACGTTCTGATTATTCTTTATTTGTTCTCTTTTGATAGGTAATATCCCACGTTTTGTTGTCAACAGATTGTGTGGCAGATTTTTGTCCCGGTAACTTTGAATACGTGGGTATATCTATAGATCTGTGGCAGACATGTAATAGGGTAGTAGCATTGCAGTTTGGAATCATATCCTTGAAAATTTTACTTGCTTGAAGGGTTTTTTCTTCTCAAAATTTGAGTAACTTCTGTCACTCTCTAGCAATCTAACGTTTCATTAATTAGATAACTCAAAATATAGAACATATCAACTTACGTAGCAAATGTTGCCGAGCTTATGGTGGTAGCACCGTCGGGCACATTCCGGCTGCCGGTGACGATGGTTCTTTCCATACCATTACCAACAAACATGACATTCTTCAACTTCCTTCCAATCTCCACCTTCTCATTATACACCCCGGCTTTCACATAGATTATTGCTCTTTGGTCTCTTCCACGCCCCATTCTAGCAAGTGCCGCCACCGCCCCGTTGATGGTGCGGTGAGTGCCGGAGCCGTCCTTTGCCACCACAAAGTCGGCCTTGGAAGTTGCCGGATTCCATGATGCCAAAAGCCCTCCATCTGAGTTTGGATTAGATTTTTGTCCCTCTTCCGGTACTCCTAAACTTGGATTAAAAAAAATGTCATTCTTCCCATTATGTTATAATATAAATTTCTGAAATCCATTTCGTTTAAAGTGCACATATTAGAATTTTTTTGAAATTTTTTTTTTTATAAGGACGCAAGATTTAAACTCTAGATTTATAAATTAATCTTAACGAAAAGTAGGTGTAAATTTACCGTTAGATTGGACCTGTAATCTAAATAATTTTACTTTTCAAGTAACTTGATTTTTCCATTAATCAAGTAACTTAACATAATCACAATTATGAAGAAGTAACTTAATAATCACAATCATTAATTAATTTTCTGTAAGAAATGATTTTTTTTTAAATTTACTCTTAACAATATTATTTGTAAACAAGTGGAGAATTAATATATTATTGACAATGACAATTCTATGACAAAGTGATTACAATTGATTAGGGTTAGTATTGGGAGGTAATTATTTGAAAGATATGTAATACTGTTTATATCAACTCTAATATCAATTTATTAATGCCAAATTTCGTGATAGTGAATGATCACCATTTTATCATACAATATCTTTTCAGTATTTTTAACAAGCAACTGGAATTCTTTTGAGTAAAGAAAAGGCCGTTTTATACTTGCTTGTAGGTACCCACCTTTTCATATCCACGTTTTGTCCGATTGCTTCAGTTTGGTTGTTATAGCAGATCGGTGTTATCTGGTCTGGTAATCTCTATTGGTGGCCTCCAGTCTTTGAGGAAGGCATCACTCTCGGCATTGTTGGACTATCTGCTATCTGTTGAAGTTGAAAACCTGGATGAACGGAAGTCCAGAGAACGTTTGCTCTCGACTGACATGCTTTGGGTTCTCCAGCAGTACAAGAGATGCGACAGAGTCATTGTACCAACATTGAAGGTAAATTCAAATAAAAATCGCGCTAAAATGCACTAGTGTTTCGCTTGTGAATGCGACGATTTTGATGAGATTTTTGCTATGTTGCAGACCATTGAGATTCTCTTCAGTAACAAGATATTTCTGAATATGGAGGTTAGTTGATTTTTTTCCTCGTGGTAATCTTTCATCTTCTTTATTGCAATTTGCAAGTAACCGGATTAAGAGAGGTAAATTTGTCTGGATCACAATCTTATTTTACAGGAACATACTACGGTGTTTTGTGGCGGCATTCTCGATTCTCTGGCAATCGAGTTAAAGGTTTCAAAGGACTTCTCTAAATTATATGCAGGCATTGCAATACTCGGATATTTTGCTTCTACTTTGGACAACCAAATCAATATGCAGGCTTTCTCTCGTCTTCTCGGCTTCTTTGGTCACCGATACCCCAAGGTTTGTATGCATTCAACCAGCAATTGAGTGATAAAACCTCTTCCATACATATTTATTGTTGTCTTGTCCTTTTAACGCAGATAAGAAAAACTTCCGCCGAACAAGTCTACCTTGTGCTCCTGCAAAACGGGAATCTAGTAGATGAGAGCAAGATCAAGAAGGCCCTTGAGATTATTTCTAAAACGTGCTGGGATGGTGACACAGAAGCCTCAAGGCTACAAAGGCTAGAATTGTATGATATGGCTGGTCTGGAAACAGAGCTTCATACAGGGACGAGCAGCGTAGTATCGAAAAAGATTACTCAGGCAAAACCCGCAGTTGCAGATGAAAATGCTTCGTTTTCATCATTAGTAGAGTCCTCAGGATAGTAGTCGCTTAACACAAATTCCCTATTCCCCGTTCCCTGTTTGGTTCAATTATTTTTTCCCTTTGATATCTCTTTAAAGTACAGACATGGCAAGAGTGAATCTGAGTACGTGTGCAATCGGATATGTTACTTGTTGTACAAGCAATCTGGAAATTGTTTATTAATTTAAGTTGATGTATCGATTTTGGGAAATATCCTTGCATTTTTCTGATGCCAAAGAAATCTGATACTTTATTTGATAAATCTGATAATATTACAAAGTTGTTCAAAGAAAACACATGAATAAAAAGCCTCTAGCCAAGTTTTAGCGCAAAATCAAAATTGAATAGACAAAACTTGTCTAATAATAGGTTACAAATGACATTTTCATACGCCAAACAGCAATAGTAAAAAGTACACCAAACAGCAACTAAGCATTTAACCAAGGGAACACATTTGGCGAGGAAGGCAACCTTGCTGTAAGAACCTCCACTCCTGTCTCAGTAACCTGCGCGATACAACGATAACCATGAAATTGGGAGTTCAGGTTAGTCGATAAATCAAGTCGAATGATCACTTCATAGATAATGAAATACTGGCTTACCAAGAGAGTGTGTTCAAACTGAGCACTGCGCTTCCCATCAGCTGTAACAGCGGTCCATCCATCAGGCCACATCCGATCACGCCAAACTCCTATCGAGAAAGTTCATTAGCTATTTAAGTTTGGATTGTTAAGCTCGTAACTTGATAAACTGCAATCTTACCTGTGTTGATCATTGGTTCGATTGTAAAGGTCTGTCCAGCCTTCATAACACCAGCCGCTTTGTTTCCTACTTGGGTTAAGGCAAGAAACACTATAGAGCTACATAGAATATAATCACATGCACACCACCAAAACAGAATTACAATGTTTACTTTAGTAAGAGAAACCGAAAAACAAAAGCAAGACGAGATTCAAATGCAACTTTGTTCAGGATACTGCTGTAATGAGGAATATTTGGCGCACAATGAAACAGTTCTCCAATTCCGTGACCGCAATATGATTTTACCTAAGGTACATAACAGGAATGCAACAGGTATCGATAAAAACTCAGTCATTGCATTAAGGTTAAACTGGTGAACATTTGCATTGAAATTGCTAATTACCACAGAGAACCCTGACATAGAAGCATGACGATTAATGACTTCACCAACTTCACGAAATCTCATCCCAGGTTTCACTGTATTTATCAAGAAGCATGATAAGAAAAACAATTTAAAATCAAGTTCCTAAACCATTCGGCAACAGAAATCTGTGTTGAAACATCACATGATCATATGTCTAACACATACCAATAGTTATTGCTTTTTCCAAGCATTCATAAGTACATTGAACTAGTCGTTTAGAATCTTCATCGACATTTCCCACAAAGAAGGTCTCGTTTAGATCACCTGCAGTTTGAGTCGAACAATGGCTATTCGTTGGGCAAGATTTGGATTAATCTGTGGTGGGGGGGAATTTTCTTAAGGGCACAAGTTTAGCTAGCTAATGCAAAAAAAGCCCTCTTACCATGTACACCTTTATAATAAACTGTCACGTCAACGTTTACAATGTCACCATCCTCCAATTTTCTGAAGCAATTACGAAATATATATCAAGAACATCTCACTCAAGCTCACAGTAAACATTGATAGCTGTTACAAATACTAAACACTTTATAAAAGCTTTGACACAAACCTGGCATCTGGAATCCCGTGGCAAATCACTTCATTAACTGACCTGCAAAAAATTGGGAATGCAAGGGCGTTTACTTGCTCAGTGTCACACTCTCAAACAAATACCAAGCGATGTAAATAGAAAAAGAGTACCTACGTGCAGCAAGACTTTGGGAAGAAATGGTAGTTGAGAGGAGATGGATACCCTCCTGCATCGAGGTAAGTTAAAAAACCATTAAACCGATCATAAACCAACGAAATTCCCTGTAACATACAGCTCATACTGTACCTGCTGCGATAGTTGCCTCATGGACCACTCTATCAATTTCATCGGTTGTAATACCCGGTTGTATTATTCGAGCAGCTGCATCCAAAACCTCCCTTGCAATCTAACAATAAGAAGAGAAGAAAGTTACATACCTTAAGGAATAAACAATTTTAGTCACAAAGGAAAAGTTCCATTAATGTTCATTTCATCTTTTGTTGTATCTTCTTTAGGAGATTAGGGTATGCCTTCTACGGCCTAAAAATCTTCTCTAGACTAGGATAGATGTAAAGTACAATTGAAGCTTACCCGACATGTTTCTCGCATTCTCTCAATTTGTTCTGGAGTTTTGATCTTCAAAGTAAATACAGGTATAACACTAATAAGTAAAGTTGGAAAAACAAATTAAACTAGGAAATAGACAAGAAAATGAAAAATGAAACAATAAGGCTAGCCATATAAAACATGAGTAGAAAAGTTAGACTTGAAAGGTTTTCAAGCAGAAGCTTACCTCAACAACATGCTGCAGATCACTGTTAGGCTCAATTTTCGGGATTCCCTAAAGATTAAGAAAAGGAAACCGAGATTAGGAAAACTATGCTAGATTGCAAAAGAAGGAAAATTGAGAAAAGAACTGAAGAGGGGTTGGAAGTGGCAAAAAACTGGTGAAGTGATAGAAAAAGCAATGGAAATCAGTATGAACAGTTTGCTGAAATTGCATTGATCAGTCAAAGACAAAGGCTGTAAACTGAATCAATCTTCAGGATTGTCAACAATCAATGATTAGAAATTCATCAAACAAATTGAGTTTTAAGAGAAAAATAAAAAGTGATTTTAACAACTTACATCACTTGCCCAATCAGGTTCAACAACGTGAGCAGGTACAGCTCGCCTACTAGATATGGGATATGGCCTCAGTGGCCTACATCAGAACAAAAGGCAACAATAGAATCATAACAACTGATAGAAAGATCGGCTGACACATCTATACAAATCCATCAAGTCACAATGCAAATCGGAAGGAACTTATCAAAATATTAAATGTCCTATACAATTAATAAGAGAACACAAGACAGGGAAAAAAATAAAAATAAGAAATCCTACACATACCCTGTCCAATCAAAATAAGGAAGTTTTGGAGTTCGAGCTTGTCCCTTCTTTAAGCAATATAGCCAACCTTCGATAGCCAAGTTTGTTTTCTGCTCACCAGGAGCGCTTGCTCCCGATGCCGATAACTTCACCTTCAAATGCACTGATTTATGAGAGCTCCAAGAAGCTTTGAAACAATCTTGGGAGCTGTAAGATACATTATTCCATTAAATATCATCCAACACTCAAGTAATAAAGCAAAAAGCATATTCAGAAAAAATTCACATCACACCAAATTCATTCACATGTCCTAAGAATCTATCAAGGACGGCTAAGTGTAGTACAAACCAGAAAGCGGCGCCTTCACGAGGAAGCTTCAATTCCATACATTTGGGACACCTGCAAATGGTTTAAGGTTAAGAATTGGTTTACTTGAATTGTAATTAATCTTTAAACTTGTGAAAATCCATTAAAAAAAAAGAAAGATAAAGAAGTCATAATTCATGAATGGCCCATTTAATAAAATATCACACCTTTTAGAAACATACTTTATATTCAAAACCCAGAAAAGGGAGATATTAAAAAAATAAAAAATTTCATTTAGCCAACCACCCAGAAATTAAAAAAAAAAAATGAAATCATTAAAAAACCATACAAATTGTACAAAAGACCCAAACTTTCCCTTGACCTGAAATCCAAACACTAAAATTGAATTCCTAAAACTGTAAGTTTTCTCTTCAAATCATTCTTTCTAAGTTCCAGTCCATCAAAAGAGAGAGAGAGAGGGAAAAAAAAAATGGGAATTACATACTGAAGATGGGCAGGCTTGCCACAACGAGCACAGGACAAAGCAGAGGCTTCAGCCGCATCGGAATCACCGGCCATGGATTCTCCTCAAATAATTGAAAGCACTTTGATTTAAATAAGTACCTGTTCGGTTCAGTTCAGAAAATCGAGAAATTAGTTGTACTCATAAATGCCATGAGAAAGCTAAAAATTGCAACTTTAAGGGTTTTGGGATATATATATATATATATACAAGTACATATATATATACACACACTTTTGGAGGAAAATCTCACAAGGATGAAGGAACGTCTATATGATTGGCCGGTCAATTGCTCGAATCCTCAGAATCAGACAGGCCAAAGAGCGACAGAGACACAACGGTGAACTAGGGTTTGAGAGGGTAGTACAATAGAAGTTTTTGTTCTTTGTATTTAACCAATAATTAAAAAAAATGATTATATTTTTCTAAAGAAAAATAAAAAAATGTTTATTTGTTTATTTATTTATTTTGAACTTGAGTTGGGATTCAAAATGATTATTTGTTTTATTCTTTTTTTTATTTATATTTTTCAGAATTTTGTCGAATTATTATTATTATTATTATTATTTTGTGAATAGCACTTATGTCCTTGAATTTTAATTTTATAATGATTTGCATGCATTTGGACTGCATGTTTAAATTTAAGTTTTTTATTTTTATTTTTATTTTTTTAAAAAAGTTAATAAAAATTATAAATAATTTTTGAAAAATTAACTAACTATAACATAAAAATTTCATCTCAATCTGTGTTTTAAATGACCCAATTTTACAAGTAAAAATCTTTGCAAATTAAAAAAGTTGGTGAATAATGTTTGAAAGACTATCTCCCTCTTGTCTAGGGTTTTTCCTCATATATAGTTTCATCGGGTTCTTCAACGGATCAGAGTCTTGTGTAGGTTCTTGGTTGGTCATCGAACTCCCGATTCTGATAGTGACATCTCGAGATGCAGGATCATGATCTTCTAATGGCAATAGTATTGGAGGGTGATCTAAGATTTGAGAGGGTTTTGACACTTCGGGGTGAGCCATCTAACTTTGGCAGTTAGATCTAAGCGCGTTCAGAGCTTCGACGGGTCTGTAACTTCGAGGTACCCCTTGACGTCATTAAGCTTTTGATGGTAGTGCTGACCAATATTATCAACAAAAATTTGGATAGAAAAGTCATATGATTGCCTTTGAAAGTTTACAACAATATTCTTGATTATTTTATTAAAATAAATATTATATCATTAAGAACATTCTTAACCATTGATTATAAGATTGAAAACATTCTCAACCATTGATTCTAGGTTTTTTTTTTTTTTGGCACACCAGTATATCTGAACTTAATATATATTTACAATTTACATGTTAAACTTTTAATTTTGATAATTTACACTCTGACCTTAAAAATTTGTAGTTATTTATCTTACATTGATAGCAATGCTAATCTTTTAAAGAAAATTAACATGCGATTTGCACATAAGTAGTTGACTAAGAAAACAAAAGGTCCTTTTTATTGAATGTAAACCCATGTTCACATCTAAAACAAAGCTAATTTTAAATTTCATATATTGATTAAACTTAATTAAAAACCTTAAAACTTAACCCCAATAAATTTAAGGGTAAATTGCTAAGTTACTTTTTAAACTTTTAACTTTGTACAACTTTAGTCCCTGAACTTTTTTCGTAGCTGAAATGCTCATAAACTATTAAAATATTGCTACAATAGTCATTTACATAGATTTTTGGACGGAAAACGTTAGTTATTATAACTTTTTGACCAAATTACTAATGGATTCCATTTAAAAATTAACAAAAATGACTATTGTAGCAACATTTTAATAGTTTATGAGCATTCTTTGTTCTTTTTTTATAGCTGAAATGATCATAAACTATTAAAAATATTGCAATAGTTGTCATTTTTGTTAAATTTTTTTTTTTACGGAATCCATATTTAGCTCCACTCCAAAAATTGACGGAAATGACTATTGTAGCAATATTTTAAAAGTTTATGGGCATTGCAACTACGAAAAAAAATTCAGAAATCAAAGTTTCACAATATTAAAAATTTAAGAACTAAATAAATAATTTATCCTAAATTTAATTTAAAATAGATACAAATAACCGTTAATTTCATTTATTAACGACCGATGTATAAGTCACATATAAAATCACAATGTTACCAATGGAGTAAATTAATATGTAAAATTAAGTTGTAAAATGTTAAAACTAAAAGTATAATAATGCGGTAAATTCAGGGACAATGATAAACAAAAAAGCCATTTGACATTATCAGTAAAGCCAAGCAACAAACCCCTAATAGTAATCTTGTCCAGCTCAGCCGAATGAATTAGGTTTGATACTAGTATTATAGCTTGGATCCTTTTTATGAAGGAAAAAAAAAAAAAAAACCTTAATATTTCGTTATCCAACAATAAGACAGCATGTCTTTGAAACTCATTGTCGTTGTCTTAAAACCCTAACAAGTGTTTTTTTTTTTGCTAAGAACCCTAACAAGTGTTCTATTCCTTCCAAAAGTGGTTTTTAAAAACAACCTGATTTTTATCCTTTTCATTTTTTTTGGGGGGCTCAAAACCCAGTTATACATTCAAAACAATACATATCGTTTATTTTCAAAGTAAAATGGTGTCGTTTTAAATTACCTATGTTGTTTTATGATATGATTCAAAACGACATGGATTTCATTGTCCTTCATGTCGTTCATTCCCCAATAAATAGCGATGTAGCCTACTAATTGTTGCCTTTGACAAAAACGACATGTCTTTTATACTAACTCACTGTCATTTTTTTTTTCATTTCATTTTTTTTTGTCTCTTTAAGTTCATTGTCATTTTTTGTTGTTGTCTCAATAGATATCTATAATAAAGAGATGGACTGAAATTGTGTCGTTAATCAAGATTTATCGTCCTTTTCTTACTCCAAAAATAATTGCGGGTTTTGAAAATAGACGTCATGTCGTTTTGATTTTTTTTTTCTTTTTTTTGTTTGAATTTGAGGTGAATGAATTCAAACTCTACATCTTTTCGTAGAGTCATCTATAATATTACCACTTAGTTATACCAGTAAATATTTTTTATTTCCCTTTTTGAACAATTTTTTTTTTTAGAAAACAGTTCGACCATCGAAACTTTAACAAAACGATATGGACTTCAAAGAAAAATTCATTATCAATTTCCTTAACAAATGGCATGGATCTAATTTAGTGTAATTGTAAAGATTAATTCTCCTAGTTCACCAAACACAAACACAAACCCATTATACATAGAATAGCCAAAAACTACAAGTTGTGTAGCTACTAAGGCATACTAAAGCTATCACTGGATAATTAGTACATACACCTACATACACATTTTAATGTCGACAAACTTAACTCTTCTTTATTTTTTATTTATTATTTTTTAATTTGCTAAATTGACAAACTTAACTTAGTAATATAGCTATCACCTCCTCAACTCCAATAATCCTCATATTCCAAGCCAAAATGGGACCCCGGTGGCTGGAATCCAAGACCCTCCTTGAATGAAACTTCCCACAGAGAAAAGGCTGGCTTGTTCATCACTATGGAGCACATGAAATCCAGGCCAATTCACTCTTTTAGCCGTTGAAGCACCAATTCCACTATTCATATACTCTCCGTAAAACAAAGTCGAAACTGCAAAGTCTCCCCGCCACTCTGTCCACCCCTTGGGATTGATCAAACCGTCCAAGTCCGACTTAAGAAAAACCGTCCTCGAGTACTTCTTCCACGGCCTGCCCAAGTAGCTCCTGAACGAGCCCTTGACGGGGGCAAACTCCGCCGAGGGCCTAATGCACGAGGCGTGGATAGAAATCCCGGTGTTCTCATTAGGGTTGTCCCGTCCTTGAGCCGTGATCATGTTTCCCTGGTGGCTCATTGGCTTCCTCACGAATATGTCGCAGTTCTGGATCACGACGGGGGCGTCGCCAAAGATGAAGTCAATGGTGCCATAGATGTGGCAGTCGCGGTAGAATTGGCGGAGGGAGTGGGTGTAGAGGGTGTCTTGGTAGCCCCTCATACCGCAGCGGTAGAACACCGATTGGTCGGAGCTCACCCTCAGCGCCACAGCCTGGTGCTTCTGAGGACCGGCTGTGTTCTCAAATGTGATGTCCCTTGCCCAAAATCCATCTCCCGATACGCCTAGCCAATGGCCAAAAAAAAAAAAAACATTTAACTTTTTGAGTTCACTTGCATACAAATTAGTTATATATGCAAGTTGAAAGATAACTACTCACTTGTATAAATTGGTATGAAAAAATATATATATTGGGGAAAAAGTTGACAATGGCATTTAACTGTTGTATGTTAGGGATATCAAAGATCTTTATACTGCTCTAAGTGTTTGAGTTATGAAACTCTAATTATAAAGGGTGTTTACTGGTTGTCCTTTCGAAAAGCAAAATGTTGTTGTTGGTGTTTTTTTTGTTTTTTTGTTTTTAAAATGAAAATTATATTGCCCTTAGCCGGTGGCATCTCGTTAAAATAATATGTACATTTTTTTTAATATAAGATATTTCAAACTTTTTTTTTTAAATATTTATGCAAGCAAAAACATACACGTTATAATTCTCAGATAATTACTAATTGAAATAAATTTTGACATAGTTAAAAGAGTACTACTAGTGTTTTTGTTTTGTTTTGTTTTATTTTTTTCAAACTAGTGCTAGTTATTTTCAAGATTTAAATGTAGGATATCGCCTTTAATTTATCTCACTTGTCTTATTCTTATTAACTGGACTAATATTATGTAACTGTACTATTGATATCAAATTTACTCAACATCCCACGTTCTGTTTATTATTTATTTGTTCTCATTTGATAGGTAATATCCCACGTTTTGTTGTCAACAGATTGTGTGGCAGATATTTGTCCCGGTAACTTTGAATACGTGGGTATGTCTATAGATCTGTGGCAGACATGTAATAGGGTAGTACCATTGCAGTTTGGAATCATATCCTTGAAAATTTTACTTGCTTGTAGGGATTTTTCTTCTCAAAATTTGAGTAACCACTAGTAAAAATTGTGGATTACACGATGGTTATTTACCATCGTGTAATCCAGCGTCGTGGAAGATACCACGACGGTTCCATAACCGTCGTGGTATCTTAATGTTACACGACGGTTTACACCGTCGTCAAATCAAGAAATACAATAGTAAATGCCGCAAATTGAAAACTTTATACGACGGTTTTCCTCCAAAACCGTCGTGTAATGTAGTGATTACACGACGGTTTCGGCTCAAAACCGTCATGTAATCACTACATTACACGACGGTTTTGACTCAAAACCGTCGTGTAATTGGGCTTGAATTAAAAAAAATTAGGTTTTTTTTTGGCGATGGCACACATTATACGACGGTTTCGGGGCAAAACCGTTATGTAATATGTGCCATCACAAAAAAAAAAAAAGCCAAATTTTTTTTAATTTAAGCTCAATCACACGACGGTTTTGAGCAAAACCGTCGTGTAATGGTACACATTACACTAGAATCAAATTCTATATGATTATCCAAAACAAAAATCCATTTTGGCATTTCATCGAGCATGTGGTGGGCGGATAAAAATCATGTCAAAAAATGTGTATAAAATGCCAAAATCGTGCACAAAACATTCATCTCCAAAGAGCAACAATAAAAAAAAAAAACATTTAAACAACACTACAAATTACACTCCACGTAAGTTATTAAAGCATTGTGTGTTTATAGTTTTGTTAGAAAACAAGAAATTGAGCAATATGGAAGTCACCTTGCTTTTCTTCAAAGAAAAATAGTCACGGCCTTGATGGGAACACCAGGAGAGAGAGGTGGCGGCGGCGGTGTAACCGGATTTTAAGTTTGGTGGGGGGGGGGGGGGGCGGGCGGGCGAAGGAGGTGGGGAGGAGAAAAGTTTGAGTTGTCTAGAGGGTTGAAGATGAAAATGATGATAAATGAAGAGGAAAGTATATTTAAGTAATGGGTTTTCGAGTGAATTCCAAAGCATGAAATTTGAAAATTTTGAAAATTTTCGGAGGATTACACGACGTCGTGTAATCCTTTTTTTTTTTTTTTTTTTTTTTTTTTTTTTTTTTTTTTTTACAATTTTGAAATTTTCAGAGGATTACACGACGGTTTTAATTAACCGTCGTGTAATCCGGACATCTTGTAATCCTCCGGATTACACGACGGTAACAAGAACCGTCGTGTAATCCGAGGATTACACGATGGTAACAAGAACCGTCGTGTAATCCCCTCGAATTACACGATGGTTCTAGTAGAACCGTTGTGTAATCTTCCGGTTGCACGACGGTTCTAAGAACCGTCGTGTAATCTTTGGATTACACGATGGTTTTAGTTCAACCGTCGTGTAATCCTCTGTTTATACGACGGTTCCAAAAAACCGTCGTGTAATCTCCGTTGTGTAATTTAATTTTTGTAGTAGTGAACTTCTGTCACTCTCTAGCAATCTAACGTTTCGTTAATTAGATAACTCAAAATATAGAACAGATCATCTTACGTACCAAATGTTGCCGAGCTTATGGTGGTAGCACCGTCGGGCACATTCCGGCTGCCGGTGACGATAGTTCTTTCCATACCATCACCAACAACCATGACATTCTTCAACTTCCTTCCAATCTCCACCTTCTCATTGTACACCCCGGCTTTCACATAGATTATTGCTCTTTGGTCTCTTCCACGCCCCATTATAGCAAGTGCCGCCACCGCCTCGTTGATGGTGCGGTGAGTGCCGGAGCCGTCCTTTGCCACCACAAAGTCTGCCTTGGAAGTTGCCGGATTCCAGGATGCCAAAAGCCCTCCATTTGAGTTTGGATTAGATTTTTGTCCCTCTTCCGGTACTCCTAAACTTGGATTAAAAAAAAATGTCATTCTTCCCATTGTGTTATAATATAAATTTCTGAAATCCATTTCGTTTAAAGTGCACATATTATATTTTTTTTTAAAATTTTTTTATAAGGGCGCAAGATTTAAACTCAAAATTTATAAATTAATCTTAATGAAAAGTAGGTGTAAATTTACCGTTAGATTGGACCCTGTAATCCAAATTATTTTATTTTTCATTTTAAAGTAACTTGATTTTTCCATTAATCAAGTAACTTAACATAATCACAATTATGAAGAAGTAACTTAATAATCACAATCATGAATTAATTTTCAGTAAGAAATGATTTTTTTAAATTTACTCTTAATAATATTATTAGTAAACAAGTGGAGAATTAATATATTATTGACAATGATAAACCTATGACAAAGTGATTGCAATTAATTAGGGTTAGTGTTGGGAGCTAATTATTTAAAAGATGTGTAATACTGTTAATATCAACTCTAATATCAATTTATTGATATCAAATTTCGTGACAGTGAATGATCACTATTTTATCATACAAAATCTTGACTTCAACTAACGTATCAATTTTAAAAACATTTATTAATAAAAAAATGAAAACTCAGTACATTTCATTTAAATTGGTATTAATTATAATAACATATAGGTTTTTAATAAAAATTGGAATTACTAGGAGTGTCTTAACATCATTCTTTAGAAGATTTGCAATGAAGTAAAGCTAGCAATACAAGTTTCTGTTACTTACTCTTTTCATTTCTTGTACCCTTCAATTTCCCATACAAAGCAAGCGATTCTCCAAGTGAGATAGTCAAGTTCTGCGCCACCAAATGAGACCGAGCCTCCACAAAACCCTTCTCAGCCAAGCCATCCAAACAACTTCCGTGGTTGGCGAGCACGCCGCTGAGCCATGTGAGAGCATCATCAACATTGTAGCTCATCTCGCCGGACATCAACCGAGCGAGCCGCGGCTCGCTTTCGTCATACAACTTGTTGCAGTCTCTCAAGGCCGAATCAACGTTATTTGAAGAATCTAAATCCAACCCATGTAATGATTGGACCCAATTCTTAGCTTGAACTAGCTTGGTTTGCGCAAGTTGAAGTGCGATAGTGCTAGAAGTACTTGTGTTGAGATTTGGGAGACAAGAAATGGAGTTGGCCATGGCCAAGAGAAGGAGAAAGTTGGTGACAACACTATAGGACATCTTGATGAGCTTAATAGCTTAGCTGTTAGTGATGAAAAATGCAAGAAATCTTTTATTTTATTTTATTTTATTTTTATGTGTTGGAGTGGTGCATGTTTTAATTTATAGAAGATGCGAGGAAGCAAACACATGGGCCAAGGTCTATAGCCATGTGTCATGGTTGTGACATCAAACAATATTTGAAAGAAAGAAGACTCAAAATGATCATTAATATATAAATTTTACTTTATATATATTTACATGAATGGATTGTTATCTGACACTCTTATAAAAATGATATTTCTCTTTTATATAAATATCTAAACAATATAATGTTATAAGATTCTAAATAAAAAGTTACATGTAATTAACAAATTTTTATAAGTTCTTAAATTAAAAATTACACCTATCGGATATATTTGCTCACCAGATACAAGACCTTTCTTGTATTTTTATTAAAAATTGATGATAGGATAACTTGAAAGAGGTCAAGAGAGAAAAAAATACAATTGCTCAAGGGGCTGCCAATGTTAAAGAGAGAAAGTACGTTTATATATGGTCCCAGTAATGGATGCATATAAACAGTGACAAAGTCAGGATTTTGATTCAGGGGGCATAAACTAAGAATGTAAAAAATGTTTAAAACACTCAAAACATCAAATCTCTATGTGATATAGTTTGTTGAATTTTTCATACATAATGTAAATTTTTTTAAAATAGTTTATTTTTTCTTGATCTATCATTCTTTCGAGAGTCAGTTTAGTAAAAAAAAAAAAGAAAAAGAAAAAGAAAAAGAAGTAGAACCTTTAAAAAAAAAAGAAGATATATTTTAACGAGACAAAATAGACTAAAGGTATATATGAGAAAATATAAGTTGAAAGTGATCTAAAGTAACGACACATTCAGAAAAAAGAATATTACTTCGATAGTAGAATATATATAACAGAAAAGTATTAATGAGAAAAAATAGTTAAAGGGACCATGTGGAAAAAATGAAAGGAAAAAAAAAAAAAAAAAAACTTAAGCAAGGATATATTTAGAAAATTTGTTTAAATGTAAATAAATTAGATATAATAATATATATATATATATATATGAAAAATTTGAAAAACATAATATATTTGGAAAACAAAGCTCAAAAGCCACCCCCCCCCCCCCCCCGGGTCCTTACCTGGCTTCGCTAGTGTAAATAAAGCAAACACTACTAAAACCTTGTTTGGTATGCCAATTGGATTGGAATATAAATTTAGGATTGGATTGGATTGTGTATAATCCTATGTTGTTTTGGCATATTATAGGATTGGACTAAATTAAAAGTTAATTTAATTAATATTTGATAAAAATTAAATTATGTAATGAAAGTTTTACCAAAACACGTGCACAAAAAAATTACTAGACTAACAAATTACAATAAAATTTTCCAAAAATTTACCAAATCCGACAATTGAAAAAAAAAAAAAAAAACGAAACAAGAGTGGATAGGAAATGGCAATCTCCAGCAGCCGAGGGTGGGTTTATCAGCACTTGGGTTTCGACGATGGCGGCGCCTGGGTTTCGATGACGGCGGCGCCTTTCGCAGCAGCAGATGCAGAGGGCTTCGCGGCACCTGAGCTTCGTGACGGCGAGGCGGATGTTGGTTTTCGCGGCGCCTGGGTTTCGCGACGACAGGGCGGAGGCTGGTTTTCGCGGCGCCTGGGTTTCGTGACGACATGGGCGGAGGCTGGTTTCATGGCGCCTAGGTTTCGCGACGACAAGGGCGGAGGATGGTTTCACTAGCGCCTGGGTTTTTGGGTTTTCGCAATGGCAGGCTTTTGTGGTTGGTGAGATGGGTGAGCTCCGGCGATCGTGGAATAGGTCAGGTCCAGTGAGCAACGAGCCGATGGGGTGGAGGATTTAGCGAGCAACAATGGTGAGATCTGTCCATATCTGCAGGGGAGGGGTCGTAAAATGGAGAAATACTCTAATCCCAACCTCAGTACTAATTATCCCATCATTTTTTCAGGGATTACTTATCCCATGAATTTGAGACTATTTTTTGGTCGATGGATAATTAATCCGGTCAACAATTGTTACCAAACATGGGAATAGGATTATTTGTCCCAATTTTAATCCGAATCCCGTGTACCAAACATAGCCTAAAAGTTACAGATTTGTCTTTTAAAGATACAACGAATGTTTAAAAATCATTTGTCAAATTTGGTGTAATTGTAAGTCGAAGACTTGTGCATTTTAAATATCTGCGGTCCGACATTCTTTTGATTTAATAGGGCACATATTTAACAATGATATTCTACGAAACTGTTGTCAAATAGTTTTTCCAGAAAACCATCGTCAAAGACTGTGACTTTGTGAGGTTAATATTTGAAAGGAAACTTGGCAAGCATACTTGATTAATCACTCATTTTTTGGATCTCTCACTTACATCGTTTTAGTATTTAACGAGTTTAATACCCGTGCGTTGCACGGGGAAAGAAGAAAAAATAAAAATGAAAAAAATTGAGTATTATATAATAAAAGCAATTAATTAAGATATAAATTATAATTACAGTAAATATATTTTTTTATTATTTATTATTATAATATTAAAGTACATATATTCATATTTATAAACGTAATTTTCTTGAAATAAAAAAGTTCAAATAATAAATAAAATTAAAAAAATTTGAAATATCAAAGGAATAACAAAATTACGTGGTAAATTTAATAAAAAAAACCAATTAAATTATTAAATAAACGTAAAATGAATAGAAATTTTAAAAAATTTATTTCTAAAGATTATAGATATAAATATAAAAGAAACTTATTGAACATTTTATTTAAAAAAAAAAAAGAAGAAAAAAATAAAATAAGTCAAAGAATAAAAATAATAATAATATCAAATATTAAAATAAAAATTAAGTGTAAAAATTGTTGTTAATAGAATAAAATATAATAATATATTGTTATTAAAAAATCAGAACGAATAAATAAAATTAAAAACTTTTAAACTTAAATAGTCAAAAAATTTAATAACTTAAGTAAATTTATTAAATTTAAACAAAATTAATTAAATGAATAAATAAACCTAGAAATGGATTAAATATTTTTTAAAAATTTAATTTTAAATAATAATATTAATATATGACATAAATAATAATTTAGCTATAATAATTTAAATATACATTTTGATAATTACGTTTCATTAGAGTAGAAAAATTATTTTTGATTTTTAATTTTATTATAATTTTTAAGACATTTTTATATTTTGGAATTTCTGTAAATTATTATTTAATTTCAAATTTTTTAGTTAGTTTGTTTATTTTGAATATTATAATTTAATTGTATTAATTTATTCTTTAAATGTATTATTCTTTTTTTTTTTCGTTAAATTTTTATTAATTCAATAATTTAAATATTTCAAATATTATTTAACGTATATAATTTTATTTTTTATAATTGGAAATAATTTAATAAAATATAATTTTTAATCTTATGGTTTTTTTTTCTATCTTTATTTTTTTTAAAATTTATTTTAATGTAGATATAGATATTTTTTACTTTCTCTCTCTCTCTCTCTCTCTCTCTCTTTAATGACCGGATAATGCCAAAAGGACAAAACCGGTAAGTCACTGTGCATTCGGGAAAAAGCAGGGAAATTTGAAGGGCAAAAGCGTCATTTTAGTGTACATTTCACTGTTTGGGTACTGTAGATTACTGTGCGGTACTGTAGCAAAACCGAAAAAATGAAAAAAAAAAACCCAAAAGTACTATAAATTACTGTTCACTGGACAGTAAAAATTTATACTCCTTTAGTATATTATAATACCCGTGCATTGCATGGGGAAGGAAGCAAAAAATAAATAAAAAAAACTGAGTATTATATGAAAAAAATAGTTGGTTAAGATAAATATTATAATTATAATAAGTATAATTCTTCTAAAATCGTTACCAACATTGAAGATGCAAAATCAAAATGACAATAATACTAACAATAATAAAAATGAAAACAAAAGCAAAAAAGAAAAAAAATTTATGTAGTGATACTCATTTAAAGAAAAAAATTAAAACAAAAATAAAGCAGAAAACAAAAAAAAAAGAACAAAAATCTTTAGACTCAAAAGAACCGGAAAAAACTAACCCTAATAAAAAAATTATAACAAAATAAAATATATATCTCATTTTCTCCTTTTTTTTACTGTTTTTTAAAAAAATAAAAAAAAATTATCAGGTTATATACATGCAAAAACTAAAAAAAAAATGATTTTTAAAATAAAACAAAACATATAAAAAAGACAAAAAAAAATTTTTTTTGCATGCATAATCCTTAAAAAAAGGGGTCTTTAAAAAATAGAACAAAAAAAAAAAAACAAAACAAAAAAGGCACAAAAAAAACCCAGAAAAAAATCCGAAATAAAGATAAAAATTTAAAGTAAAAAATCGTTTAAAAAAAAGACAAAGTGAGTAAAAACACAATATAACAATAGATCATAATGAAATGTTTAAAATTTAGCGTAAAAAAAAAGGCAAAAATAATATTAAGAAAAAAAAACTCTAAATAGGGGTAAAACCGGCAACACACTGTAGGAAAAAAAAAAGAACTAAAAAAGAGGCGTAAAACGGTAATTATACTGTGTGGGCAGCCGGTAATTTCTGCATAATAGGGGTAAAAATGTCAACTTACTGTAGATGAAGGAAAACCAACAAAATCAGAGAGACAAAAAATTCTTTGCACTGTAGAGTTTAATGTAGAAAAAGCAACTACTGTGCATTAGTGTAGAAAAAAAAAAGTACAGCAAAAGCAAAAAAAAAAAAAAAAAAAAAAAAACAAAAATCATTGTTCATTAAACAGTGAAAAATTGCATCAATTGACTGTAGCAAGCAGCAAAAGTAAAAAACAAAAAAAAACAAAAATCACTATTTACTAAACAGTGAAATCCATTTATTGTAGCAAGCAAAAAAAAAAAAAAACCAAAAATAATTTACTGTAGCAAAGCAGCAAAAGGGGAAAAAAACCAAAAATCACTGTTTATTGAATAGTGAAAATATACACTCCTTTAGTATATATAATAATTAATAAGTATTACTATTCAGTGAGACATGAAAACTAAACATTCTGTAGTTGTAGATATCATCTAGTAGTAATTTCATATATGATTTTATAAAAAATTGAAGAGTATGAAGTCTCCAACCCTCAACTTAAAAAAATACTATATATTATTTGTCCAACATGCCTCAGTAAGTAACTAAGTGGTGGTTTGATTGGTTTGCTTGAATTGGAGTTTGAAGTTATTTTCATTGTGTGTTATGTTAAAAATAATCAATTTGGAGTTAAAAAGTGTAAAAATTTAAAATGTGTTCGGAGAAAAAAATATCAGGATTTTGTTTTGTTCCTCTTGAAATATTATAAACAATTTAAAACAAAAATAATCTCATTTCGACTTGAAATTATAAAATTATGAACTTTAAAGTGTAGATTTTAAGTTAGAGTTGGAGATCATATGAATAACGAAACTGAGTTTATTTAGGCCCTGTTTGGTAACCGGTCCTGTTTAAACTTTTTTTTATCTTTTTCCTCAAAAGTTTTTGTCTTTTTTCTCAAAAAGTTTTTTGTCTTTTCTGAAAAGTCAACAAAATTTACTATTTAAACTTATCAATTTCAACTCAAACTTACACACCAAACACCCCTTAAAGATAAAAAAAGACAAAAAAAATAATTAGAGTTCAATAATTAGAGCAAATCAACAAAACACGTGCTAAGTATTAGCAATGCTTTTCGGTGGATACATCGCTTGGTTGTCTTCTTCTAAATCAATAGAGACTGATCATAAGGGTATGTAGGGCTCCATATTTATTTCTCAACGCTCCTTAAGGGGAAGAGAGTTGAAAAAAAAAAAAAAAAAAAACTATACATATACAATTAAAATATAAAAATACACACACACACACACACACACACATATAACGTGTTTAAAAGCTAAGTGAGTTGTAGTTAACTGATTTGGCAAAGGTGAAGGAGAAGATACGTGTCAGCCACAACCGGAAAAGTCTAAATTAGTAATGGCAGTGTAACGGATTGCATGTAGGTGTAAATGGAATTTGGGAGAATTGCCATTTACTTTTGCCACCGATCTGTTGAAATTGCTTAGACACGCACAGATCAGAGCCAAAAGTTTAATTAAGAGCTCTGTTCGGTTAATTTTCGCAAGTGCACGAGCCGGTTCAAGTAATAAAGTGATGAAAAGATATCGTTCCCAACAAGGACTATATACTACTAATTACCGAATTACTTTAATCCTAATTCTATTTGAACAATAATTTTAAGAGATGCAATAGAATAAAATTAAATTAAATTAAACACAACGCACTAATTTAACAAGGAGAAATTCAATATATTAGGATATCTAGGGTTTCCAAATTCACCGGATTAATCCTGCTCAAAACATCAAATTTAATCACCCAACGCTTATTCCTATGCTGATGACAAATTTCCCTAATGTAATCACTAATCTTTCTCAAGCATTAGCAAATTATCACAACAAGCCAGTTTTCACCTCTCGGTCTCAAACTCCAAACCTATCATGATTTATTAAGAACAAGAAATTTATAGTATCACACAAGCCTCATAGATATCTCTATCCTATGACAATCTCATGGTATTTAATCAAAGTCTAATCCAACTATTACTTCTCAGTCTCAAATTAGATCACAAATCAATGGGAAAGGGCGCGCACACTTTCACAAGCATTAAGAACAGATTAAACACTCAGCATAGATATGAATAAACATCAAAATTGAATTAAATCATAATGAATTTGAACAATCATAATCCGGCTACATCGTAGCCCTAGAAAAATAAATTTAGTTCATAATGAAACTAAACAAAATCCAAAATAAAGTTATGAACATGATGAGAAAAGAAGAAGAACTGATTTATGTATCGGAATTTTCGCGATCCGTCTCCGGAATTGCTATTATTCTTCTTCAAATCACCAATTGCTTTCCTCTACTTCACACCTCCTTTGTTTTTCTCCGAAAATCTCCATTATTGAACCCTAAAAAGATCCTATTTATAGCCATGGATCGAAAGATTTTATTTTTGAATTTCAAATTCGGAGAATCAAATCGAATTTCGAAAAATTCGCATCGGGCGCCTAGGCCCTCTTTTTCTGGCGCCTAGGCCCTAAACTGGAATTCGCGATTTGCGCCTAGGCGCTACTGAAACGGCGCCTAGGCCCTAAACTGGAATTCGCGATTTGCGCCTAGGCGCTACTGAAACTGCGCCTAGGCCCTAAACTCTCGGGTTTTTGTACTGAAAAACACAATTCAAGCGCCTAGGCCCCATAAAATCGATGCGTAGGCGCCCAAAATTCTTCAAAACAAAATCTTCACGCCAAAGCATGTCAAACGCTCCATTTTAGCTTTAAACGCGCCAAAAAACGACGAACCCACCTTTTTACCTAAATCCTACAAAAGAGAATAAAACAAAGTGAAAGAACTTAAAAACAAAGTGAAAACCAACAAAATAATAAGTTAAAAGTACCCAATTAGTTAGTCTAAAACTAACTTATCAAATACCCCCAAACTTGAGACTTTGCTAGTCCTCGAGCAAAAGAAAAGAAAGACACAAACAAAGAATTAAGCATCAACTTTTAGTTTTTCATCATAATGGCCTCAAAGATTGCATAAAGTATATGATTCAAAGGAAACTCTAACCATCACAATCATGTAGAATTTCAATTCAAATGATGACCTTACCATCCCCGAATTCCTTGAGTGTGTGTGTGCGCAAAGCTTTTAATACTTACTCATCTGCCTTCGGATTGGTTTATGTCAGCCAATAACTTTTGAAAAGATCTCAGGATAAAGAAAAATCGAACTCCATAAGCCTATTTTTCAAATCACTCTCCACTAATGTCGACAAACACATTATCAAAGATCATTAGGACTTTTTAGGCTTATAATATTAGGCTAGGGTAACGGTATGACATGGATAATAACGAAGTTCAAAATCACCCTAAACATTTAACCATTCTAGGATCTTTCGTGGAGCTTTCTTAACACTCCCAATAACACCCCCAAACTTGATTTCAACTTACTTTGTCTTTTTTTTTTTTCATTTTTTTTTATTTTTTTTTGTATATATGTGTATATATATATATAATTTTTTTTTTCGTTTTTTTTTTTTTTTTGAATAAGCTAACAAATAACTGTAAGCTTTTTCTCATAACTCCTCCCATCCTCCCAAACTATAACATAACTCAAGATAATTCTTAGAATGATCAACATGCTTAAGATTAAGGGTTAAAAGGTTGGAAATTATTCAAAAGTTAGGCTTAAAGATATGGGTAACAAAGAAAAAGTAAAAATTAAGCTCAAATAGGTGACTAGGGATATGCATATGTAAAAGGGTCAGCTAGAAAGGCTCAAACGATCCAAAGATGGCCTAAATCATGTCCTTGGCAAAGTGTAGTCTGGGATTTCGCCTCAAGTGAATATCAAATAGGTTCTAGAGTTCGTTTTGAGATTAAGAAGTACTCAACCAACATAAACTTTGTCTAAATAACAAATAATGTAAGTGATTATAGCTCAGGTGCTCAAAAGTGTCAAAGAATTCAGGACATAGCAAAACCACACAAGAACCAAGCACACACACAAAAGCAACAGTTTTCATCTTCTCAGAACCATGTTCAATTTCAATCAGTTTCATATCATCGGCCTCCTACGATTCAAACTAAAATTAATGCTCAAAATAAATATATATATATATATATTTTTATAAGACCCACCTAAACATCAAAAAAAAATTATAAACAAGCCTAAATGACTAAATATACAAAACATCAAAATAAAATAAAATAAAATATAAATACCAAGGTAAAACAGCTACCCCCAAACTTAAAAGAAACATTGTCCCTAATGTGAAGAAAAACGAAGAGAAAAAGGAAAGAAAAGAAAAGAGAAAAAATACTCCCTCAACCGAAGGTCGTGAGTGCTCAATCTTCTTCTTCCTCGTCATTCCCCTCATTGATGTGAAATGAGCATAGGTTAAGTCATCCATTGTAAACTTTCTTTCTTTATGCAAAAATTTAATGGTTGGATTAAGTCTTCTTTGGGCCTCCACCGACGGCTTGCTATTATCCTCCATCAAAATCGGTAAAGTTGATGATTCTCCCAGAAAAGCATAGCGTAAATGATTCGGTAAAACCTTAAGCTCAAGAACTGATGGCTTCTCAATTGATGGAAGTGGTTTTGATGGACCTGTTCCCAAATCTTCAAAGTATCTCCTATTGTTGGGACCGAAAGAATCCAACCAATTCACAAACTCCACAACTTCTTCATCTTCCAAGATGGATGGCTGTGGATGAACCAAACTCACTTCAAATGGTTCTTTTGGTTGGCCAAGGTGTTCAGAAACCAATGCATCAAGAACATCAATGCGGAAACAAGTGTCACTCACACCTGGGTACTTAATAGCATTGAACACACTAAAAGTTACCTCTTCTTCATGTACCCGAAGCTGTAATTCACCTTTTTGCACATCAATGAGTGCTCGACCGGTAGCCAAGAGAGGTCTTCCGAGTATAATAGGGATTTCTTTATCTTCCTCCATGTCTAGTACAACGAAATCTGCAGGGAAGATAAATTTGTCCACTTTTACAAGAACATCATCAATAATTCCCCTCGGATGTTTAACAGATCTGTCAGCTAACTGCAACGAGACCGTAGTAGGTCTACCTTCTCCTAATCCAAGCTTCCTGAAAATAGACAACGGCATTAAATTAATACTAGCACCAAGATCACACAATGCCTTTTCAAAAATTGAGTTTCCAATAGAGCAAGGAATAGTGAAACTCCCTGGATCTTTGAGCTTATGGGGTAATTTTCTCTGGATAATAGCACTACACTCTTCCGTAAGTGCAATAGTTTCATAATCCTCCAATTTCCTCTTGTTTGATAGGATGTCTTTCATGAACTTCACATAACTTGGCATCTGTTCAAGTGCATCTACGAAAGGGATGTTGATGTGAAGCTTCTTGAAGACATCCAAGAATTTGGCAAATTGCTTATCAAGTTTGCTCTTTCTGAGGCGCTGAGGAAACGGAACCTTGAGGTCTAGTTCTTGAGGAGGCAATGACCTAGCTTCATGGATGATTTCATTCTGCTTTTGACTGTCTTTAGTAGCTTTTTCACCAGTTGAAGGAATCTCCAATTCTTTTCCACTTCTTAAGGTTATTACCTTGCATTGTTCTTTTGGATTTACTTCAGTAGTGCTAGGCAAGTTACCTTGTTGGCGACCATTGAGCATGTTAGCCAATTGACCAACTTGAACTTCTAAATTTCGGATCTGTACAGCTTGATTCTGGAAGTTGGTCTGGGTATCGGCCATGAACTTGTCAGTGCGCTTGGTTAGCTGGAGCATTGCTTGTTCTAATTCCGACTTCTTCTCCTGAGGTGGCACTCCCTGCTGAGGCTGGCCCATGTTTTGGTTATATCTCCAAGAAAAGTTTGGATGATTACGCCATCCCTGATTGAATGTATTGGAGAAGGGATTGTTTTGTTGCCTATTGTAATTTCCCACATATTGTGCTTGTTCTGGTTGAGGTTGAGCGAATGCTCCTAGTTGACATTCTTCAGTGGGATGGTTTCCTTGACAGTAGTCACATATAATTGGAGGGGTCTGAATAGAGTTGGCAGCCAAATGATTATTCTGAAGTTGTTTAGTAAGAGAAGCAACCTGAGCAGTCAAAGCAGTCAAAGCATCAATCTCATAAACTCCAGCTGCTTTCTTTGATACAGCCCTCTCACTTGGCCATTGAAAATTGTTGGTGGCTACGTCATCCAGCAACTCATAAGCTTCTTCTTCAGATTTCTTCATGAAAGATCCTCCTGCAGATGCATCGATAACAATTCTTGAAGTGCCATTCAGCCCATTGTAAAAATTGTGGACTATCATCCACTTAGGTAATCCATGGTGAGGGCACTTCCTCAACAGCTCCTTATATCTCTCTCAAGCTTCATACAATGTTTCGCCATCCTGTTGAGTAAAATTGTTGATCTCGATACGCAGTTTCGCTGTCTTTGCTGGTGGGAAAAATTTTGCTAGAAATTTATGCACTAAATCCTCCCAAGTAATGATTGAGTCTGCAGGCAAGGAAGTCAACCAATCTCTTGCTCGATCCTTCAAAGTAAATGGGAATAGTACAAGGCGAATGGCTTCATCAGTAACGCCATTATACTTGAATGTATTGCAAATTTCAAGAAAACTTGCAATATGAGTATTAGGATTCTCAGAAGGCAACCCATTAAATTGAGTTGCTTGGATCATCTGCATTTGCACCGCCTTGATCTCAAAATTGTTCGCAGTCATAGTCGGTCTTCTTATGGCCGAATATAAACCAATTGCAGTAGGCAATGCATAGTCCCGCAGCGCAGGTGGCGGGTTGTTCTCGTTTCTCATTCCACCAGTATCACCCATAGTTTCTTGCGAATGTCTAACCGCTTCTTTTCTTTCCCTTCTGTTTCGTCGACTAGAACGCTCAATTTCAGGATCAAAAGAAAGTAAGTTTTCGCTTCCAAACTTTCGCATGCACCTAGGAAATACTCCTGAAAAGTAGAAACAAAGACAATAATAAATAAAAAGAAATTCAAAGTAAAATTAGAATTATTTGACTCGATATTAGTAGGACTATATAGTCCCCGGCAACGGCGCCAAAAACTTGTTCGGTTAATTTTCGCAAGTGCACGAGCCGGTTCAAGTAATAAAGTGATGAAAAGATATCGTTCCCAACGAGGACTATATACTACTAATTACCGAATTACTTTAATCCCAATTATATTTGAACAATAATTTTACGAGATGCAATAGAATAAAATTAAATTAAGTTAAACACAACGCACTAATTTAACAAGGAGAAATTCAATATATTAGGATATCTAGGGTTTCTGAATTCACCGGATTAATCCTGCTCAAAACATCAAATTTAATCACCCAACGCTTATTCCTATGCTGATGACAAATTTCCCTAATGTAATCACTAATCTTTCTCAAGCATTAGCAAATTATCACAACAAGCCAGTTTTCACCTCTCGGTCTCAAACTCCAAACCTATCATGATTTATTAAGAACAAGAAATTTATAGTATCACACAAGCCTCATAGATATCTCTATCCTATGACAATCTCATGGTATTTAATCAAAGTCTAATCTAACTATCACTTCTCAGTCTCAAATTAGATCACAAATCAATGGGAAAGGGCGCGCACACTTTCACAAGCATTAAGAACAGATTAAACACTCAGCATAGATATGAATAAACATCAAAATTGAATTAAATCATAATAAATTTGAACAATCATAATCCGGCTACATCGTAGCCCTAGAAAAATAAATTTAGTTCATAATGAAACTAAACAAAATCCTAAATAAAGTTATGAACATGATGAGAAAAGAAGAAGAACTGATTTATGAATCGGAATTTTCGCGATCCGTCTCCGGAATTGCTATTATTCTTCTTCAAATCACCAATTGCTTTCCTCTACTTCACACCTCCTTTGTTTTTCTCCGAAAATCTCCATTATTGAACCCTAAAAAGATCCTATTTATAACCATGGATCGAAAGATTTTATATTTGAATTTCAAATTCGGAGAATCAAATCGAATTTCGAAAAATTCGCATCGGGCGCCTAGGCCCTCTTTTTCTGGCGCCTAGGCCCTAAACTGGAATTCGCGATTTGCGCCTAGGCGCTACTGAAACGGCGCCTAGGCCCTAAACTGGAATTCGCGATTTGCGCCTAGGCGCTACTGAAACTGCGCCTAGGCCCTAAACTCTCGGGTTTTTGTACTGAAAAACACAATTCAAGCGCCTAGGCCCCATAAAATCGATGCGTAGGCGCCCAAAATTCTTCAAAACAAAATCTTCACGCCAAAGCATGTCAAACGCTCCATTTTAGCTTTAAACGCGCCAAAAAACGACGAACCCACCTTTTTACCTAAATCCTACAAAAGAGAATAAAACAAAGTGAAAGAACTTAAAAACAAAGTGAAAACCAACAAAATAATAAGTTAAAAGTACCCAATTAGTTAGTCTAAAACTAACTTATCAAATACCCCCAAACTTGAGACTTTGCTAGTCCTCGAGCAAAAGAAAAGAAAGACACAAACAAAGAATTAAGCATCAACTTTTAGTTTTTCATCATAATGGCCTCAAAGATTGCATAAAGTATATGATTCAAAGGAAACTCTAACCATCACAATCATGTAGAATTTCAATTCAAATGATGACCTTACCATCCCCGAATTCCTTGAGTGTGTGTGTGCGCAAAGCTTTTAATACTTACTCATCTGCCTTCGGATTGGTTTATGTCAGCCAATAACTTTGAAAAGATCTCAGGATAAAGAAAAATCGAACTCCATAAGCCTATTTTTCAAATCACTCTCCACTAATGTCGACAAACACATTATCAAAGATCATTAGGACTTTTTAGGCTTATAATATTAAGCTAGGGTAACGGTATGACATGGATAATAACGAAGTTCAAAATCACCCTAAACATTTAACCATTCTAGGATCTTTCGTGGAGCTTTCTTAACACTCCCAATAACACCCCCAAACTTGATTTCAACTTACTTTGTCTTTTTTTTTTCATTTTTTTTTATTTTTTTTTGTATATATGTGTATATATATATATAATTTTTTTTTTCGTTTTTTTTTTTTTTTTTGAATAAGCTAACAAATAACTGTAAGCTTTTTCTCATAACTCCTCCCATCCTCCCAAACTATAACATAACTCAAGATAATTCTTAGAATGATCAACATGCTTAAGATTAAGGGTTAAAAGGTTGGAAATTATTCAAAAGTTAGGCTTAAAGATATGGGTAACAAAGAAAAAGTAAAAATTAAGCTCAAATAGGTGACTAGGGATATGCATATGTAAAAGTGTCAGCTAGAAAGGCTCAAACGATCCAAAGATGGCCTAAATCATGTCCTTGGCAAAGTGTAGTCTGGGATTTCGCCTCAAGTGAATATCAAATAGGTTCTAGAGTTCGTTTTGAGATTAAGAAGTACTCAACCAACATAAACTTTGTCTAAATAACAAATAATGTAAGTGATTATAGCTCAGGTGCTCAAAAGTGTCAAAGAATTCAGGACATAGCAAAACCACACAAGAACCAAGCACACACACAAAAGCAACAGTTTTCATCTTCTCAGAACCATGTTCAATTTCAATCAGTTTCATATCATCGGCCTCCTACGATTCAAACTAAAATTAATGCTCAAAATAAATATATATATATATATATTTTTATAAGACCCACCTAAACATCAAAAAAAAAATTATAAACAAGCCTAAATGACTAAATATACAAAACATCAAAATAAAATAAAATAAAATATAAATACCAAGGTAAAACAGCTACCCCCAAACTTAAAAGAAACATTGTCCCTAATGTGAAGAAAAACGAAGAGAAAAAGGAAAGAAAAGAAAAGAGAAAAAATACTCCCTCAACCGAAGGTCGTGAGTGCTCAATCTTCTTCTTCCTCGTCATTCCCCTCATTGATGTGAAATGAGCATAGGTTAAGTCATCCATTGTAAACTTTCTTTCTTTATGCAAAAATTTAATGGTTGGATTAAGTCTTCTTTGGGCCTCCACCGACGGCTTGCTATTATCCTCCATCAAAATCGGTAAAGTTGATGATTCTCCCAGAAAAGCATAGCGTAAATGATTCGGTAAAACCTTAAGCTCAAGAACTGATGGCTTCTCAATTGATGGAAGTGGTTTTGATGGACCTGTTCCCAAATCTTCAAAGTATCTCCTATTGTTGGGACCGAAAGAATCCAACCAATTCACAAACTCCACAACTTCTTCATCTTCCAAGATGGATGGCTGTGGATGAACCAAACTCACTTCAATTGGTTCTTTTGGTTGGCCAAGGTGTTCAGAAACCAATGCATCAAGAACATCAATGCGGAAACAAGTGTCACTCACACCTGGGTACTTAATAGCATTGAACACACTAAAAGTTACCTCTTCTTCATGTACCCGAAGCCGTAATTCACCTTTTTGCACATCAATGAGTGCTCGACCGGTAGCCAAGAGAGGTCTTCCGAGTATAATAGGGATTTCTTTATCTTCCTCCATGTCTAGTACAACGAAATCTGCAGGGAAGATAAATTTGTCCACTTTTACAAGAACATCATCAATAATTCCCCTCGGATGTTTAACAGATCTGTCAGCTAACTGCAACGAGACCGTAGTAGGTCTACCTTCTCCTAATCCAAGCTTCCTGAAAATAGACAACGGCATTAAATTAATACTAGCACCAAGATCACACAATGCCTTTTCAAAAATTGAGTTTCCAATAGAGCAAGGAATAGTGAAACTCCCTGGATCTTTGAGCTTATGGGGTAATTTTCTCTGGATAATAGCACTACACTCTTCCGTAAGTGCAATAGTTTCATAATCCTCCAATTTCCTCTTGTTTGATAGGATGTCTTTCATGAACTTCACATAACTTGGCATCTGTTCAAGTGCATCTACGAAAGGGATGTTGATGTGAAGCTTCTTGAAGACATCCAAGAATTTGGCAAATTGCTTATCAAGTTTGCTCTTTCTGAGGCGCTGAGGAAACGGAACCTTGAGGTCTAGTTCTTGAGGAGGCAATGACCTAGCTTCATGGATGATTTCATTCTGCTTTTGACTGTCTTTAGTAGCTTTTTCACCAGTTGAAGGAATCTCCAATTCTTTTCCACTTCTTAAGGTTATTGCCTTGCATTGTTCTTTTGGATTTACTTCAGTAGTGCTAGGCAAGTTACCTTGTTGGCGACCATTGAGCATGTTAGCCAATTGACCAACTTGAACTTCTAAATTTCGGATCTGTGCAGCTTGATTCTGGAAGTTGGTCTGGGTATCGGCCATGAACTTGTCAGTGCGCTTGGTTAGCTGGAGCATTGCTTGTTCTAATTCCGACTTCTTCTCCTGAGGTGGCACTCCCTGCTGAGGCTGGCCCATGTTTTGGTTATATCTCCAAGAAAAGTTTGGATGATTACGCCATCCCTGATTGAATGTATTGGAGAAGGGATTGTTTTGTTGCCTATTGTAATTTCCCACATATTGTGCTTGTTCTGGTTGAGGTTGAGCGAATGCTCCTAGTTGACATTCTTCAGTGGGATGGTTTCCTTGACAGTAGTCACATATAATTGGAGGGGTCTGAATAGAGTTGGCAGCCAAATGATTATTCTGAAGTTGTTTAGTAAGAGAAGCAACCTGAGCAGTCAAAGCAGTCAAAGCATCAATCTCATAAACTCCAGCTGCTTTCTTTGATACAGCCCTCTCACTTGGCCATTGAAAATTGTTGGTGGCTACGTCATCCAGCAACTCATAAGCTTCTTCTTCAGATTTCTTCATGAAAGATCCTCCTGCAGATGCATCGATAACAATTCTTGAAGTGCCATTCAGCCCATTGTAAAAATTGTGGACTATCATCCACTTAGGTAATCCATGGTGAGGGCACTTCCTCAACAGCTCCTTATATCTCTCCCAAGCTTCATACAATGTTTCGCCATCCTGTTGAGTAAAATTGTTGATCTCGATACGCAGTTTCGCTGTCTTTGCTGGTGGGAAAAATTTTGCTAGAAATTTATGCACTAAATCCTCCCAAGTAATGATTGAGTCTGCAGGCAAGGAAGTCAACCAATCTCTTGCTCGATCCTTCAAAGTAAATGGGAATAGTACAAGGCGAATGGCTTCATCAGTAACGCCATTATACTTGAATGTATTGCAAATTTCAAGAAAACTTGCAATATGAGTATTGGGATTCTCAGAAGGCAACCCATTAAATTGAGTTGCTTGGATCATCTGCATTTGCACCGCCTTGATCTCAAAATTGTTCGCAGTCATAGTCGGTCTTCTTATGGCCGAATATAAACCAATTGCAGTAGGCAATGCATAGTCCCGCAGCGCAGGTGGCGGGTTGTTCTCGTTTCTCATTCCACCAGTATCACCCATAGTTTCTTGCGAATGTCTAACCGCTTCTTTTCTTTCCCTTCTGTTTCGTCGACTAGAACGCTCAATTTCAGGATCAAAAGAAAGTAAGTTTTCGCTTCCAAACTTTCGCATGCACCTAGGAAATACTCCTGAAAAGTAGAAACAAAGACAATAATAAATAAAAAGAAATTCAAAGTAAAATTAGAATTATTTGACTCGATATTAGTAGGACTATATAGTCCCCGGCAACGGCGCCAAAAACTTGTTCGGTTAATTTTCGCAAGTGCACGAGCCGGTTCAAGTAATAAAGTGATGAAAAGATATCGTTCCCAACGAGGACTATATACTACTAATTACCGAATTACTTTAATCCCAATTCTATTTGAACAATAATTTTACGAGATGCAATATAATAAAATTAAATTAAATTAAACACAACGCACTAATTTAACAAGGAGAAATTCAATATATTAGGATATCTAGGGTTTCCGAATTCACCGGATTAATCCTGCTCAAAACATCAAATTTAATCACCCAACGCTTATTCCTATGCTGATGACAAATTTCCCTAATGTAATCACTAATCTTTCTCAAGCATTAGCAAATTATCACAACAAGCCAGTTTTCACCTCTCGGTCTCAAACTCCAAACCTATCATGATTTATTAAGAACAAGAAATTTATAGTATCACACAAGCCTCATAGATATCTCTATCCTATGACAATCTCATGGTATTTAATCAAAGTCTAATCCAACTATCACTTCTCAGTCTCAAATTAGATCACAAATCAATGGGAAATGGCGCGCACACTTTCACAAGCATTAAGAACAGATTAAACACTCAGCATAGATATGAATAAACATCAAAATTGAATTAAATCATAATAAATTTGAACAATCATAATCCGGCTACATCGTAGCCCTAGAAAAATAAATTTAGTTCATAATGAAACTAAACAAAATCCTAAATAAAGTTATGAACATGATGAGAAAAGAAGAAGAACTGATTTATGAATCGGAATTTTCGCGATCCGTCTCCGGAATTGCTATTATTCTTCTTCAAATCACCAATTGCTTTCCTCTACTTCACACCTCCTTTGTTTTTCTCCGAAAATCTCCATTATTGAACCCTAAAAAGATCCTATTTATAACCATGGATCGAAAGATTTTATATTTGAATTTCAAATTCGGAGAATCAAATCGAATTTCGAAAAATTCGCATCGGGCGCCTAGGCCCTCTTTTTCTGGCGCCTAGGCCCTAAACTGGAATTCGCGATTTGCGCCTAGGCGCTACTGAAACGGCGCCTAGGCCCTAAACTCTCGGGTTTTTGTACTGAAAAACACAATTCAAGCGCCTAGGCCCCATAAAATCGATGCGTAGGCGCCCAAAATTCTTCAAAACAAAATCTTCACGCCAAAGCATGCCAAACGCTCCATTTTAGCTTCAAACGCGCCGAAAAACGACGAACCCACCTTTTTACCTAAATCCTACAAAAGAGAATAAAACAAAGTGAAAGAACTTAAAAACAAAGTGAAAACCAACAAAATAATAAGTTAAAAGTACCCAATTAGTTAGTCTAAAACTAACTTATCAAGCTCTGATGAAATACATATTTGGTGTCTTCCTGAAAATACAAAAACGTGGGCAGTGATTGCATTAAAGAGAGGATTGTATTACGATACTCCTTGACCTAATTATGTTCATTGAAATATTGTTGCAGTTACTAAAATTCAAAAGTCTACTTGTTGAGCTTTAAACTATGTATAGTCAATTTTGTTTTACAAAACATGAACTATAATAATTGTACAACATTGTTCCAGATCTCTCTCAATCGACCATCTCGGTTCGAAAAGACAATTTTGTTTTGATTGTTAAAAAAATGGGTTGATGACCTATGTTGAGTACTATTTTCAAGGCTCAATTTTGAGTGAAACCCGCAATTTATTTTTGACTTGTTAAAGTAAAAATGAATCTCAAAGTGCATGATCTCGAAGTTGGAAAAGTTGAGAATTGTCGCAATTAGAAAATACTAGTCACACACGGGAAAGTACTGGAAGCCTAATGGGTTTAAATAGAACTGCATGTTTGCTTGGTGAATACAAGCTAAGAGGCTCTCTCTTGTGCGCGCAGGCAGGGTGCAAATCCCCTACTGGAGAACCAAAGAACTTGTGTGCGAGCGCGTGTCATGCAGGAATGTCATACCAAATTGCCTATCTTGTGCCGGATTGGTTTTGCTACATTTTTTTTAATATTATTTTTTTTTTTCAGCATCGATGTTGCAATTACTTTGGATGAAGAGCAGCAAATTGAGCTTCAAAAATGTGGAATTAAATGTGTTTAATTCCAATTTAAACAATAAAAAAATGTTTGGCTAGACAAGGAGTTAAACCTTGGTTAATTCTGTATCAATAGCCAAACATTTTGGCTGAGTGCCATTGTTTCTTGGTGCCTATAAAAGGCAGTTCCCATTCCATTCTAAAACACAGAAAATCTTTGGCCTTGCCTCAGTTTCTCTCTAAAGTGTTTTAATCAGACAATAATAGTCAGTTCGTTGGAGTAGAATTCGCTTGGTGCGCTATTCCTACTCTTCTGTCATTATGTCTTAGGACACAGACATCAATTATCCTCGAGCGTTTTGAGGAGATCGTGTGGTACACGGGTATTGGTGTTCATCGACTGTTTATGTTCCGAATTTCGTTTCCGGTTGAATTTTTGTGGCTAACATTACCGTGTTTGTTTATTTTCAATTTCCATTTGTTATTATATTATTATTTTGCTAACATATATTCACATTACCGAACGTGTTTACCAGAAATGGGTGGCTCTCTAGAGACAATCGATGAGTGGTAGAGTCTTCCTAGCGAAGGAGAACAGCCACGAAAGCTCATAGAATTACGTGAGAAAGTGAAAGTCTTAAAAATTAACGGCAAATGAAAATTGTTTCTTTGAAAAAGAGTACTTTCAGATTCAATTTTCTTCTATTGAAGAATAAAATCGTAGCTGGATGATAACTCTATTTTTATAGAGTTATTTTAGCATTTTTAATCTTATATTTTTGCTATAATTTTGTCATTTATTTTGATTTTTTCTCAAAATTGTTAATGTTGTTCCAAATGTGTAAAAGTTTATTATATTAATAGGGATAAATTAGCAATTTGAAACTTAAATGGTGTCAAAACATCAATTGAATGCTTGGCGAAATTCGGAATCAGCTTCCATCGCTCTTAGACGTTCTCCACGTGCTCATCCAGCCATCGGATTAGCATTAAATGGTCAAGATCGCGAGTTCCAGCTGCTTGCCCTCAGCCCGCGCGTCCAAGGCCGCGTGTCAGGCCAACTCAGGGATGCCAGATCCTGTGTGTGCGTCCTCACCAAATCCTACGCACTCCTCCGTGTTCCAGCTAGCTGGCACTTGCCACCTGTTCACGTGGGTCCCATGGATGACTGCGTCAGGCCTGTTGCTGCAACTAATAAAAGTAAAAAATAAAAAATAAAGAAAAGGGGAAAGTCGGCTGGTTGGGAGGCTATATATGGAAGCCCTGGGGCTCCGTGCGAATTGTCTTTGGCTGCGGGAGAAGCCGAAAACCAGTAGAAGAAAAAAAAATATTTTTAGCTTTAAATTTTCATATTTTATTTTCAATTCTAGTTTTAGGTTTTGTTTTCTATAAAATTAAGGAGAGATCATCTTGAAGATCAAGAGGAGAAAGAGAAGGAAGAGGAGATTAGAGGAAAAATCTTAGAGACTTGTGACACTTCCGTAAATGGGGTTTTTCTTATTATTTTCTTATATTTTGATTTTTGTAATTTATGAATGGTTGAACCTTTATTTTGTAGATTTTTTATTTTTGAATTAATTTTCTTTTCTAGGATTCCGGTATAGCCAAATTATGATCTTTTGATTATTCTTTTAATTTAGTTATTGATTTATTTTTCATGATTGAGTGTTCTTTACTGTTCTTAATGCTTCTAAATAACTGACCACTATTTAGTTGATTGGTTAATCATAATAAAACCGGAAAGAGATTTAGTTGTCTAATTCATTGTGTTGAATGCCATAGGTTACATGGGGGAAAGGAGTATACCTTCATGGTTTGTGTAGGCTCTACATGGGAACCATAAATCTTAATGAGTTCTAAATGGTTTTAATTCACATAAGAATATAGTGGATTGGCTTCTAAGGATATTCTTGTTAGACCTCAAGAGGGGCTAGTGAATAGGTTAGGGATTCTTGACTATCAATTGTGAAAATAAATTGAGGCTTTTGAGATTGATTAATTAAGACGGAGTAATTATGGTGAAATCAGAACCCTAGATTTTTTAGTATTTGATTTCTTCGTTTTTGCTTTTATTATTATTGCTATTTTTACTTTAAATTCCTTTTCGATTTATTCAAATAAAATTAGAGTAAATCAATTTTGGTAATTAGTGATCAATCAATCCTCGTGGGAACGATACTCTACTTATCACTTTATTATTTTTTAACGATAATGTACGCTTGCGTTAGAAAATCCGCAATATGGATTGCAAGATCTTGTTTTCTAAAATTGGGCATATAGTAATTGCAACATAGACTCTAGACTTTAATCCTTTTAAGTAGTAAATCACATAAATTCAGGTTTGGATTTGGCTCTACAATTATGCATAAGAATACTAGGACACACAGACCATCTTCGGAATTGCCAATTGGATTGTCACTCCTTCGAAGCCGAATTATAAGAACAATGCAAAATATAACTGTACACACTATACCAAACTTTGTTGATGTTTACTTAATCCAGCCATTGTAATGCACTCTACCTTTGTCAAGATCTGGAAGTTTTTAGAACTATCTTCACTCCACTTGTTGCAAGATCGGCAAGTCAATTTTTGCCAATATGAAATACGAAAATCTACTAGATTTTTAGGTAATTTTGAGGATTGATCACCCAAGAAGAGCACAAGTTCGGAATATTTCCCTATTTAGAGTGGCTTCAGGGTTTTGAACATCTTATAAGATAAGTAAAATGTTAACATATTATGTTTTTCTAAATTTATCCCCGGCTAGCAATAAAGGTATTCTGGTAGAGTAACCTACTAGAATAATGACTAAAGTTAACATGGTTCACTATTGGTCTCCAGTCACCGACATTGATGTCTGGTTGTTGGAATTTTGACAAAGTTTAAATCTTTTTCTATTTATGATTTTCTTTTTAATATAACAGATTATATTGTAAGAAAATATCAAATTAAACTACTTTTTCATCCTTTTTTCTAGACCAAAAAAAAAAAAAAAAATGACACCAAGAAAAAAACACAAAATTGCTATCTACATATTAAGGGTTGCTAGCTACACCGGATTACATTGTAATATCAAATTAAAGGTTGTTTTCACAATTTTTTATTTTATTTTAGGGTGATTTGTATGATCATCCTAAAAAGGGACATTAATTTCTGGCTTATTATCCCAGTTAGAATAGTTTTAGTGGTTTAATTAGATATAAAGAATAAAAAATCCAAGTAAGATATAGACTTGTAAACTTGTAGTTGAATTGTCAAAAAAAAAAAAAAAAGTGAAATTCCCATAAAGTCGACCCTTAAGGCAAAACGTGTACCAATAGAAACAAAACAAATAAACCAAAGAAAATTAAGAAAAAGGAAGGGAAAGAAATAAAGGTAGATGAAAATAAAATTTAAAAAAACCTGGATTGTCTTCCATGAAACACTTGTAGGGTGTTTGGTGTAGTTGTTTGAGTTGAGATTTTTAAGTTTAAATAGTAATTTTTATTGACTTTTTCAGAAAAGATAAGGGGGTGTTTGGTGTGTAAGTTTGAGTTAAAATATTTTAGTTTTAATAGTAATTTTTGTTGACTTTTCAGAAAAGACAAAAAACTTTTTCAGAAAAGATTAAAAACTTTTTCAGAAAAAGACAAAAAAAAAAAAAAAATACAGTTCACTTGAGTGAAACGAATCTACCAAACAGGTCCTAATTTTTTTTTTCTTCAGAAAAAGATAAAAAAAAGTACAGTTTAACTTAAGTTGAAAGGGAGAGCCAAACTCCCTTTTGATTTAGCATTTTCAACCAGACTTTTGGCAAGGATCATGAAGGCTTTTGGGTGGATGGCAAAGGTCTATAAGAGACTTTAGGTTGGGGAAAAAGAAACTTTCGACTTCTTCTAGCTAGAAAAGTAAGGTAGCATCCTCCAAAAAAAAAAAAAAGTAATAATAATAAGAAAATAAATAAAAAATAAAATAAAATAGAAAAGTAAGGTAGCAAACCTTACAAGCAATGTGCATACGCCATTATCTCTTCCTTTTCCGCCTTAGTTGTCTCGGAATGGACTAGTTATGCTTCAAGAGGCCCTTTGGGTGCTCATCCTTGAAGGTATTGGCCACAAACTTGACCCTTTTGGGATCATAACTATCACAAACATCGAAGGAAACTTCATCGCTTTGAAAACATTGAAGGTGACTTGCCTTTTTTTTTTTTTTTTTTTTGGGACTCGAAATTAATTGCCTTTTGTGCACATCAATCAAAGCCCTCCTCGTAGCTAAAAAAAGATTGGGCAAGAATAAATTTCTTGGTCCTCTTCCATATCTAGAACAACAAAATCTGCAACTTATTTATCTATTAAATAATTTTTATTTGTACTTGACAAAATTTATTTATCAATCAATTATTTAAAATTAAATTTTTTTGGGGACATTCTATGGCTAATGGCCCCTTTCAATTCAGATAGCGATTTTAACTATAATTTAAATTAGATAACAAATGCAGGGTCTATTTGGTAGAATTTTTGCTGTTACTCAGTTAAAAAAGAGAAATTAAAGCTATGACTTTTCAGTATGTTTGAAGTCATACTATTAAAAGAGCTAATAAAAATGCATTTAAAGTGTTCTAATAAAAAATGAAAATGTTAAATTGAAGTTTGTATTGTCTACTTGAACTCGATACAAGTTTTAAAGTATATTAAAAATAGTCTTTTTTCGGAAGTTACATTTTTGACTTCGACATGAAACTCTTTCAGAGATTGTAAGCTCTTCTGACAGATCATGCAAACATTTTCAGACTCAGCTTTTGAAATCAAAAAATAAAAAACAGCTTCTAAAATGTTCTGCCAAACAGACTTGTAATATTTGAATGAATACTATGGGAGGATTTCTTTCACAGCAACGTATAGAAGTTCCCTCTTTTTAGTTAAAACTTAAAACTGGGCATTGACTAACGTATAGAAGTTCCCTTATTAGTTAAAACTTAAAAACTGGGCATTGACTATGTAGTTGGCCAAATTTCTAGAGGAAAAAACAAGTTATTTCTTCTACTTTTTTTGTTTTTTGTTTTTTTTGTTTTTTCAATGAGAAATTCCCTTTACACGTACTGTTTTCCACCCTGATTATAATTCTTAGACGTTGTCTGTGAATCTCTCTCTCTATTTTCTTCTCCTTTGGTATCAATTATTGGCTCTCTCCAATTCTCTCTCATGATTTTTTTTTTTTCTCTCTCGAAGTAACATAATAGAGGTCGCAATATTAAAAGAATAAATCTATACGATTATTATATGGACAACGGAGCACAACTTCAAAGAAAGAGCCATGCAAGTCGTCTCAATTTGCAAAACGAGATAAGTTAGCTAATTTTTAACAAAGAAATAATGCCTGTCTTAAAGTCTATGAGTTTTTAGACTAATTCAACAAATTTATGTACTATCTATATCCGCAAGTCGTTTTAGTATAGCTTGAATTTTCCACAATTTCTAATGTCATTGTTTCATTCCTCTCTCTCTCTCTCTCTCCCTCCCTCCCTCTATATGTTTGGATAATGTTTGACTGAAGCAACTATCAAAGTTTTTTGTCTACATGATGTGGATACCTTAACCAACTAGAAAGGTTAACTTCTAAGAGAAATTTAAAGAAAAATGATGCAAGTAGTAATAGCAAGAGGCCAAATGTCGTACAACATAAATGAAAGCAACGTTTGTAATTTGATCATTTATATTTTAGTACTCGTACAAATCCACAAAGAATGACAAATATACATACAAATTACACAAATCACAACTGTAACCAATAGTATCTGTACCCTTGGAATACACTTCCTTGCCAAGCTCATTGTCCTATTTCCACACCTACATATCTAGTCTAAGAACTATTTATTGGTGGCGTGACATATAGATTTAAACTTCAATTACTTTTTTATTTTGTTACAATTCTAGACTTCAATGTTTCACTTTATTTGAAAAAAAAAAAAAAAATAGAGACTAAACTCCAACAAATAGATGCACAAATTGCACAAGGTATAGAAATTAAAGGCTGGAGGTGAAAGGGACATTGGTAGCGGGCAACCAAGAACCACCAGCGATGAAGTTGCCTACAGTGAATTTTGAAGCCTCGGATGCACCAATCACATGGTAACCGGCCCACTGAACCCGGTTCGCAGTAGATGAACCGGGTCCGGTGTTTGCATACTCCGCATAATACAGAGTCTTGAGGGCAAAATTGCCGCTCCAAGCCAGCCAACCCGCTGGGTTAATTAAGCTATCAAGGTAAGTTTTCATGAAAACCGTCCTCGAATACTCTTTCCAAGGTCTCCCTAAATATGTCTTAACCGAACTCTGTGATGATTTCAAATCCGAAGCAGCGGTAACCCTACAGTTATGAATTGAGATCCCGGTGTTTTGATTCGGGTCGGTCCGGCCTTGTGCGGTGATGGTATTGGTTTTGTTTGGGGGATAACGTGCATAGATGTTGCAATTTTGCAAGACCACTGCAGCGTTACCAAATATAAAGTCAACCGTGCCATAGATGTTGCATTCCCTATAGAATTGTCTTTCGGAGTGGACATAGAGGGTGTCCTGGAACCCTTCAAAGCTGCATCTGTAGAACACAGATAGATCCGAACCCGATCGCAACGCCACGGCTTGGTGGTTGGATGCTCCGGCTGTGTTTCGGAATGTGATGTCTTGGGCAATAAATCCATCTCCAACAACAGCTGTATCAAATATTTACAAACAACTTAATTAACAATTGTCATGATCAATTATAATGACGAATTAATGACACATATATAATATAATATTGGATGGGTCTATTGTTTGGCGGCGGACATCCGAAGAGAGAAATAGTACAGCAAGAAGTTGTATTATAGTCCATTTTTTCTCTCATCAATACCATTCATTTTTGCATCTAACAACTCCAAATAAACTGTCATTCTTATCCGACAAAAAGAGAATGTCGGACAACAGAGTATGAGATATATATTATATAAAATTAACAAATAATAATTCCTACAAACAGTAACTCATAAGTTATTGATCGAGGACATAAAAAATAAAAATTAAAAAAAATGTGCGCTTCCCAAAGGAACGACTTCATTCCTATGAGAAAAAGTCAAAAACTGTGGTTACAACCATACATTAACAGAAATCACACATTTAACTTTACATTAACTATAAAATTCAAATCTGTTTACCTCAAATTCAAAAACAAAAGATATAATGAAAAAGAGATTGGAACTATTGCGAACTTTTGAACAATTTATTTAGAATTAAAAACACAAACAAAGTTAATTAGTTACCAGTATCTTTAATTTTTCTTTTTAGTCTAGAGTGAAAAAAAAAAAACCCTATAAAAAAGAGTGAAATTATCACCAAACAATATCTGGAACCACACTATTTATATTAGTTTAGGTAGGAAATGGAAAGTTGATGACTTAAATAAGAAATTTGCATGATAAATCAACTTTTTTTTTTTTTAAATTCCGCGAAGGTGCCTAACTAATAGGGAGATTTAAGATTTGGAAGACACGTGGCAAAGTTCAGAACCCGCGAACATATTGCTAATAGAAGAAAGTAAGAACAATCCGTGTTGTCTTTTTCAGCATATATATATATATATATATGCATAAATAAATAAATAAATATACAAATACATTAATTAAAAGAGATGACTAATTTCGTGGGTCAGACTCTCATACTCGAACAAGTAATTGACAATACGAATATATAATAAATATTGTGTTTACTTTAACAAACCATATTGGCCCCGATTTTTGGAAACGGATATGGTATTTCCTAAGTTCTGTCTCACGCTGTATAATCTTGTTTAATTAATCCGCGAAAGGTATTTAATACGCATACAAAGTATACTATCTGAATTCCTAATTCCTTTTTTTTTTTCCTTTTATTGGAGAACTGTCTCATATTTCTAGATGACATGCAAAAATCAAAACTTTGAAAATCACGTCTCTTTTTATTAGTTCATTTAAACAATTGCATATCTCTCTCCCCATCCTTAATTTTCTTTCTTTCTTTCTCTTTCTTTACTTTTTTTTTTTTTTTTTTGAAAGGAAGAAGAAAAAGACTCACATGACTTATAGTGATGTTTTTCGAAACAGGAAAAAAAAAAAAAAAACTAAAATTTTTTTTAAGAGGAATTAATTTCTTTAATCAAATTTTCCCGTCGATAATGAATTCAAATAGGAGAAAGAGCAAAATAGCATTTTGAAGAAAGTAATAGAATAAAATTTTAAATATTGTAATAAATAACATATTTAAATTTATGATCACATAATATTTAAAAAAAATAAAATTGCTCCTCCTTCCTCTTCTCTCTCTAACATGAAACTACGCATATAAATTTGTTATTAAAAATTAACCATAGATCCATAACTTTTTTAGATAATCTAAAGAAATCTAAAAATTTACAAAAAAAAATATATATATATATATGTTATAATTTATCAATTCTTAAAAATCATACTATAAACTTCAAATGTATATATAAAATATACTATTTAATATAATTTCCCTTTAAACTTTTCTCACTTTGAAATTTATTAGGCGGTGCTTTTTTCTGCAGTTAATAAATACTATCGGTCAAGAAGAAATAATGTCAACGTTTAGATGTGCTTACCAACAGTTGCTGAATTGAACGTGGTAGAGCCACCACCAACACTCTTGCTTCCTGTGATGATAGTCTTCCCAATCCCATCACCCACCAGCATCACATTTTTCGTCTTTATCTCAACATTCTCCTTGTACGTCCCTGCCTTCACGTATATCACAAACCTCCCACTCCCTTTCGCGGCGGCGACCGCCTCCTTCACCGTCTTGTAGTTCCCGGACCCGTCCTGCGCCACCACCACATCAGCCTGAGAAGCCGCCGACGATTGCAACAGCTTCCGGTCACCGGGCTTGACCCAGTTGGGAAACCCGTCTTTGTAATAATTATTTTTATCGTGTTTATATGGGGATCTGTTCAGAGCCAGAGTGTTGCTAATAAGTTTCGAGACATTGTTGGACACGTAGGGCAGGAGGTGCTCCGAGACGCCCATCTCGAGCAGCCCGGCACGACACGTCTCGAGATTAGTGAGGGCCGTGCTGAGCCAGGTCTGGAGGTCATCTTGGGTGCACTTGGAAGTGGGTTCGTAGGTCTTGTTGAGCCTCAAGACCGTGAACTCGTAGAGCTCGAGGCAGTCGGCCCAGGCAGCCTTCTCTTTCGGGCTCCGACACTTGGGGCCCACCGGGACGAGGTCATCGTGGGCGTGCATGGCTCGGTCTAGGGCTATTTTGGTTGATAGTTTGAAGAAGTCTGAATTTTGTTTGATGGGGGTATTGTAAAGGTTGGTGCCAAGGAAATACTCACATGGTTGTGGGTTGGGTGTTTGGCTACACCAAGATTTCACTTCTTGGAGAGAATAGCCAAGAGTTGTTGGGGAATGATAGAGAAGGAATAATAGTGATAGTATTATAATATTGGTGTAATTTTGAGCTCTAAGAGACATTTTTGATGCCCTAATGAGAACAAAATAATAAAAAAAGGAAGATAATATTGGGGGTGTTTGAGAGAATATTGCTATATATTATAAGGGTTTGATTTTGTTGGGTTTATATGAGGTTTCATGGCTTGGATTTGGTTGCTTTATATAGGAGTGACGAAGAGGGGATTGCTCAATAAGGAAGGAAAAAATGGGACGTAATGTCTGTCCTATTTAAAATCTTTTTTATTTTGTTTTTATAATTTTACTCTCTCTCTCTCTCTTTTTGGACTAGTAGATTATCTCTTTCTTTGTAAGACTATTTGAGGCTTGAGTTAGATATTATATATAATATTTTGGTGTGTTATTATACTAGAAATAAGTAGGCAATATCTTTGATGAAAATTATAAAATAATTACAATACAATCAAATTAATGGACGATAATATTCTATAAAGAATTTTTGGTCTAATTTAAACTCTAATTAATCTAAACAATATTGTTGTAGACTTTTCACATATAGGTGTTTTGACCGGAAAAGATTGGAAACATTGGATATAGGAAAGGGCGCCACAAACACGCTATGCAAGTGTGCAAACAAGTTGTATATATATCTTTCTAGCAACAAAAAAAAAAAAAAAAAAAAAAAGTTGTATATATATCTATCATATATATTAGTGTCTATATATATATATATATATATATTCGCAGGCAACGTCATGATGAATAGGTACGTAGGAACAAGAGGAAACTAAAATATTGATATTAAATTACAAAAGTTGAAGATATATGTATATATGTATATATATATTTTAAAAAAGACTGCAAGGAAATTGAGTTACTGCATGCCTTATAATTAACTTCCTTTCACGCTGGCTATGTTGTTTGACATGTCAACGTGATTAGTTCACAAGTTATGACTGCTTAGCAAGAGGTCAATTATTATAGGCTTAAACGGTGGGTGGTTGGGACTATAGTAACGGAGATATGGTCTCAGCAAGGAATATTATAGTCGCTGAAGAAGGTAATTATTTTAGCTAAACATATATTCTTCTCGCAAAATCTTTTATTTTATAGTTTTTATTGACGATTACTTAAATTTGTGGATGATAAATTGCTAAAGACCATACTTTTTGGCCTCTCGCCATAGGTAAAGAGTTATCTCTTTCCATACAGTTGAATTTTAATTTACTCAATCCGAACACGATTATTTTTCTTCCTCTTTGCGAATGTCGAATTATTCCTTTCAAAAGTATTTTGTAATTGATAGGAGAGGTGCGCAATTAAACGTCCCACCTTCAGATAACTCAGAAATCTATCTTACGATTTCTTACTATTATTTCTAGTATGGAATGAAAAAAAAAATTTGTTTACTGTTTATTTTTTTTAATAAATGAATTAAATAAATTCAAAACTCTAGTACTTGATTATTTAGACCATTTGAAGAGTTTCTTACTATCTATGAGCGCATCTAACAGAAGGACTCGATATTTTTTTGAGGTCCAAATAATCAATCCAGGTCAAATTAAAATGTACTCCTGCATCATCTTTGTTTAAATACAATTGTAGAATTCATTTCAAGATATATTTATATACGTATCCCTACCTTATTTTTAAATTATATGTATACCCCAATCGGAATTTAAATAGTTTTCTATGACTAGATAGTTTCAAAATTGCAATTAATTTGTCTTATAAAAAGATCAATCCCCTAACCCTTCCGGAATTTTGCTTTCCTGACAAATATATTCACATAGATATAAGACAAGTTTTTCTTTTAACTTTTTTTTTTTTTTTTTTTTTTTGAGGGAATACATAAGACATGTTTTTGATAATAACATATTTGTAGAATAATATGGGTTCTGAAATTATCAACATATTTAAGCTGCAGTTACTCGTTTAAGTATTGGTGGAACTCATTAAATTAAATTAAATTAAATTTTGCCAGAATAAGAATCTATATATTCCTGCATGCGACGTGCATCCGAGTAAAATATATATAATATTTCAACTTATGAATTGTGTTTTAAAATATTTATCCATACAGTAATGGCTGATACCAGCATTTCTCATGCTCTAGATATAGATTAGTGCACCAGTGAAAGCAACAGGAACGGAAAACCAAGAGGCATTAATTAATAGTCAGTTTATTATTCAACATATTGTCATCTTACTATTACGGCAAAGAAAAATAAATTATAGAGAATGAATATAAACACTAAATAATTAGTCTATTCTCATCATAAAGTACTAAAGTCAATCATAAAGAAATTTTATAATTTTCGTTTCCTTGAGAATCACTGAATCAAGATTAAGTATAGTATAATGATAATATTACACTTAACTCCACCTAAACGTGTAGAGTTCGAATCCCCCACCTTCAAATTCAAAAAAAAAAAAAAAAAAAAAGATTTGACTGCAATTGATCATCATAAAAGATTAATGTCATATATCAGCTTAGAAGTCAAAATCCATCTTCTTTTATTTTTTATTTATTTTTTTCTAAACAATTAGGAATTTGTAAGTGTGACTTCTTATTTCATTTTACCAATAAGGGTTATTATTTTAATTGTTTGATAAAATTTTTCAACCTTAATATGTTTTTTATTTGAAATAGTTATAGGTCGCGCATTGTAAATTTTCAACATGTACATTCATAAATTAGATTAAAAATATTAACAATCAAAAAGCAGATCTTATTGATAAGATAAAATATGAGGTCCTATACCGTAGAGGCTGTGGCTCTATTTTCTCTGAGACTTTAATTTATTTATACTTGAAAAGGTAAAACTAATTACCCCCTCCAGATTAACACATGTAATTGGGGTTATATACATGCAAGCACGTCCCCCAATAATGTAAGGACTGCTTGACCAGTCATATACTGATAATTAGCATGCGTTTGGAACACATGTTAAATAAGATGAAATTTTTAGTTTGAAATTAATTGACTTTTTAAAAATTAATTATAATTTTGTTGACATTTTAGAAAAAGACAAAAATGAACCTAAAAAAAGAGGTTTAGACATTTCATTTAAATGAACTCTTAGTTCCTTTGACATTTTAGAAGCAATTACAAAATAGAAAGACAATACTATTGAAGTTCAAACATTAAATTACATACACAAGTACACCTATTTTTGTACTTTCTAATTTGTTAGGCCAACAAAACAATAAAAACTAGTTAAAAGTTATCAAAACACCAGAAATCCCATAATTATCAGTTAGCTAGTTTGTGACTATTTTGCATCAATTATTTTTGCCTTTATAATTCATCAGATAACAAATAGATTGACATATACAGAAATTAATATATAACATAAATCCAAACTTTTGCAATATATATAGAGCAGCTTAATATAACATACAATATTTTTGATGATTAATGTCGAGCTTTCTGTAATAAGAGCGCTGACCAATTATACATGAAGAGGAAATTAAATGTTTGACACAGAAAAGGGGACCAAGGAAGAAAAGAAAGAAAATATTGTTGGCTAACAAGTGATCACATATACATATATTCTTCGTCTATTCTTTTTGTTTTGATTCGATCAATTATGACTATCAACATCAAAATTAATTACGTATGTTGATTTACCATTCCAAACCTGCCTAACACAAAGAAATATATGAACGTCTATCGACCTACAGTCTTTTACGAGTAGTGGCACATATGATTAATTTACGTATGTATATATTTATATATATTGTATATATTTATTGATTATAAGAGGTTTGGGTTTCCACGCAATTGCATGCTCTAGTTTTTGGATTAGTGGTTGACAATTATTTGATGCTCAACTTGGTAGGCACCCACCTTCGGCATTACGTGTTGATCTTACAAATATGCATACAGTTCTATTATATAGCCATGAAAAATGATTTCAGCCGTTCAAATAATAGGGGAAGATACACATCAATTGAGTTCGTTTTAAAAGTAGAAAACTCCAAACCAAAAAAAAAAGAAAAAAAAAGAAAAAAAGAAAAAAGGTTAACCTGTTTATAACTTTCAATTTTTTCCAACCAAATTTGTTAATGCATGTAGACCAATGTTAACTAATGATTATGAGTATAATCTAAGATAAATTGATCTAATCTCTGTCAGAGTTTTTTTTTTTCTTTAAATTTTTTTTAAAGAACTTTATAAAGGCTGTAAAAGTTATCCTATATGTATAGATATACATTGAACCGAAATTGAGCTCGTTGAAGAAAATAAAATTAGCCACCTTTAATAGATGAACATATATATATATATATATAATTTTTTTCCCCCGGTTTCTATCAATTAGCTAGAGTTGTAGACAGATTATATCGTTAGCAGGTAGATATGTTTAGGAACAATCTAGAGAAAGCCCAATTCCATGCCAAGTATGCTTGACAAATACTAATTTGTACAAGTTGTGACCAAATTGTCGATGAATAAATGAATAAAAGATTGATTGATTTTAAGAACGCAAATACGTACTTAGCTTAAAGATAAAGGTATCTACTTGCAAATAGAACTTAAATTATGTTAAGCCCAAAATTTTTTAAATAAGACAACAAATCTATATTAGATAAAACCATATAAAGAAAAAAATTTTTTTAAGTTCATAAGATATGCATGCTTAATTTTGGAGTACTATGGTATGATAATTAGTTTAATGATAACTAAAATCGTTAGAAGAGGATAACGTTGGCTGACCATAAATATTCGAGAATACATACTTTATATTATATATTATATATAATACAGCAATTATTTGTTGGCTGAAAGCTGGTCGGATTTCTTGTACATAAATGCTAGTCAATGTATATCTTAAATACAAACAAAAACAAGCTTCGTACTTGTAAAATTAAAGATCTATAATAGGCTCTATTTTTAACACAAAAAAAAAAAAAAAAAGGAAAGAAATGAAGATATGTAAGTAGGAGATCTAGTAGGTTCCGGCCGATTTGTGGATGAAAATACGATCCAGTCAAGCCAAAAGGAAAACCATGATCACACTCATATGTCATGTCAATTTTCCCCACTTGGGATATAGTTAGATTGAAAATCGGAAGATAATATAATTAATTAAGCACAATAATACGTACAATTATATATATGTGCTATGTGTCATTATATTTGGAGACGTATACCCAAACGAAAGATAGATATTGTAACTATATATTATAAAATCTACATCGACTATAATTTAAGATAATTGGTTCGTCCTTTATTTTATTTTATTTTTCTAAAATGGATATTTGGAACCTTTCCCCTAGCTACTACATGCACAAATTATACCATCACCTTATGTGCATAAAGTACATATCTCCCATCCCATACTTCTCAAACCCTTTTTTTTTTTTTTAATTTTTTAATTTTTATAATTTTTTTTTAACGAATAGCCAATGTTTTTTGTTTTTGTTTTGTTTTTTTTTTTAAATAACAATCTTTTATAAAGAATAAAGACCGAGATTAATACAAGTCGAATGGAGTTTTTAAAATATATGATGAATTTTAATTTCTATTACATATGTTTGCCTCTATGTATATGCAGGTGTGTGTGAGTACATATAAAATATATTAATCAAACAGAGAGAGGATAACTTATAACTTTGAAATAAAGATTATATAATCTATTCCTGGTTTTTATCTTTATCAAGTTTATTATTAAAATTTAGTAACAATTATGTTATTAACGTAAAAGTCTTCGTGTATACGATGACGAACTAGACAGTAGAATACATTCGGTCTAACTATTTACCAAAATAACATCATAGTTCAAAGTTATTTCGACTAATTGCCTATTATTACCATATATCCCCATCTTTATTTGACTCCATGAGTTCACCATATAACTGATGTAATTAAAAAATATATATATATATATATTCTTAGAAAAAAAGAAAAAAAAAAAAAGAAAAAGAAACTGTAATTATAAACCAATTAACTAGAAGATAATTATTAAACTAAATTAACTTATTAGAGCATAAACAGCTGACGAATGGGAATCCTGATTAGCTTTTCTTAAACACGGGATATAACCTAGCTCTTGAAATAAAAATGATAACAATAGCAAACTAGATACATCTTAGGGGAATTCGAGTCCAATCAACTAATCAAATGACTTGTCCAATCCAATCAAATTCATATTTTGTAAATAACCTGACCTCATTTGGATTGAATTATATGTTAATTTTGGCAAGTGACTTAAGTTGGATAGGATGTACTCTTAATTTTTAAAACATCCAATCAAATCCAATCCCACTTTTAAATATATTTAAAAATTAACAGTTATATATTTAAAGTTTAGTACTTAAAGTTATTTGTATATGGACTTGTGTTCATAATTTGGCTTGTATTATTTTAAAATTTAGTATTCTATCATAAATTTGATATCTCCTTATATTTATGCTCATCATAACTTTAAAGTTGATAATTTTACCATTTTGTAATACTAAAATTATCAACTTTAATATTAAAGTTTACAAAATTATAAAGAGGTACTTAAAACATGACTCAATCTAATTTTCTCCAAATTAATATATGATATATGACAGAAATTAATAGATAGCAGAAAAAAAAGGGGGGGAAAAAAATTCAAACCCAATAGAAAAGACCCAAATGGAAATCCAATTAGTTCAATCCAATACATACCGATCTCAAATGGATTTGATTGGGTGAGACATACCTTATATAGTAACAAGATAGGGATGGGTGAAATCTCTAAAAACCGATTTTTGATTGGATGGGATGTAATATGTTTAGAATATATAGTACAAATTGTATTGAAACGAACATCCCTATTACATCTCTGACAATAAAATATCAGAATCATTACAATAAAATGTAATAATAAAAAAAAATAAGTATTAAAGACATTGTCATTGTGTGATTAACTTATAAGAAACAAAGAAAAGGCAGGACATTAATTCTTAAATATTCGTCATCACAGACATCACTAAATAAACAAAGTCATTGGCATATATCCTATTGAGTTTTGACTCACTGCTTAAGTTATTGTTTTTTAATAATGATCATTCCAGACACGGTATGCGTTGACCAAAAACACGCACGAAAATAGAAAAAAAACCAAAAACAAGAACAAGACCAAACAAAACTATGGACAGGCCAGATCATCGACATTGATCAACTTGTCAAGGATTTGACTGATCAAAGGAACTAAATTGTATCTCCAAAGTGGGAGTATAGTCTCTTGATATGAAGTTTGTTCCTTCACGTTTTGTGACAATTCATAAGACACTGCCTAATTTTTTAGAAACTTTATGTGTATTATATGCTGAAAGAACATTCATGCAAACGTCCCCCCAATCACTATTTTGATCTGACCTTTTTATCCGATGTTAATTGACATATTTTTGCAAATCATTTTATGTGAGAATACGTTGAAAATAACATTTTAGTTTATGTTATATATATATATATATATAGTTAATATTTCTGTCTAGTTATCTTATTTTCTTTATGTTTCGGAAAAGATCAATAGATTTCGTTCTTTCTTTTTCTTCTTTTTTGAATAACAGTTATGACAATTGTTAAACGTTTATGTTTTGAATCTTGTGTTTACGTGTTTTCCTCACTATATAACTATCGCATTTTAAGTTTGAATCATTCAATTTTTCCTCTTTTGTCTTCCCTTTTATAACGTGAATGAATAAATGTGAAAATGCCAAAAAAAAAAAAAAGAAAAGAAAAGAAAAGAACGTGACTTCTTTCTTGAATTAGAAAACGACGTACCGTTTTCTCTTACATCTACATGTAACGAATAGCGACATGTCATTTCCAACGAAAACGATATTTAATTTGAATTCTTTATTTGGAAAACATAACGTATTGTTTTCAATAGATGTCGTTTTCAGAGCTAAAAAATAGATGTCGTTTTTTCCCTCAAAATGAACGACTTGTCGCTTAGACAAGATCTCGTACGTTTACCACGATGGGTTTACACATATGCTTCTCCTAGATGCTATAACATTTTACAATAACAAAGTCGTTTCTTCTACACATGGAGAAAACGACTTGTTTTAAGATTAAGTTATGTTTCACCAAAGAAGTACATATCGATCAACCTTGTATGTAGTTCGTTTTGCACCTTCTAGACGACATCTTGTTTCCTGTTAAACGACATGTAGTTTAGTTTCTGATAAACGACTTATAGTTTAGTTTTAGATGTCTTTTAAGTAGACATGCCGTTTTTTTCTTACTGAAAGGACATATACATGAGGTATCATTTTCCAGAATTACTTGTGGTTTGTAACAATCAAGTGTAAGTCAACCGGAACTAGCAAAAAAAGTGTAAGTCAACCGTTATTTTGTTTGTTTTGTTTTTTAGTGGAATGGAATATTACTATCATATACTTGCTCACGACACCAATGATTTTGCAATATCGTTTACTTAACCGAAATGACTATTAGAGTAACGCTTTTAATAGTTTCAGGTCATTCTATTTATAAAAAAAAAAACGAACAGGAATCAAAGTTATACAAACTTAAAAATTCAGGAACCAACATAGCAATTTGCCAATTTTTAAATAAAAAATAAGAGTAACTAAAGCCTCAACTGAATTTATCAAAAAGAGAGAAAACAAAAATAGAGAGAATTATAATCGAACCTTAATGGCATATTGAACATAAAAAATTATTAATGAAAAAAACCCTTCTAATTAGACAAAAGAAGCCCAACTAACTTTACAAATATAAAGTTTCTAGGTACTTTTCTTTTCCGAATTTCTTTCCTAACATGTCATCACTACTAGTGTATAATTATCTCTTTGAAGAGAGAAACATAATGAATTCTTTTTACTTTGTTGTTATATAATTTTATTGATTTGAGAGGCATAAAAACTGATTCTCCTTCCTCAATTGGTCTGTCTTGTGATTGTATTGGCTTCCGCTAAAGCTAGATTGATAATTCTCAACAAAAGGTAGCAGGATTGAAATGGTTAATGATTGATTGACAATAGTTATTACCGAGTTCGCCCCTGAAGTGGTGTTTTGGGACGAGTCTCTATCTTAATTCCTCTGGTGAGATGTCAAGAGTGTTTGATTAGATGGTACCACCAATTCATTTCAATGAAACTACGTACCTAGATTGATCAATGGGGTGATAGAAGCACACTTTTTTTTTTTTTTGGAGTCGGAGACTGCAACTGACAGCCGAAAATTATATAATTTAATAATGGGGTGACGAGTGTGGTATTAATGCCATGCATGCTTTCTTCTTGATCAGTAATATTGGTTGTATTTTGATCGTGCCAAAGTCTTGTTGGATGGAGCATTAGGATTTTCGTCTGTGGATGGATCTTTAGCTACTTCCGGGCAATAAACCTGAGTGCATTTCCTCGGGACCGTAGATGCTACATTTTTGTCATTCTTTGATTTGATAAATTCCACAGATTAACTGTATCTGCAATCTACTATTAGCTATATAGTAACTGACATAGAGAGAGAAGGGGGAAGGAATTTGAGTAGGGTTTGTGGGTATGTGTGAAAGGGGGAAAAAAGGGATTTGAGTAGGGTTTGTGGGTATTTTAGTTATCGTATTATTAAGTCAAAAAAAGTCAAACAAAAAAATTCGAAACGGTGAAATTCCAACAAGAATTAAATGAGGGCAAAAATCGTTAGTATATGCAAAGAGGGGGTTGTTTGCCCAATTATCTTAAAATTTAAAAGCAAAATCCCAACAAGCAATTCGTGGCATTTTGTCAGGTTTAAAACGATGCCCTTGCTTAAGTGAAATTGTGTGAAACAAATTTTTTTTTGACTTGAAAAAGTAAATAGGAAAGTTTTAAAACCACTAATGAAGTAAATATCATATTTAATAGTGAATAATTTATTCACTCTTATTTATTAGATAAATAATTTATTTATTCATAGTATTTGTTCATTATAATTATGCTGTTCACTTTGATTATTTAGTAAATATGATTTTATTCATGTGCCATTTACTTTTTTTTTTCCCCCTACTTAAAATGGTGTGGGAGAGGCTCTATTGATAAGCTCATAGATTGGTGAAACTAGAACTCGGCTACTAAAGTATTTAATCGCCTGCTTGTTCACGTTGAAACCTGAAAGAAAAGAAAAGAGAATTGGACGCAGTCAAGGAATTAAAATGCATGCAAACATTTGATAATATATATCGTCTTTTACTAAACAAGGTGAAGTTTCCTTTTTTATGACATGAGTCATAGAACATTGCAACCTTTGGAACGAAGCCAGGGTCCACTACACCCTTTTCTTTCTTGCCTTTGTCAAAAGTTTCTTTTGACACCTCTCTCAATTGCTTGTCCTACAAATCCAATGGCCTAAACCACCATAATTGTTGGAGTCTAGATATATTGTCTCAAGTTCTATATCTCGTTAGTTATTCCTCTAATCTTATTTTATCATATATCATCTAAATTTAAGAATTTTATCACATAATAAATATTAAATACTGAAAATTAATACTTAAACAATTAAATGATTTATCAAAATAGTATCGAAGGATAACCAATTAGACAACATATATGAACTCGAATTGTCGGTCTTGTTTGGATCTTTGCTAAAAATAAAAAGTAGCTGATGTTTGCACGTTTGCTTGTTCTTGTAGAATCTAAATCTACATTTAAAGCATAAATTCCATAAATCGTTTCAGAATTAGATTCGTGTATCAAATACGCCTGAGGGCTTTCGAATGCATTATTTATGCTCCCATTGGAACTTTGTTGGTGACCATCACTAGTGGCATAAATTTGTCAAGTCATAATATAATTAAGTGAGAGCATACAATTCAAAATATATACATATATATATATGTATATATTTATTTATTTTTTAAATCTCACCAAGTTCGTATGCCGTTCACTTTTTGAAAAGGGGGAATTACTATAGCTATATTGACCAAGTGTTGTGAAAATCAAGAATCAAAAGGAGGGTGAATTTGGATTTTGAGGATTCTTCTATTGAGAAAAGAAAAGAAAGGGGGGGAAAAAAAAACTAGTACGGATTTTTAAATGTTCAAAATTGACTCAAATACATTTATAATTAAAGAGACATAGAAAACTGTCCACAAAAAGAGAAAGACAAGGAATAAAGGAAGAGCCGTGGCTTTCTAATCTGAAATCCAAGTGCCTAAAATGGTCTACCAATAATATAGGTTGCTTTAGTAATTAGGCTTTTTAAAATAATGTAATGAAAAAAAAAAAACCAAGAATAAAAAATAAAAAAAAATAAAAAAGGAAAAGTGACGGGTCATGGGTGAAAGAGAATCGGCAGCCCTTTTAAAGATGATGAAGATTAGAATTCTACTTTATATGACAGAAGATAACACCAACCTTCTTTCGTGGAAAACCATATTGTATTAAATTATAACAATTCAAAAAAATAAAACTAGAAGAAAGAGATAACACAAAAATATTAAAAACCAACATTTGTGACCCCTTTGTAATGATTACTCTCCAATATGTCTCTACCTCCTTTCTTATTAACCTGCATTATGCAAAGTACACTCATTATATATTTAATCCAAATAACTATAAAATGATAACAAAATCATAATCAAATTGGAAGAAGATTCTGTAATAATTATGTTTTTTTTTTGGTTTAAATTGATAATAATTATATTGTATTAGTGGAAGCAAAACTAAATTTAGCTAAGTTTACCCATTGCTTTCCGACAAACTGAGAGAAGAACAATAAGAACGGCTATGCCTGCAAGTACGCCAACAATAATGGCCACTGTTTTTCCCGCTTCGTCTTCATTAGAGGAATCTAGATCATAAGGAATTAGAATAAGTCCTCCATGTATATACAAATATATATGTGTTTATATATGTATATATTATACATCAAGATTTGATAGTAGAAGAGAGGTAAGGTCACCAGTACCACCATTTATCTTAGAAGCTTATTCCCTTGGTAAGTTGTTATTATTTTGAGTCTAAAAAAAAGTAACCAATAGAACAAGTTTCTAGTATGAAATTGACATATTTATGGGCTAAAAACGAATTTAGAAGAAGATAAGAATAGAGTTCTTTTGTAATTGGGTTCGAACTTTATTCTAGAGTCGAGATTCTCCTTTTCTTCTTATATAAAATCAATTGCTAATAAGGCGAACAATTGAAATTATCTGAATGATACTAGTGGGGGTAACGAATTGAATCAAATATTAGCACCTTTTGAATCATCGAAGACTGACTAAGAAAAAAATATAACTAAAAGGAAATTAAAGTGTTAATTTAAAATATATGAAATATCAAAGTGAGGAATGACAAAAAGATTGGAGGTGCCAAAAAGCAAGCAGCTAAAGTACTAGCACTCTCCTTAATGGTTTACTTTGTTGGCCTTGGTTTTAGAGAATTTAAACCTCTCTTTCTCTCTATCCTTCTCTCTCTCTGCCCAGAAAGAGCCAAAGTAGTCAACAAGTGACTTTAAATTTACGTTTGGTTCACCAGGTTGACTTTTCAAAAACTAGTTATAAATTTTGTTGACTTTTTAAAAAAAGACAAAAACTAAAAAAATACAGTTTAGTTAAAGTTGAGTTAAAATGTCAAACGAAACATAAATTAAAACAAATTCCTTTTGGTTTTAAGAATTTTCTAGGCACAAAGTGTGCAATAATAAACAACCTAATGGATTTAATTCGACAAAACTAACACTTAGAAACAAAAGAAAGGAGACCAAAAATGTTTTCTTGAATAATAGCTCTATAAACTTCACCAAAGCAAGATTCTTTTCTCATGTTTGAAAGAGAAAAATGAATAGTACTGGTTGCAGATTTAATCTAGTATAATTTTGTGCATGTCTCCGACATTGAAGTATTTCAAACCTTGAGCCCAAGTGAAAAAAAAAGAGAAAAAAAAAGGAGAGAGATATGAGTAAAAGAGTGAACCTGGAGATAGACCATAGTAGCCAGAAGCCCAATAACGAGCATAACATTGTGCTAAGTACACATCTGCGGCTGCAGCCGAACCACACAAGCTCTTCAACTTTCCGACGGCATCCGCAAGGCAAGAAGAGCAATCCGTTGGGCTCAAATCTCCATGACACTGAGAAAACCCTTCAACCAAACCAGAACTACTAACCCTAAAGCTTATAGCCCCTTGCAAGTCTGCAAGAACGTCGTCTCTTCGCCTAAAGAACTCGACGTCGTTGCTCACACTCTTGCTGCACTTCTTGTACCTCAAACCGGTATCGATCTTCCCCAAGAAGTCGAAATTCTCGTACCTAACATAGCATCCTTCTAGCTGCAAAGAAGCTCCATACGAGTAGGGACAAACCAGGCCTATTTGGTTCACCGCGCCCTCGATGCACTTTGAGCAGTCAAGTGAATTCAAATCACCCCGGCACTGGTATAACCCGTAAACGGTGGCTTCCGATGGTGTACTTGAGCTTCCGTTTCCGATGGTAAAGCTGTTGTACAACGCTTGAGAGGCCGAGGTTAACGACCGAGGACAAAAAAGAGTTGCGGTTTCCATCAAACGGCGCGTTCGGTTGGAACTTCTCGTCGGAACAGCCTGCGTAGACGAAGATGTGAGCTTTGATGGCATGGCCATGGACACTGAGTGAGGAGAAGAGGAAGAAAAGGGAAGTGATCAGTACTCTCAGAGCTAAGAAGGGTTTGTGAATGGAGTGAAAATAAAGGCTCTTCACCATTTTTTTTTTCTTTCTATTATTTGGCTTAATTTGGTGTCTCTTGTATTTTCTTCTGTTATTGTTTTTGTGCTTGGAGTGGGGATGATGTGAGACTAAGAGTAGAGAGATAATGAGTTGCTTTATGGTCTCTTTCATGAATTCTCTCATATGGCGCCTTTTGCTATGAAAGAAAAGGCCACCCATTTGTTGTTCTTCATGGGCCTACTAGACTTCATGTTCATAGTTAATTAAAGCATTTAGATGTGGAATTTCTGCTTCGCTCTAGAGTTATTATACTTTAAGTACACCAACTACCTCTTCTTTTTATTCTTGCCATAACCTTAGTGTGCTCTTTACATCATTTAAATGAGCTTTTTCAATAGTCTCTTTTAGTGTAGTAATTTTGTTGAAGTTTGTGGTAGCGGAATTCGAACTCTATATTATTTAATGGAGTCAATGGAATTGCTGCCATTTTATACCTATAACTAATTGCTAGTTCAATCCTCTCATCATTTATTATCGAAAAAAGAAAAGTTTATTTAAGGCCGCCTTCTTTACTAACCATGATTACATGCTAATGAGGAAGGTTTTGTTCAGCAATTTGACCATTACTTTACTATCTTAACTGTAATCCGTTACACTCGGAAAAAAGTAAAGAAGGGAAAACTATTTAGAAACGAATATGAATAAGCAATTTAATCAAAAAATCATTATTATAAAAATCATTTTAAATTTTAACTAAAGATGGAAACTTTTTCCCCTTAATTTCAATTTTGCCTTCACTTTGTAAAGAAAATTTTGGTCGTGCCTTCATTAAATATTTGGAATATTTTTTACCACTTTATTCACTGAAAATATCATCTCTATTTTTTCGTGTAGTACCTCTAGAGAGGTTAGGAGGACCGTGTTTGATTTCCAAAGAAACGGAGGAATCAGTCAAAACAAGAACTCGTATTTTCTGATCAACCAAATCAAAGAGAATATAACACATAAGACCATCAACTTTCCATGGGAAGGCAGGCATGGGAAATAAATATCAGCTGGCAAGGTCAAAGAAAGATCCCACTCTGCCCAGATAATTACATGAAATCTGGAAGGACCACAAATACAGAAAATGATAACTTACTTATCAAACGACAACTGTCTTATAAACTACGCCTATGTTTGGTAACAAAGTTTAACTCCAATTAAACTATAATTTTTCATCTTAATTTTTGTATTTTTCTGAAAAGTCAACAAAATTTATAACTAATTTTTAAAAAATCAACCAACTCAAATTTAAAAATTTCATCTCATCTCAAACTCAACTCAAATACCAAACACCAAACGAACCGTTCCTGGAAAACTGATAGCAAACGAAAGCACACTAATATGTGGCTTGTGCGGTGAAGTCGTAGAAATTACTTCACCGTATTTAGGTGGTGTTTGATATGGGGTAATCCTAAGGATGGGTACATTCTCAAAAAAAAAAAAAAAAAAAAAAAGACGGTTACAAGAAATTTCTTCACATGTTTAGTATAAGTATTGTCTTTCTTTAAACCCAGGAAAGTGAAGCCATGAGTTTCATTTTACTCGACTTTGGGGTAATTTTAAACCAACCCAAAAATGTGTTATTCCTAGGAATCTGAATCCTATAATTAAAAACATAAAACCCTAAAACTCACTCACATCTTCCAAGCCACGAACACCCTAGGTCTTCTCTTCCTCCATCGTCGTTGGAGGTCCGTCCACTGCACCACCACCAGAGTTCTGTCCATTGTGCCACTGCCGCCGCTGGAGTTCCGCCCTTGCCGCCTTTCATCTTTTTGGTAAGATTTTTGTTAATTTCTTGCCTTTATTACGTTTATGCGTTTGAGATTTAAAAAAAAAAAAAAACTTTCACACCCTTGATGCCGATCATCTGTTTGCAATTTTTCAAGAGTTTATGTAATCCAATATAAGATTTCAAGTGCCTAATTTTCATCTCATATTGAAGGTAACCTCAACTTGTAGTTAATTAATTAATTAATTAATTATTTATTTTTATTTTATTTTTTAAACACAGCTTGCGTTTGCCTAGTGGCTTTGTTTCAATGTTACCCCACTTTCCAAAAACAAAAAAAAAAAAAAAAAAAAAACAAAAAAAAAAAAAAAAAAAAAAGGGTTCACGTGATGTATATATTGTTGCAAAGGATTTTATTTTTTGGCTTATTGATCTACTAGCACTTTATTATATAAATATCATATATATTGAGGTGTTGCTTAACGTCGTTTATGTGTTTTATTTTTTTGTGATGGATTTGGTTTTGATCTTTTGTGAAATCATCTCTTGAGCTAACAGGGTTGAGAAAATTTGTCAACATGTTTATCAATTACAATTATTTTATGATATATTTGTTACAGAGCCATCCAACTGCAAAAGGCTTAATTAGGAACAAGCCTTTTTTCCTTATTATGATGAGTTGGGAATTGTGTTTGGAAAGGATCGTGCCAAGGGACGAGGTGAAATGGGGTTATCTGAATGGTTGATGAGATTGATAGAGAAACTGAGGATGATATGCAAGATGATGAGGCTTTCAATCTTTCTGATCAGATGATCGAGAAACTGAATTGTGTTTGAAAAGGATCGTCCTAATGGACAAGGTGAAGGTGTTTGATGAACTGAAAAAGGTGGACGGATTAACAAATGCACAACGAGTACGCGTTCGACAATCCAAAACCATCACAACACCATTTTTTCTTCACGTTGGATGATGAATTCAAGCTGGAGTTTCTTTTATCCCTTTTGGAATGAGTAGATTGAAACCTTCTACAGTTGATTGGAACTCTTTTTTGGGTATATATATGGTCTTTTGATTCGAACTTTTGTATTATGTTTGAAACTCCTTTTTTGTGAGTGATCTTATATCTGGAACTTTTATGATGACATGTTTGAAAATCTTAATTATTATTTGGATATTTGTTGACATTGCTTTTTTTTTTTTTTTTTTAATTATTATTTTACATGTTAGGTTCTATTTATATTAATGTATATTTGTTTTTCTGTAGCAAACTGTTGGCAACGTTTTTCTTTTTTTTAATGAAATGAATAATTTTCTCAGTTTTTTCAAATTTGTTATCATGAATATTTTGTTGACATTTTTTTTTTAATTTTACATATTAGGATCTATTTATATTAATCATAATATTTGTGTTTTGTAGAAAATTTTCGCCCAACGTTTTTTTTTTTTTTTTTTTTTTAATGGAATGACTAATTTCCTCAGTTTTTTATATTTGTATCAAGAAATATTTTTTCTTTAAAAAAATATACGAAATTTTTTGTGTGTATTTTACAAACATTCCCATGCATAACCAAACACTATAATGTATTATTACTGGAAATCTAAGAGAAGATTCTAATCTGTAATCAAACATGACAATGCAATTTTCTTGGGAATCATATTACCCTCTATCACTTTCTCAATAATATAATTCCTACTGATTAATGCCATACCAAACGTCCTCTTAACGAAGAGAACATTAGAGAATATGCTTGGGTCACTTTTATTTATCATTTTCTACTTCTTTTTTTGGCTACATGCCTTTTCATTTTCCAAGAATAATTGAAACAAACAATTATTCATTTTTTTGTCCATGTATATAATGCAACTTTTATTTCTTTACTATATTTAAATTAGTTTCAATATACATAAATATTTTTCCTATATCTATGATTTGTACGATATACCAGCATTTTTGCTTCCTTCTAATTGTGCTAATTGAAAAGTTGTATATAATGGCAAGTTTGTAATAATTAATAAAAAAGATGGAATAAAGTTATGTTTGTTTCTTTAGAAAAATGAGAAGACAAGTGGCAAATGGAAAGCTAGAGAGTGATTAATTAAAAAAAAATGACCCTAACATTTAACTACTTATTAAAAAAGAGGGGGGGGGGGGGGGGGGGGGGGGGGGGGGGGCTGGGTAGGAGAAAGAGAGAATGAGAAACAAAATAAATAATGTGGTTTTTAAATAGTGTTGCCTTCTAAACTTATTGCCTCTAGGAAATTTTACCATTCAAATTTATAATTTTAGGAACTAGTCCCCTGAACTTTCTATATTGGTGTAAAGTGTGTGATTCTTGCTACCTTCTCCATTAAATTAAGGTTTTGAATAATTGGAAGATTTGCATTGAGCTTAAATTTTGATTTGAACTTGGATGTGAACTTTTTGTCCTCCTTTTAGGCAAACACAGGCTTCGATCATTAAGGATGAAAATATCGATATCTAGGGAAATAGCAGTAGTAATCCAATTTTAAGGAAATTTTGGAGGTTAATTGAAATCGATGGAAATAACGGAAAAATTTACGGAGCTATGGAAATATGCTTTAAAATATTTTTTTTAATATTTTAAAATAACACAAATATTTAAAAGATACAAAAATAATAAGTTTCTTAATTCAAGTAATATTGATTTCATGACATGTTATTTGATAGAGTTTAATATAGTGTGAAATACTATATGTAAGTTCATTGATCTCTTCCCAATGTATTTTCATAAATAGGAAATTGTACAAAAAAAATATGAAATAATTATAACATGCTAAATGCTAGTTGCTCTCTATCACCATTTATTTTAAAAATAGAAGATAATTATATCATGTTCAAAAAGCTAGTAAATGATAGAAATCCAAAATTTCTGAAATTTACAAACCAAAATTTCTTAATTTCGAACCGAAATTTCCAACAAATTCCTGATATTTTCTCAATAATTTCCGATTAATTTGTGAAAATTGCACGACGGTTTAGCAATATCGATTTTTTTTCCAGATATTGTCCGCGATAGTTGACAGAAAAGAGGGGACATCTAAAGATATTTGACACCCCGCAAAACACGGAAAAGTTGGTGAAAATTTTGGAAATGCATGGATATTTCAACCATGTCCATCCACCAGTTAGCAAAGTTAAGCAAAAGGGGCAAAAATTCTAAATAATTTAAAAAGGGGTTCTAGACATACTACTTGACTCTCCATACCACCTTCTAAAACACCCCCCTTTAAATTCAAAATGACTAAGTTTGCTTAGTGCACACCTCTTTATTCCAAAACCACACCCACTTCAAATTTCTTTTCACACCCATTTTAGTTTTAATTTTTTATTTTGATCTCTATTGTAGGTTTAAATTAAAATTTACAAGAAAAAAAAAAGACAATCAACATAACATATTTTAAAGTATATAGATATATAAGATAGATAAAATAAACAATTTTGCAAGAATTTTTTTAAAAAAGTAACTGTATAATATCTTCATATATATATCTATTATATACTTTATATATCCACATACTTAATGACATATAAACCGAAAAAATTAAATAAAAACAAAAAAAAAACCGACAAGCCACGATATAGAACCGAAAAAAGGAGGGGAAAGGGGGGGGGGGGGGGGGGGGGGGGCACGAACAATACATAAAAAGAAATACATATAACACAAAATAAAAATAAAAATAACCGCATATAAACAGTATGCAATGAAAAGAAAAAAAACAACTGTAACATTTAACATACCCCAAAATATTTGTAACTACTCATTGAAAATAAAGTTAGGTTGAAAATTATGATTTTTGTTATGGGTTTCAAACTAGTAATATTGTAAATTATTTATTTAGGAATTTATATATAGGTGTGTGTAAAAGCGAACAATAACAAAAAAGAATATAATGAGTTTTCTTTTTATGATAGAATTTATTTATGTATTTAAGTGTTGTTTGTCTCTTTTTGTCATTTTGTTTGATGGTTTTTTTTTTTGTAATAAAGAATATAATTAACAGGGAGGGTGGAGAGTCAAGAGGAATGTACCCAATAATCACCCTTTAAAAATTCATGAGGTAATTTATTATAAATCAAAAGTTGGGAAGTGAGTAGTGTCAAAAGTCGACAAATTTGGAGGACAATAATACTAACAACGACGTGAAAGTTAAACCAACACGGCTTCTTAAAAATAACTAGATATAAAAACAACTTGACGGAAAAAAAAAAAAAAAAAAAAGGGACAAAAACTAAGAAGACTCTTAAAACGTTAATAAAATAAAACAAACAAATGACTTCAACTTTATAAAACAACATAACATAAGAAACTGACATCAAAGTAAGATGAGCATTGACGGAGTTAGTCTTTAATTCAGTACGATCTATAATTTAGGACTAAAAAGGTCAAGGATTTTTAAAAAAAAAAATTACAGTCAATGAATTTTTAGGACGAGAAGTAGAGTTTTAATGGAGATTGACATGAAAGAGTTAATTTCAAGGGGGGCAAATAGGGGAAAAAAAATCAGAATTTAAAGTTATCTCAGAAAAGAAATTAAAAAAAAAAAAAATTCAATTCATGTATACCTCCGGCCCAAGCCGAGAGTAGGACGAAAATGACATAAACCTGAATGCCTCAAAATCGCTTGGTTAAGGAAAAACGACACAGAACATAACGTCTAATGGATCTTTTTAAATTACGACAACAACCTCAAAATGACATCACCTTTATAAACGACATCAACAAAGAAAACGACATCACCTGAAATACGGCATAAACGTCGAAGCAACGACATCGAAGAATCATAGCACTAGGACGTAAAAATCGACTTAATAAAACGACATCAGATTTATCATATGATAAAGGAAATAGCAAAATAATAGACATCAGACGACAAAAAATAAAAATAAAAAACCAAAAAATTACAAAATTGAAAAAAACATATTAACGATGATAACATCTATAAAACAAGAAACAAATCATAAGCTTACGTGCAACTAAAGATGGAAAATAATTTGGTTCAATAACGATTTGTAGGAGTTGGAAAAAAATCATGTTTTGATCGCCACTTATGTAGATTCTTCTATTGTTTTCGTATGATAGTGAAACTTTTCATAAAAAATAAAGTAACAAGAACTATTAACAAGACCAAAGTTTAGGGATTTTTTTTTCCTCCTGTTTGTCTGTCATTGACATCAACAAAAGTATTCAGATGAATCTACCCCGCTCCAGAAATGATGGTCTGCAAAATTATTGAATGAGTTAACATTACGAAATATAATTTTTTTTCTAATAAGAGACATTAAAATTGTAACATACCCTTCATCAGGCCAACAAGCTCTAGCCAAAGAAGATAAATTACTGAGAGTTTTCTGACTCCCAGAAGTTTGCAACACTCCATGTAAAATTCTACAAACATATCCAAGATTGTTATTTCGCAAATTTGCAAAATCCTTAAATACAAATACCAAAAAAAAAAAAAAAAAAAAAAAAAAAAAAAAAAAAAAAAGTGGAGAACATTTAGTTCAGATATTATGATTTAACAACACCTTACATACAATAATAAACAACCAAGCTATAACCCCTATCCCTACATTAAGAGCTACAAAGTAAAAAAAAAAAAAAACCCTATCCTACTACACTAAGAGCTACAAAGTAAAAAAAAAAAAAAAAGGACAAATTTCATACAACATTTGCTATATTGACGAGAAATATTAAGGCATATAAAATGTAACGACCTGACTTTTCAAATCATTAACTAATTTACTTATTCTTAGTTAATAAGTCTTAATACTTTTATGTTCGATTTCAAAAATGCAGAACTTTTTTTTTTTTTTTTAAACATACAAATTATACTTGTATTGAAGAGGTTTAATAACACAAAAATTTAACTAAGGAAATTGTAATTTCTAAATAATAAATATCACATTCAAATTCGTACTTAGATAGTATTTAAAAAGCTATAACGTCATGCAAGTTAAAATGAAAAAACCTTAAGTCTTTAAGTACTCCTATTAGTTTAGTAGTACCGATATTGAAAACATAGTTTAAAGATAATCGATACAAATAATTTAAGAAGTCTAAATGCGAAAATTAAATACGTGATGATATCTCACTCCCTTCCTTCATTGCATCCGCACTACTTTGTCAGTCCAGAAAACATCTAAGCGGCGAGATACTTACCCTCGCTACCTACAGCACGAACACACACATATGAGCTTTCGCTCAGAGAAGCACAAACTTTATCTCACCAAATGTTTTTATAGATCATATCATCACACGTCACAATATGATTATTCAAATGCACGTGATCTATATGTATTCAATTATGTTTTATTATATTATATATATATTATATATATATATCTTGTCTGTTAAGGGCCTTGTGTACGTACCCATATGGACGCAACCAATGGGAGTTAGGGGAGCAACCCTTCAACAATTTCGAGGTCATAATTTATAATTTCGTTCTTATCAGATCCTCTCAACTAATTAGAGATTGGTACTACACTTTATCATATCTTTCATTAGTCACATTTTTATTGTAACAATGTGTAGATTTATATATCACTATGCATCTATTATTATGACATAATTATCTGTGAGACACGTTGATCATATTAGTGCAAAAGAAATTATGTACATCAAATGTTTAATCAAAGCAATACACATCACTCGTATATTCACCACATCATCAAGACAATTCACGGAAAACATAAAACATCAACAAGAAAACATTTTGTTTCATGATGTATGTGAGGTTTATACTTGTCTTATGTGCTTAAATTTCGGGAATTGTTACTCCTACTACGTAAATTCGAGAATTGTCATGATTTAACAATACTTAGTCATTAGAGTGAATCATGGTTATATATATATATTTTTTTTATAAATTAAGATGAATTAATTTACTTGATCATAACTAATCTTAATAATGAATTCCTATTGATTAAAGAGTAAAAGGAAATTCTACTAATTATCACTAATTAATTATTAATTAATTAATTATGTAAACATTAATTAATACTTGATTGGGAATGATAAATCAATTACATAATTTTATTGACTAATTAATATATATCCTCAATAATTAATTATGTTCTTTAATATTCTTTCTCATTATTAATTGATAATTAATAATTATCTTAGTTATTTAGATTAATTAATCTCTAATTAATCATTCATTATATTACTAATCATATTAATAAAATATTTAATTAATCATGCATTATAATTATGTAATTACTCAACATAATAATCTTGCTTACACTTAATAATCACTTATTAGCTCTTATATAATTAATTAATTACTTACTTTTATTACTAATTAAATTTCTTAGCATAATTACATTTTGTTAAAATATTTATTAGTTTATTTATTTATTTCTTAATTAATTAATCAAATCTATATCCCTTGGTGACAATGAGTCACCTAAGTGTATTCTTAAGTGAGTTGCCTTCCATCTAGTATTGGGCTTGTAGGCCCAACCCACTAGTTATGATTATTTAGTTGGGCTTATGTAGTCTCTTAATATATCTAGTAATCTCTAGTTTATTTTTCTTTGGTCCATCTAAAAAACTTGTAATTCAACTTTATAAAGTTAGGGTTTTTCACATTATTTGATCATACACTTAATACCAACTCATTTCATCAATATTTATGTTCATGTTACGACTTACTCTTATGTCACATTTTAATGTTTAATCGTTTTATTGGTATGAGATTTTAAATTGTAAGATTTATTTAAACTTGTGTATAATTCTGTTGTGGACACTTGATGATTCGTTGGAAAGCTTGAAGTATCTAGTTTCTGTTTTATAATTTATTTTCCAAATCTCAGGGGTTTAAACCTTAGTATGGACGTTTTCCTTAGTGTCCCATAGTAAAATCTTATTTTACCAGATTCAATATAATGTTGTGTGATTTATTAAAAATTATAGGGCAATTTGGCTCACCAGTTTGAACTCAAATTTTTGAGTTCAAACTCAACTCAAAACTTTTGGAAATTGAGTTTAACTCCAACGGACCTTTGAACCGTTGCACAGTAAACCAAACTTGGTTTACTGTGCAACAAATCCAAGGCAAACTGTACTTGGTTTCCCTGTTGGCCATCTGATGTTCATCCACCGCCCGACTTCTCCCTCCCTCCTTGCCCATCGCCGCGCCTTCCCTCACCCTCCTCAAGGCCTCGCCGATATTGCGACACCCGCAGACGAACGAAGCTCGAAAATCGCGCAAGCTCCGGCGTCCTCGACGAGCTTGGCTTGGTCGACAGAGGTGCCTAGAGAATGGTGCCGCCGCGTAGCATTTGGTTAAACAGGGATGAGGCCGACGATGATAAGGATCCGAATGAGAAGCCCGACATTCTCTCTCTCTCTCTCTCTCTCTCTCTCTCTCTCCCTCTCTCTCTTCTCTATGTTTGTTTGTTTCTCTATCTAACAATCCCACTCTTTCTCTCCTCCGAGCTCTGGCGTTGTCCACGCGACACCCCTGTGACCGTCGACGATTGTCGAAGGTGGTCTCCTTCTTCTACTGTGCTCGTAGACGGTTTCTCGGGGTTTGAGGCGGGTTTCGTTTGGTCAGTGGCCGCCGGGGGGTCTCGTGGTGGTGGTTCGCCGGGGAGGTTCGCTGGAGAGAAGTGGGAGTAGTGGCCGTGGCTTGTGGCTGTGGCAGTGGTCGTGTCAGCCGTCGAGCAGCGACGGCGATATGAGGTTGGTGCCGAACTTACCCTCTACTCCGATGACGACGTCGACGGCCGTGGCTATGAGCAAGCTCAGAGTGAGCCATAACGAGTCAGACCCAGTGGTGCGGCGGCGGCGGACCGATAGGCCACTGAGATGGTGAAGAGGAGGTTGGGGGGTACGACAAAGAGGAGAGGGAGAGAGAGAAAGAGAGAGAGAGGTAATGAAGAGAATTGAAAGTTGGTCAGAGAGAGAAAGTGAAGAGGGAGAGAAAGAGAGTTTACGATTAATATTATTATTATATTATCATTTATCCCATGTATAATCTTAATTTGGTATATCATATTAATCTTATTTGTTATCATATGTGGATATTACTCTATTGATGAGGGTGAAAATCCTTATCTCATTGTAGAATCTCCAAATAACTATTATGTGATCAATCATTGACTATTTAAGAAAATTGATTAATTATCTTACAAAAGAAAAAAAAAAAAAAGGTTCTTTAATTAATTTTTTAAATCCACTTGAAATTAATGTCAGTTTAATCTATTTAAACCAGATTAGGATTGTAATTATGATGTTTTTTTATTAGCACTTTAGTTAGCAATTATGTAATTCTTGTTGTTGTAATTTATAGCTATGTAAGAAATATTGTAAAAGGTTTGTGATATATGTTGTTGATGTGTATTTTATTTTAGTTTATTTTAATATTCCATATTTTTGATCAAGAACCTACAATGGAATGTTAAATTTGATTAAAATTTTTGACTAAATTTTTTTACATCCAAACAGGGCCCTAACTCAAGTTAAACTTTTCAACTCAAACTTTTTTACCAAATACTTAACTCAAGTTAAACTTTTTATCTCAAACTTTTACCAAACACTCAACTTTTAAACTTAACTTAACTTATCTTCAACTCAACTTAAAAATCTAACTCAAACTCATTCACCAAACACCCCCTATGTACTTATCTATTTTAAACGTATAATAGCCCATTTCAAAGTTTAAGATGTCTAATTTACAACCATAAAGTTATTTGCTTAAGTCTTGAAGTTTTATATGTTGTATAACAAGGTTTTGTTACTGTTGATCTCACGTTTGTACCATACAAGTCCAAATAAGGTAAAAGATATGTCATTGAAAAACTTAAAATGTCAAGTTTATACACGAAAAACAGTTTTACAAAAAATTATGGTTTACTAACTAAAAACATATAAAACTCGTGGCTGGTACATGGTTCCAGCAAAACCTCTCAGTTCATAGTCTTAACTTATAAAATTCACAAAAATTTGCATATTTATCCATTTGAGACATAAGATACCTCGTTGGAATTCTTAAAGAATCTAGTTTTTAGATCTATAACTTATAATCCAAAATTTTGAGATTAAGGATTCGGATTTCATAAAACCCATGGCTAGACTGTACCCCAGGGGTTCTTTTTCCTTCTAGTTTTGTATCACAATTTCAAATGCACATAACTTTAGACATACATAAGCAAACCAAGTAATTCCAAAGCCTAGAATCAAGCTTATCCTCTATAGAATCTTATCATATAATTTTTTTTTCATACTAAAGTTTCTAACGCATACCATATTATCACAATAACTACGAACTCGAACAAAGTTCGTAGACCTTACCGAAATACTCTATGGATCCTCTAAGACCACGGACCTCCAAAATTCTTCTCAAAACCTTTTCCTAGGTAAGAAATAGTCTAACATTAAGATTATAACTACATAACATGTTTTAGTTCTCTAAAAATGACCAAAACACAAAGAGAACCACTAGGTTACCTCTAGTAACACGTCCTCTAACTCCTCTTCACACTTCTTCGAACTTAGTAATGGGGTTGCTTGAGCTTTTAAAATGGAGAGAGGAGGGTGCTAGAGGATTGTTGGAGATGGAGGGTAGTGTTTGTGGTTTTTGAGGCATGGTGGTGGCTAGAAAATGATAGGATTTTGAGCTTAAACTTTGTGAGAGATGTTAGGGCTTATGTTCAGCCAATATATGCTTTGAAAGGGCTGTATTTTGAAGGGTAAAAGTGGAAAATATTGGCTGATTTCCTCTTTGACTGTCGCCACTTTGTGGGAGGGAGTTGGTGTGAAATTTTGTTTGTACCAAGTAGAAGAGAAAGGGTCACTATCAAGTGTACCTTGTGTGTGTCATTTTGCCTAAATAACCCACACCATTTCTTGTTTGATGTTGCATGCATGCACAATATTTTCTTTTTATCCGATTCTGTCTAACTCTCTCATGATTTCCCTTTTTTTTTTTTTTTTCCTTCTTCTTCTTCTTCTTCCAATTTTCCAACTAGTGATCAAGGGTTACCATATTTGATCATCCACCACATCAATCCTTGACCTTACCTCTCATTGGTCACTTAGTATCCAAAACTTGGCCATTGATTTGCCTAGGTTCTTTTCACATAAAATCTACACCAATGGTTTCCAATCTAATCCTAATTCTTGATCAATCCTCCACCTTTGGATATACTCCTAATCAATCTTAACCATTCATCTCCTATCTATGTGACACATTAATTTTCTCAATTATACTCTCAATACTTAAATATTGATATGACCAAAATAAATACTAAGGTCATCAAATTAACCTACTAATAATAGTTGGGGTTCCTTTCCAAAAAATTAACATTAATCCTCTAATACGACATAATAAATTTTTTGTATAAATTTATATATTGTTCGACTCATTTCTATAGATCAATAATTTCTCATTTAAATAGAGAAACTCAACATTATTAGATCATCGACATCATCATACTGATGATACATATAAAATCATTAATGATCTTGAATAATTTGATATTCATCAAAGTAATTCATTAGAAGTATATTAATAAAGGAAATCCATGATAATAATTCATAAAATCAAGTTTATGAATTTCTATGACGTCACATAAAGTGTGTTAGAAAACAACATATAAATTTGACATCATGGTTGCTTTTGGTTCTATGTATAGAAGGTTTGGTTTTAAACTAACTGAATTAGACCAAACCAAACTAAATCAATTTCTAAAAAAAATAAATAAATCTGAGTATGCTAGGGAGGCAATTTAAACCCTAGCCTTTCACATTGAGATAAGTAATCCTTACCATCACTGCACACATTGCCTTAATTTGTTTTATTAGATTCTGCGTGTTTTAAAACGGCAAAAACCGTAATATGGTGAGTCCTATAGGAAAAATAACATTAGGATGTCGTAGCGGAAAATAATTTTTTTTTAACAACTACAAAAATTAAACTTATATTGCTATAAATAATAAATTAATATGTGGTCACCGTACTACTCAAGTAGCGCAACCACAATTTCGATAGAGCTTTTCTTAAAGAATCACACTAAGAAGATCTTTAACCAACCGACTTTCTTTACTACTCCTCTAATTAAATTGATGTGTGTGTGGGCACGGTACCTTCAAAGTTCCTTCAATTAAACCGGTTTCCTCCTCCTTCCAAACGGTTCTCTCAAGTCTCCAAATAATGCCTTCAGCTTTGCCTCTTGTAATCTAGGTCTAAATAGCCCACTAAAGGAATCCATACGTGATTGAAAGTCCTAAGAGATGATGAGTAATTATCTCTTAATTCCTATTTCAAATAAACACTAAGTTTCAATTTTAGAATAAATTAAACCACTCGGGACTAGGGTCATTATCCATTTAAACACCAAGCCATTTTTTAAATAAATCTTTCTAAAATAATTCCCATAATTTTCATATAATTAATTCACTGCAAATATTAGAAGAGTCAGTGCTCCAAAGACGCGTACAAGTGTAAATCGGTTAACTAAACAACACCACCCGTTAACCAGATATGTACCAATGGTTGACCGGACAAGTACCACCAGTTGACCGAACAAGGTCTGACTTGTACATATTGCGCAATCGTTCAACTTATCAATTTTAGTGCAGGAAAATAAAAATGTTAATGAGCTAGTAAAGGGATCAGATGAATGTAAATAATAAAACTCCAATGATTTATAGTCAAATCGACTCTAAGTCGATTTTCGACTTGATTATTAACTTCAGTGTTACTGCACTAAAAACAGAAGCTGCACTCAAGGTCATACACTGTCAATAAGTTAAGGACAATCAAATATAAAAATAATTAGGAGGCATTTATTGTATTAAATCCCAATTTGCACCGAGCCACTAGTTGAAGGTGTAGGGTTGCAAGGCTCTTAGTAAGTTGCCTTGGTGGTTTTGGAGCTTGCAATCCCATTCTCACTGTGGTTACGTACATTGATACATCGTTAGGGCCCAAGTAAGTAGAAAAAATTATTGAAAAGAATTACAAGTAACATATTTTTTAAGTATGTTTTCCACTGTTACGTTTTCAACTGAGATTATTAACATATTTATTTAAGTATGTTTTCCACTGTTACGTTTTCAACTGAGATTATTGACTTATTATTACTTTATTGATTCAAGATCGTATTTTATAAAGAACATTTGTTTCCAACTTTCTGCATTAGCGTTATTGTAAACTCTTACTTAAGTACCGTGCTTTCCGCTGCATTCGGGTGTTAAGTACAGTAAATCGTGGTTTTCCGTTAATTACAAATAATTTCTATATTGCTTCCAGTTTACATATCTTTTAGGAAAAACAAATAAATCTGTGTGGTGATAGTGACCGATTCCTATACATGAAAAAACTAGATACATCGTTTTAACGTCTAAGGAATCATGAACAGTAAAATTACAATTACTGCAAATAATTAATGATCATCCATTTACCATATAAATACATGATAACAAGATCATAGAAATCTTAGAAGAATTATAATCAAAAAATTCATGTATACAACATAATCATTAATAACTTGATGGAGGCCGCACTAACACGAACGGAGGCATATCTAATGTGTTCTTCTCTCAACTCGATTGGGAACTCCAACTCTGAAGTCCATGATGTTTTCCGCTCAATATTAATGGCATTTTTATTCATGGATACGGGTACCGGCGAGTACCCACCTCGTTAGGAGCTGGTAGGGAAATAAAATATGGGTATAGGGATGGGTATGAGGGTTAACATTAAACCCCTGTGCGGGTGCAGGGCGGGGATGGAGGAAGCTCTCCCATATCGGCTCGCTCCTGCCTCATTTATATTCACCCTTTTAAAAATACATAAAATTATATGTTTTTATGACTAAAATTTGAATTTTAGTATTTTAGTTTTTTAGTTTTCTTTATGAATTTATTTTATAGATTTATAGAGTTTGGATTTGCTTCCAAAGATTTCAGTTACATTTTTTAATATGTTATTAAATTTTATGACTATTTTAATGAATTTTGCTTCGATTTTTTTTTTTTAATTCTTGGGTAAATGAGTAGGGTTCCCCCCTCCCTGCATTAAATTAGGCGATTATGGGGCGGGTATTGTGTTTTTGAAGTTTTCATATATTACCCATATTTTAAAAACAATTTAGATATCTCTCCATTTTGATAAATTTCTTTTTCATTTTCGTTTTCTTTAAATCCTATACTTTAAATGGACCTAATTGAACTATTTTACCTCGAATTTACTCTATTAAGACATTTTTCTCAGATGTGTCCCTACTTAAGTTTGTTTGTTTGGTTTTTTTTTTTTTTTTTTCAGTCATAGAATCCCCTCACCTCAACCACTAGTTTTTCAGTATATAGTACTTTTTTCTAAATTTCCTCTATTGAAGTAATCTTATTCAATGTCTTCTTACTTAGATGTATTTTTCCGCGGCATTCTCAAGTCTCAACTCCTATTTTCTCAAATAAACCTTTAGTCTAATTTGGCAACTAATTTCTTTTTTCAAGCGTCTACTTAGGTCTTTTTTTTTTTCTTTTTCCTTTTTTCTTTTTAACTACAATAAACTCACGAGAGAATAATAGATTAAGAAAGAAATTAAACTCTTCAGAAAAGTTTACATAAGAAATTAAACTCTTCAGAAAAGTTTACATTCACGTATGAAAAAATATTATATATATATAAAAAAAATTCTAACAGGTGTTCCAACTAGTTAATAGTATTAGGATTTGATATTTTTAGATCCGCCAGTGTCTGGAGGGATGTCTCTGGCTTTCAGCTACCAAAGCCAGGATTAAGTTGAAGTACCATCCCCATAGTAGAACCTGTTAGAAATTTTATTCCTATGTGTTCTTATCCGCATTCTATCGTAAAAAAATAATGTGTGAATTCCAAATTTGTTGTGATCATTCTGTTGAATATTCATGAGTATTTATCCTTATACTTTGCGTACAGGTTTCTCATGTTCAGAAATTTTTGGCGATTTAAATTTTGATTATTAGTTCTCCTCGTCCTAATGGTAAGGGTAGCTCTGCTCTCTTAAGACCTAAGGTGAGTTCATCAGCTCAATAATATAAATACTAATTATAAATAAAAATAACATGACTAAAATTCAAACAAATATAAAAGTTCTCTTTGAATCTGGATCTTCAAGTAACCTGATACTGCTTGGACAATTAGACACCCAACAGGTAATCGAAACAACCCAATTGAGCGGAGGTGTACCAATTGAGCAATATCCTCCCGAGCCGAGAGGATATGATGAGACATGAGAGAACGGTTCAAATTGTCACAGGTTTGCCTACGAGACTGAATTGTCTTGTCGTAGTTAATACGATGAAGTTGAGTGATTTTGCCACTTATCTGGTCGAGGGACATCATAAATAGTACCAGCGACTCCTACTTTTTCCACTTCGCAGGAAACATTTTATGCAACTTTCCTTTGATGATTATTTTTCTGAACCACAAAGATCTAGTAACTGTTATTGAAGGTTGGTTGAAAATGATTGTGATTCTTAAAAAATAATGAAAACTATATTTATAAGGATATGTAAGCATACACTTTTACAAATCAGAAATTCACATTACTTCATAACAGAGGCCTAAAAACTAGGGACAGAAATAGTTTGAAATAGTAGATAGTTTTTCAATTCGAAAATAACCAAGTGTGCTGGTCGTATCCCTTAGTTATCTACACTACATCAGATTAGCCAGGAACTAAGGAATCTAATTTTTCACACTTCCCTTAAACTTGTTCAGAAGAAATATCTGTCATCCCCAGCTTGCAAGTCATTTTCATTGAAAGACTTTGGTGAGACTCTCTGCCAAGACGTGCGAACTGTCTGCGCCCCGGAACACATTCTGTGGAAATCGCTCTCGGTTTTTCTCTTTGATAAAATGGTGATTCACCTTTTTATCATCATTTTGGTAAAATGGTTAAAATGGTGATTGTCTAACTTCCTAGTCTTCTCACCTGAGATCTTCAACTCTACTTCTATCAACCTGCTTTTCGAAAATAAAAAATAAAAATAAAAATAATTCTCGAGGTTATCGAGTTTCCTAGCCTCCAACAACTCCTACCTAGTGTTAGATAATATATAGAGAGCATAAACAACGAACAAGTGAATATAACGAAATTGATTACACCGAAACTCAACCTTAACATGAAGGAAACAACACAATCTAAGATCGTCGAGGCACGTGAGACACGCTTTCCTTAAAATAGATTTGTCCCCTCCGGTAAGTGCACGAGGCTTCAACGGACGTCTGTCTCCCAGGATACAACGACAAACAATGGTAGTCTAGCACGATCGAAAACTGCTTCCGGCGAACTTGAAACCAAAGCCTTCCCTCTATCACCAAAACTCAAAAATCCGACCACTACAAGAAGAGAAAACCGAGAGCAAGAAAGAAGAAGAGCTAGTGTGCTGTGGGATTTTGTGTGTTCAAGTATATTTTTCAATCTTGTGGAAGCCTCCTTTTAGAGGCTCAAGGATTGGTTGTTACAAAACCAAATTCATGAGATTTTAAATTCGGATTTAATACTGCCCATTAATTCTTGGAATATGAACAATTTCCAGAAGATGGAAAGACAAAGCTTGTTCATATTCTGGAAAATCCGAAATTATGTTGGAGAGGAAAAAAAATTCCAAAACAAAGCCCGCGAAAGGGTAAGCTCGACGAACCGGCATTTGCGTCGCCCACGTCGTGCGAACGCACACATTGGGCCCCTAACCCACCGGGGCTGTGATTTGCATCCCCCCCTGCGCATGAGAGAGCATCTTGGGTTCACAATGTTACCCAAGTCCAAAAGTGCAAAGCATTATAAAGTCTATCAAGTTTTCATGCCTAAGCAATGTGGGATTCCACATATATAAGCAATTTTTCCAACAAAATCCTATTCCATTGGGCACACTTTGAGCATCAATTTCTCATTCACCCGAATACCATTTTGAGCGTATGAATATATGATTTCGATCTCATCGCGACGGAGAACGCAAATCCACCAAGACCCGTTAATTCTATTAAGTGGGTCCCATTCAAATTTAGACCTCAAAATGGTTTAAAAAACCATTTTTTCCAACAATCCCCCACATGAATGAAAATTGACCAACGACGAGGGAAAACAAAAGACACGACGTGGTGATAGAGTTCTACGGTTAACATCTGCATAGGATAGGTAGGCATTAACCCTTGAACCTTCCCTTGTGAAAATATACTTACTTTACTGGCTGATCAGTAGACGCGTTGTCCTTAAACTGTTCTGCTGTTTGTGTAAACGATAGTATACCTCACACAGATATTTTCCTGACATAAATTCAGTTCTCATGGTTATGTCCATTTTGACCGTGGACATCGTCCTGGTTCTGCAAGAGTTTTAAAGAATTGAGCCCTAGCAATTCTTCTTAGAAGCGGCCCCACTTCTCTCTCACATAGGTGATTTCTAATCAAGAGTATCCCGAATTACTCCGCTCGGATTCCCGACGCTTAAGAATCATTAAAAGCATAGCTTAACCTATCTCGTCCGGGTATCACTGTTTTCATCATAGGAATGAGCTGGAGGGTAACCCCCACAATGATCCTACTTAGTCTATATAGTTTAGTTATCTCATTGAACCTAGATCTTGAGATCTCCAGTCAACTAGGTTGGGTTTCCACTGTTTTGACCTATTATTTCATGGGCTTAAGTCCCATTCCCCTTGATGATTTCTCAACTAGATCTCTATTCAACCATTTGGTTAACGGATCCGCAATATTTTCTTTTGACTTTAAGGTTTAGGGTTTAGGAATCTTGTGGAAGCCTCCTTTTATAGGCTCAAGGATTGGGTGTTACAAAACCAAATTCATGAGGTTTTAAATTCGGATTTAGTGCTGCCCATTAATTCTTGGAATATGAACAATTTCCAGAAGATGGAAAGACAAAGCTTGTTCATATTCTGGAAAAATCCGAAATTATGTTGGAGAGAAAAAAAAATTCCAAAACAAAGCCTGTGAAAGGGCAAGCCCGATGAACCGACATTTGCATCGCCCACATCGTGCGAGCGCATACATTGGGCCCCTAACCCACCGGGGCTGTGATCTGCGCCCCCCCTGCGCATGAGAGAGCATCTTGGGTTCACAATGTTACCCAAGTGTAAAAGTGCAAATCCTTATAAAGTCCATCAAGTTTTCATGCTTAAGCAATGTGGGACGTCACATAGATAAGCAATTTTTTCAATCAAAATCCTATTCCATTGGGCACACTTTGAGCATCAATTTCTCATTCACCCGAATATCATTTTGAGCGTATGAATATATGATTTCGATATCCTCGCGATGGAGAACGCAAATCCACCAAGACCCGTTAATTCTATTAAGTGGGTCCCATTCAAATTTGGACCTCAAAATGGTTCCTCAAAATGGTTTAAAAAACCATTTTTTCCAACACCTAGAACGCATCACTGTATGCTTTGATCAGCAAAGGATTTCTTCCTTTAAATAGCAGCCCTTTCCTGGGAATCCCTTTTAGATACCAAATGGATCTGATACACAGCTACAAAAACATCCCAGAGAAGAGTGCAAAATTGAATATATAATCACAAAATATATGTATCTTCGTCAGATGAATCACTTGGGAGAGTACAATTAATCACAAACTTCAAAGGCAAACCCAGTGAGAATATGCCTCCTCAATCGTAACTTTTTGTTTTGTTTCTGGTCTTTTCAAAATGGATGATTGAAAACTGATTTATTTTGTCTGTCTTGATTAATTACAATTTGTCCCAGTGTTTAATGTTATTTTCATCTATTAGATGTTACTAATATTTCGTCGTGAGATGTGGAGATCTAGCGAGACTTGTAAGAGAGAAAGCTACGTTAAATTTCACATTGTTTTTTTGTACGAGTTTTCAAATTTCACTTGGCATCTTCCAACCTGAGAATTCATGAACCTCGCTAATTTTAAGACTATTTCTGCCAACAAATCTTCTGGTTGGAAACCTTATCAAACAAGAATAAAAGAGTTTATTGCTAATTCAACGGCCAAAAAAAAAAAAAAAAGAGTTTATTGCTAACTAGGGGAGTAGTAAGTATAATCTCTTAAGGGTGATCTAGTGTATGAAGAAATGAAAGGCCAGCGGATGCACAAAGTAAAATACCAATATGGAAACATGCATGTCAAAACTGTATGCAAAGAAAAATGAGCAACGGGGTGGAAGAAATTAGATCTGTAGTGAGAAATTTCCATTAACATAATGTGGAATTTCAATATCATTTTAGGAGAATGACAGCCAATTAGTGTAAGAACAAATTGCTCAACTTTATCACAAAATTGAAATCACAAAATTGAAATTCAATTTTTGTTATAGCGATTATTTAGTGTATATAAATCCCCCTCAATTGCAAGTTTGATCCGAATGCTGTAGGAATGCTGTAGCAAAACCTGTCCTGTTAACTAAAATTCAATTTTATCACAAAATTCTTCCGAATTAATTATGACTAACAATTCTTTAAACCTTTTTCAACATATTCCTATGTGAATCTAGTTCTCAGAACACAAATTCATGCACCAATTTCAATGGGTTATACAAGGTAAATAATATATTCCTATATCATTCACAAATCAATATCAACTTTAAAAAGCATATTGAACTTGCATCATCTAAGATATTTCCAACTCTAATTAACCTTTCCAGAATTAAGTAAAACCTAGTTTCCTATAAATTGATGGCCAATCAATAATAGAAATTAAACATTCACAACATTTGGACGAACAGGAAGAAATTGCTCAACATTCAAATCAACATTCAAATCATCCTCCCAATTTCGGGTTCATCAACAATCCTAGCTAGATAAATTTAGCTCATGTTTAGGATTATAAAATCAAGCTTAAGAACATCATCCATTGTTCACAGAGAATGAAAATCAGAAAATAAATCAAGAAAGATTAAGAGGAAGAAAAACTCCAAGTAGCTCAAGATGGTTCTTCTCGTCTTGCGTCCTTTTCCTCCTGAGTTCGGATTCCAAAATGAGCGTAAAATAGAAGCTCAAACTTCAGCTGAGCTCTCTCTCTCTCTTGCCCAATAATGGTGTATTCTCTGCTCTTCTCTATTTTCTCTCTCCCCACAGCTCTCTTTTCTCATTCCTTAACTTTTCCTTTTATATCAAAACCTCCCCCAATATGCCCTAGATGCACGTGTCCTCTTTATGGTTCAAATTGGGTGCCTTCTCACAGCTGCCTTGTGTAGACAACTGGACAAATGAACAATGCCAGCTGTAAAGCCAAACTGGGGTCCACATGCTCTTTCAAGCTAATTCCTCACTGCTGCAACTTTACTGCAGCATTGCTATAGCATTTTTTGCAGCAAAACTGAAGCACTCCAGCAGCAAAATTTCTTTTCCTCTGGTCCAGTGGGCCTTCATTCTTTTCTTGGCAAAGTAGCTCCAGCTGTAAGGCAACATACAATAAAGCTTAAAAAAAATTGTACTAAAAGCCAAAATTATTCACAACTTTTCACCCTTTCTTTAACTAAGACAAATTAGTTGATATTAAATAAATTACTAAAACTAAGGCATATTATCTTGAAGTAATAACAATTAATAAGCTTAAAAGCATGCTAAATAACTATATTTCATAGAGTTATCACACCCCCAAACTTATTTCATTGCTCGTCCTCGAGTAATGCCAAAATAAACACAAAACAGAAAATTGCTCAGGTTGCTAAATAAGTTGAGTCTTCATTATCAAAAGAGCTTCTTAATTTCCAACTCATTTCAAGATCAGCTTTCATCAAATATTAGCTCTATCCTTTATAATCTTACTCCCAAATGAGGTTCTCTATAGGTGTGTGTGTGTGTGCGAGACTATATCTAAGCATCTTCAGATCATCTAGGCCCCTCTGATCACGATCGTCAAGCTTAGTTAATGATCTAATAGGCTGGAAGCACGATTCCCTCTCCACTAGCATTAGCTGAGCAAAATCTAGGGTTAGACATATTGCACTGCGTGTTGAGTTGGATGTAAGAATACTTACATATAAATTTATTATTTAAAATTAATTTTTTTTTTTCATCATGTCACTGTTACCTTTTTACGCGAATGCCAACATTGGTGATGAAGACACCCGGTTACTCAGCAACGTCATATTTCAGAATTGCTATAGCATACTCATATTTTGAACCACTGTTTGACGCAAAAGTTCACATGGGGCTCATGTTACTCCTGGTTACTAGGTAGCTCAGAATAGCGGAGTTCTTTATTCATAACACTTTTTTTTTTTTTTTTTCATCATGACACCCTTGAACAACAGCCTTCCTAAGGATATTATCACTTTTAAAGCACATCCACTATCCCCAGAATGTTTAGCTTCCTAACGCTTCGCCTCAAGGGTTTGACACAACCAGTTCTCAAATCCTAAACTCTCACGATGACTTAGAGTTCCCTGGTCTTTCCTCAGAAATGCAAAGCTATAGCCTATTATGGAAAAGAGTAGCCTCACTCAAAGAGCAAACAGATCTCGGATATCACCACTACTCAATTCAAGCTCAATCAATCCATAAGCTGAAAATTTCAAAACACTAGTAATCTCATCGAATATCCTCAAACCAACAACTCAGCAGCAAAACTAGAGCAATTTCTAACATATAATTAAGACATTTTTTTTTTTTTTTTTTTTAAAAAAAACTAAGCAAACCATAAAAATCAAATCTCACAAACAACACAAACAGAAAAAGCATAACAAACCATATTAACTAAAACTAAAACTAAAACAAACCTACCAAATACCCCTAAACTGAAACCAAGCAGTGTCCTCACTGCTATGAACAAAACAGCACAAAAACAGAACAAAAATAACAAGGCAAAGCAAAACAGAACAAAGCATAGTCAAACTAAGAAAGAGAAAGTTAGAACTCCCTGATGTCGTGGGTGGTTAGTGTTGCCCTTCAATCTTCTGATCATCCGCATCCTCCTCATCAACCTCGTCTGACACCTCCTCATCAGCAATTGGCTCTAGCATGCCATCCGGGAACTCAGGAAACGGGAAGATAGGCTTGGTAAAGTTTTTCTGCAAAGATTTCTTCAGAGCCAAATCGCGTTGCTTAGCATATTCCCAGTACTGCTGCTGCTGAGAATGCATTTGTTTTAGCATCTCCATCGTCCGATATTGATGAACCTCAGCTAGGCTCATTCGCTGTGCGAGCATTTGCAGGGAGCTGGTTAGATTGACTTGAGTGAGATCTCGGCTACTCGATGCAGCAGCGGTACTGCTCGCAGGCGCCTGAGGAGCTGGACCCGCCTCGTCCTCTTGATTGTGCGGTGGTTGAGATGGAACTTTGGCCATTTTGACAATTAGCAATCTGGCTATAGTAGCTTTTTTAATGGCTCCATTCGAACAAGACAGCCGCTCCTCGGTGTCAAACATTGGTACACCGCTGTTAGCACATAGGCTAGTGATGAGTGATGGGAACCAAAGACTGCCACATTTCTTTGCTGCACAAGTTCTGAGGCTTTGAAAGATGATTACGCCAACATCGATGGGCCGACCCGAGATGATCGAATCAAGCAGTATTATATGACCCTTGGAAACCATTTGTACGTGAGCAGAGGGCATCAAACGAGTCTTCAAGAAATGATACCAAACCTTACACTGGAGTGTAAGGCTGGCCCGTGGAACGGTTAACTTTCCCTTCGCTGAAACTGTCCAAGTAATGCCCGGCACACATACATTCTCCAATGTGCAATCCAACCAATCGCCGAGGCTTTGGCAGCATATTCCTGATGCAGATCTTCAACATCATCAAGCCCGTAGATCCGGTTAATGGCATAGTCATCAATCGGCACCTGTACTCCACGAACGTAAACACTACGCTGCCCTTCTCCTGCATGATGGGCGTAAAACTCGCGCACAAGGGGCACCACCACATCAGCCGGCTGAGTGCAAAACTGCTTCCAATTGTGCTTAGTGACAACAGAATGAACATAATCTTCATACCCCATGGTCAGGGTGTTTTGCAGTAAAAATCCTCTTTCAGCACAGAAAGTTCTGTCAGAGGTATATTCTTGATACCTTTTTTATCTGTCTCCGTTTGGAAAGTGCGGTAACTAAGAGTGGTGTCTTTGGGTTTCCGGCCCGTTTGCTTGTGCACTAGCTTCTTGGTGTGAGGCATTGTGGGAGGTTCAGTGGCTGGGCTTTTGGCTGAGCTCCGGTTCACTGGCTTTGGCGATGGCTGACACAGGGAAATGGACTAGTCACGGCTCTGCTTGGTGAGCAAGTTCGGCGCTGCTCAGGAGGAGGAATGGACTGGCTGGTGCGGTTGATCGACGGTATTGTGGGGCAAAGATTCTGTGGTTTGGTGGACTGGTGAATGGCGGAATCGGCTATGGGGCGTAACTATGGTGGCTGGGCAGCTTGGGCGGCGAGTTGGCGATGGGATTGGTCGAAGGTTTAGTGGCTGGGCATTTGTGGGACTGGGCAAGTGGCAGAGTCCGTGTGGCGGTGAGGGACTGGTCGGTGAACTAGGCGGTGATTTGGCAGCACTCGGTGGAGGCTGGGATCGAACTGGGCGGAGGTGGGGGCTAGATGCTTCGGCTGGGTGGAGACTGCTCGAGCTTGGCTGGTCTGCGGCAGTGGTTGTTGGGTTGAGACTGGGCTGACTGAGCTGGTTGATCAACGTGCGGCTGGGCAGAGACGGTGTTGGCCGGATGCAAGAAGAACTGGTTGCGCGAAGAACTGAGGCGGTGGTGACTGGTTTGGCTGGCTGGGCAGAGCAATGACTGACAATGGTGTGTTGTTGACGGCGTAGAGGAAGAAAGGGGAAAAAAAATAAAAAATAAAAAAAGAACTTTAGGGCTGCAGCTATAAATATATATATATTTATTTTATTTATTTATTTATGATTATTATATATTTATTTTTTTATTTATATATATATATTTTTTACCTTCATATATATATCTATATATATACCACAACTGTCACCAAACCTATATATATATATATGTAATTATATATATATATATAAATTTTTTTTTTTAAATTGCTGCAGCATTTCCTGCAGCATTTCTATACAGATTGCTCCCCAATTTCTGTCTAACTTTGCTGCAGCTTTTGCTGTAGCATTTCCCGCAGCATTTCTATACAGATTGTTTCCCAGTTTCTGTCCAACTTTACTGCAGCTTTTGCTGTAGCATTTCCCGCAGCATTTCTATACAGATTGCTCCAGAAGGTTGATTACTAAGTCGTTTTCTACATAGAAAAATAACATCAAGTTAGTTCAAATTTTTTAACAACTACTGAATCAATAACTCAAACAAATTAAAATAAACCAAAATAACAAAAATAAGACAAATTTTTGGGTTGCCTCCCAAGAGCGCTTGTTTTTACAACTCGTTGACATCTATCACACCGTAACACAAAATTCCGGGCATCTCGAAACAAGCTCGGTCAATAAAAGCCAAATTGCAACACTTTTGCTGTAGTTTTGTCACTTTGGAAATGCCCTCCATACGGGGAATCATGACAATGTTGCAGCACCCGTTCGATTTTCTCATCCGAGATACACCGTCGTAAAATCTGATCCACACATTTTCTGAACAAATACGGCTCATCCCAGAAGTAAATTTCACATCGTGCAAAAACTTCTTCTTTTGTTGACTATTCAACTCAGGAGGTAACAACCCACTCACTAAATAATTTACCAAATCAGCATACCAAGGCAACATAGTATTAACCCTAGTGACAACCAAGAGCTGCTCATCCGGAAACACCTCATTAATAACCTCTGAGTCCGCGCCTTTCTCAGCTTTCTCCAACCGAGACAAATGGTCAGCCACTTAATTCTCTGTTCCTTTCCTATCCTTGATCTCGAGGTCGAATTCTTGAAGCAAAAGCACCCATCTAATCAGCCTTGGCTTTGCATCCTTTTTCTCTACCAAGTATTTAATGGCCGAATGGTCTGTGAAAATCGTTACCCTTGCTCTTATCAAATAAGCTCTAAATTGTCAAAGGCATAGACAATCGCCAACAACTCCTTCTCAGTCACCGTGTAATTCAATTGGGCCTCTGATAGAGTCTTACTAGCATAGTAAATTGAGTGGAATATCTTGTCTTTGTACTGCCCTAAAACCGCTCCCACAGCTCAATCGCTCGCATCACACATCACTTCAAATGGTAAAGACCAATCTGGGGCTGCTATGATTGGTGCGGAATAAGCTTCTTCTTCAAATCTGTGAACGCCAACAAACATGCCTTGTCAAAGATGAATTGGTTGTCCTTCTCCAACAAGCTACAAAGAGGTTTGGAAATCTTCGAAAAATCTCGGATAAATCTTCGATAGAAGCCCGCGTGCCCAAGAAAACTCCGAAACCCTTTCACATTTGATGGTGGTGGTAGCTTCTCAATTATAGCAATCTTTGCTTTGTCAACCTCAAGGCCATTTCTCGAAACTCAGTGTCCTAACACTATGCCCTCCTTGACCATAAAGTGACATTTTTCCCAATTGAGAACCAAATTGGTTTCTTCATAGCGCTTCAAGACCCTTGCTAAGTTGGTGAGGCAATCTTCAAAGTTTTCTCCAAAAACAGAAAAATCGTCCATAAACACCTCCACATATTGCTCTATCATATCAGTGAAAATCGCCCATACACCGCTGAAAAGTTGCAAGTGCGTTGCACAAGCCAAATGGCATCCTTCTGAAGGCAAATGTACCAAATGGACAAGTGAAAGTTGTCTTGTGTTGGTCCTTCGGAGCTATGGCAATTTGATTATAACCTGAATACCCATCCAAGAAGTAATAAAATTCCTTCCCCGCCAATCTATCTAGCATCTGATCAATGAATGGGAGCGGGAAGTGATCCTTCCGTGTGCTTTGTTAAGCTTCCTGTAATCCATGCAAATCCGCCAACCCGCTACCGTTCGTGTTGGAATCAATTCATTATTTTTATTCTCCACAACAGTAATCCCTCCTTTCTTGGGAACACACTGAACCGGACTGACCCACGAACTATCGGAGATTGGGTATATTATCCCTACATCCAACCACTTAATTATCTCCTTCTTGACAACCTCCTTCATGATCGGATTCATTCGTCGTTGACCTTCTATAGACCCCTTCTTGTCATCCTCCAAAAGAATCTTGTGCATACAAAATGAGGGACTTATACCCTTTATATCCGCTATTGTCCACCCGATGGCACCTTGGAATTTTCTCAAAATATGAAGTAAACTCTCATATTGATCTATTGTTAAGTCTGCAACAATGATCACAGGAAGAGTTGAAGATTCTCCCAAATACGCATATCTCAGATGAGACGGTAGAGGTTTCAACTCTAACACCGGTGGTTCTTCCCTTGAGGACTTCGATGGCTTGTGCTCACGTTTTGATAGATCCAAAGATTCAAATTTCCGCACAAATCTAGGTGCAAAACCATCTAACCAAACAAGTTGCTCCACAAATTTATCTTCATCATCCGCTGACTCCAATGCCAATGACGAATGTATCAAATCTTGCTGGGTACTTGCCTCAAACTCTTCGGCCACTAAGGAATCTAAAGCGGATATAGCCGAACACTCCTCCACCTCAACTGGAAACTTCATAGCCTTGAGCACATTAAATGTCACATTCTCATCTTGCACCCTCATAGTTAATTCCCCCTTTTGCACATCAATCAAGGTGCGGCCTGTAGCAAGAAATGGCCTTCTCAAGATGATTGGCACTTCTTTGTCTGCTTCATAATCAAGAATGATGAAATCTGCCGGAAAAATGAACTTGTCCACCTTTATTAGAACATCTTCAATCTTCCCTTCAGGGTGAGTGATGGACCTATCGGCAAGTTACAATGATACTGTGGTAGGCCTTGCTTCACCAATTCCTAACTTCTTGAAGATGGACATTGGCATCAAATTAATACTAGCTCCCAAATCACATAAAGCCTTGCCAAAATAATGGTTCCCAATTGAGCACGGTTTGTAAAACTTCCTGAATCCTTCAGCTTGGGAGGGAGTTTATTTTACAATACGGCGCTGCATTCCTCTGTCAGAGCTACAGTTTCAAACTCTCCAAATCTACGTTTCTTCGTGACTAAATCTTTCATGAACTTGGCATAATGAGGCATTTGCTCCAAGGCTTCAACAAGAGGTATGTTGATGTGAAGCTGCTTCAAGACATCTAGAAATTTACGAAATTGACCATCATTTTGCTGCTTTTGAAAGCGCTGAGGAAATGATGGAGGAGGTCTGATTTCGCTGCTTTCTGCTGCTCCAGAATGCTGTGTAAATGCTGTAGCATTTTCTGCAGCAGAGTCAGATGGCTGATTTGTACCCTGCTTTTCTTCTTGTTGAAGTGGCTCGTCTTGTTCTTGGATTGAAGTGGACTCATTCTGCACAGCTTTTGGTTTTTCCCTTCTGTCGATCTCCCTTCCATTCCTTAATAAGATTGCCTTGCAGTGTTCTTTCCCTTCTCTCCTTGGATCTTCAGTATTACTTGGAAGAGATCCTTGCGGCCTAACATTCAAGGCGTTAGCAATCTGCCCAATTTGATTCTCCAAACTCCTCAATGTTGCATCATGACTCTGAACTCTAGCATCATTCTTTGCTATATACTCCTTGATCAAATTCTCCAAAGAGTTAGATGAGTCCATAGCTTGAGTTCTTAATTGCTGAGATGGAAAGCCCGGAGGGTGAGAAGGTCGATGATAAGCATTTGCACCACTAGAACTGGCCCCTTGATTGCTCCATGAAAAGTTGGGGTGTTGTCTCAATCCTTAATTGTAAAGCGCTGAATACGGATTGTTCCTGTTAAAATTACCCACATAACAAGCAGAGGCTGGATTAGAGGGGCAATCCTCATACAAATGTCCCTCTCCACAATAAACACAAGAGACGCCAACAGATTGCACCGAATTAACCCCAGCCGACATGTTCATAGTCTTGATCATTTCGTCAAACTTGACACTTGAGCAGAGAGTGCCGTACTAGCATCTACTTCATGAATTCCTATAGCCTTTCGAGCATTGAGTCTCTCGGTAGGCCACTAATAGTTGTTGGTTGCCATCCTCTCCAAAATCTCATACGCCTCATTATACGATTTGGCCAAAAGGGCACCATTGGCAGCCGCATCCACAATGGTCCTTGTCTGCCCATTGAGCCCATTCTAGAAAGTTTCCATTTGAATCCAATGGGGAATCCTATGATGAGGGCATTTTCGCAACAGCTCTTTGAATCTCTCCCATGCTTCATACAATATTCACCCTCCGATTGTTGGAATGAAGTGATGTCGTTTCTGAGCTTGGCATTCTTGGTTGGAGGAAAGTACTTCATGAGGAATTTTTCTGCCAAGACATTCGATGTTGCTATTGAATCCGGTGGCAGTGAATTAAGCCAGGCTCTAGCTCTATCCCTCAAGGAATAAGGAAATAACTTCAGCCTCAATGCTTCCTCAGACACCCCTGGTAGCTTGAAAGAATCACTCACTTCTATGAATACCCGAAGGTGCATGTGTGGGTCTTCAGTTGCCATTCCACTGAACTGGCCTATGGTTTGTAACATTTGGAACATAACCGGCTTGAGTTCAAACTGTGGCGCTTGTATTTCCGGCCTAATAATGCCTGGATTGAGCTCATGCAGAATAGGTACAGCATATTCTCGAATAGCCCTATCTCTGTCATCTACCAAAATCGGTTGAGGCAATAGATTGTTGACATTCACTTGCTGCCCATCATTAGCCATATTGACAGCAACTCTTTCTGCAATTTCTCCCACACCCGCTAGACCTTGTTACTCCCTTCTCCTTGCTAGAAATGTTCTTTCAATTTCTGGATCCAAAGGCAACAACTCTTGATTTCGCTGGTTATTCATGCAGAGAAAGCAAACTCCTGAAAACACGAAAACTCAACTGATAAGAAAATGCAAAAACAAGAACTAAAACAAAATAACTCTTACAAATATTTTAACGATATCAATCCCCGGCAACGGCGTCAAAAACTTATTTTTTGTTATAGCGATTATTTAGTGTATATAAATCTACGCAAGTGTATGTAATCGCACAAGTAATATAGAATGTGAGTTGAGTATCGTCTCCACAGGGATTGAATTGCTAAAATAAATTGCAAAAGAATTAAGCACGAATCAAATTGAATTTGAAAATTGAAATAAGAAAAATGCAGTAAACTAATGAAATCGAATGGTTATAATGAAAAGGCACTAAAATAGACAAAAAAGAACAATATTCAATCAAGAGTTTGTAAATCAAGAATGAGAATTAAGCCAGGATTGCCAAATCCTCCTCAATTGCAAGTCTGATCCGAATGCTGTAGGAATGCTGCAGCAAAACCTGTCATGTTAACTGAAATTCAATTTTATCACAAAATTCTTCCGAATTAATTATGACTAACAATTCTTTAAACCTTTTCAACATATTCTTATGTGAATCTAGTTCTCAGAACACAAATTCATGCACCAATTTCAATGGGTTATACAAGGTAAATAATATATTCCTATACCATTCACAAATCAATATAAACTATAAAAAGCATATTGAACTTGCATCATCCAAGATATTTCCAGCTCTAATTAACCTTTCCAGAATTAAGTAAAGCCTAATTTCCTATAAATTGATGGCCAATCAATAATAGAAATTAAACATTCACAACATTTGGACGAACAAGAAGAAATTGCTCAACATTCAAATCAACATTCAAATCATCCTCCCAATTTCGGGTTCATCAACAATCCTAGCTAGATAAATTTAGCTCATGTTTAGGATTATAAAATCAAGCTTAAGAACATCATCCATTGTTCACAGAGAATAAAAATCAAAAAATAAATCAAGAAAGATTAAGAGGAAGAAAAACTCCAAGTAGCTCAAGATGGTTCTTCTCGTCTTGCGTCCTTCTCCTCCTGAGTTCGGATTCCAAAATGAGCGTAAAAATAGAAGCTCAACTTCAGCTGAGCTCTCTCTCTCTTTTGCCCAATAATGGTGTATTCTCTGCTCTTCTCTATTTTCTCTCTCCCCCCGGCTCTCTTTTCTCATTCCTTAACTTTTCCTTTTATATCAAAACCTCCCCCAATATGCCCTAGATGCACGTGTCCTTTTATGGCTCAAATTGGGTGCCTTATCACAGCTGCCTTGTGTAGACAACTGGACAAATGAACAATATCAGCTGTAAAGCTAAACTGGGGTCCACATGCTCTTTCAAGCTAATTCCTCACTGCTACAACTTTACTGCAGCATTGCTATAGCATTTTCTGCAGCAAAACTGAAGCACTCCAGCAGCAAAATTTCTTTTCCTCTAGTCCAGTGGGCCTTCATTCTTTTCTTGGCAAAGTAGCTCCAGCTGTAAGGCAACATACAATAAAGCTTAAAAACAAAATTGTACTAAAAGCCAAAATTATTCACAACTTTTCACCCTTTCTTTAACTAAGACAAATTAGTTAATATTAAATAAAATACTAAAACTAAGGCATATTATCTTGAAGTAATAACAATTAATAAGTTTAAAAGCATGCTAAATAACTCTGTTTCATAGAGTTATCACTAAGGTACTGAAAAGTGATTGAAAATCACGCAGAAAATTGTCATTCCAGTACTCACGATAAATTTGTTGATGTTGTTAATATGCAGTATATTTTGAAAGTGATCTGCAAGCTTTGTCTGAAGAAGCTGCAATAATGCCAACAAGAGAATTGGGTCAAACCCCTCTACAGTTGTTTATGACGAGTAATTTGAATCCAATTAATCGGTCGGTACATTTTAAAGATTAATGTTATATATCAGCAGGAATGCCCATATTTTATGAAGTGTACAACTTGTATTGAGATTCGAATACTGCATACTTCATCCAATATGGGGTTCTTGTCTAAAAAGAATTATGAAAACTACCAAGGGCATGCTTGGTACACTGTATTAGTATTACGTATTGTATTATTTAAAATAATAGGATGTTTGATAACATCAATATATTTTATGAATTAGTATGAAATCAAAAATTATTAATACAATACGTAATGTGATTTCTAACACGACAAAAAACCTTTGTTAATGGGATTTGGGATGAGGGTCGGGGTAGTTTCGGGATGATGGAGCCGAATCGGGTTTTGAGGTCTAGACAAGTTTGTAGACAAGATTCGAGGTCAAAATCAGGTTTTGGCTCGAGAGTCAAGGTTAGGGTTGGGTTTTGGGAAGATTTCGAAACAGGGGCGGGCTAGAGTTTCAGAACGGGTAGGGTTTTGGTACCGTGGTGGTGGTCAAGTTTAGAACAGAAGTCTGGTTCGTGTTTCAAAATTGAATCAGGAATCTGGTTGGTGCGGTATCAGTGTAGAAGTTGAGTTTTGGTACTGGGTTAGGGGTCGAGTCAGGATGGGGATCAAGATTGAATTTCGGGATGGGGCCGGATTAGGTTTCGGAACAGGGTAAGAGGGGGTTTTGAAGACAGGGCCGGATTTTGGTATGGGGGTTGTAACATCAATCTGAAAATTTATGATACTCATAGGTTGTATACCTAGTAAATATAACATCAATCTGAAAATTTACACCGGTAGATTCATTGGATTCTAATCGAAAAGAATAGGGATTAACTACTTCCGATAGAAATAGAAAAGAACCCAATTGTAATCCAAGGAAATGTAAACTTACTTTAAAAAGAAGTAGATTACTTTTAGGGTCTATTATATATGGTAATTAAGAGATTAAACATTACAATTATTAAATTGATCAGTTCTATTATGATAATAAATAATCATTTACAACTATAAATATGCTTCAAGGGTCATATTTTATATTTCACATTCTCTTATGAAATCTCCTATTTAGGCCTTTTGGAGAAAATAGGGTTCTTGATTCTTCTCTTTTATTAGAGAGCTTTTGAAATATTGTGCTTGTATTCTTTGAAAAGTAATCTCCGCGGTTTGATATCATTATTCATATATATATATATATATATTATTAAAAGTAATTTTGCACCAAAACATCTAATTTAATTAAGTAAAAATAATAATAAATCAAACCTAGTTCTACTGCAAAAGGTATTCCATCTATCTTTTATTTAGTATAAGAATAAATATTGCAATATAGAACCTCAATAAATTGTAATTAGCATTTCATAACTATAAATTGATTAAATCTCTTGCTTGAGGCCTCAGTTTGTAGAGAATACGGTTTTTTTAATTCTTCTCTACTATTGTTGTTGTTGTTGTTATGCTCCTCATGCAATGTTTACTTTTTATCTTCTAATATTGTTTTCATATTATTTTTTTCTTTTTGTTTTACCTAGTATATTCACCTTCTAAATGTCATTAATCTGAAAATTGCGACGGGTCATAAATTAATCTTATGAAATCTCATGAAGCCACAAGTTTATAAATAATTAATCTTTTACAACTACAAATATGCATTTAAGGATCATAATTTTATATTCCACATATTCTTATCTGAAATACATCATGTTGGCCATTTTGTTTTGAGAAAATATGGTTCTTGATTCTTGTCCTTTATTGTTTTATCGTTTATGTTATTCTCCATGTTATTACAGTTATTGTTGTTGTTTCCTAGTCTTCATGTTATCTCTTTATATTATTTTGCATTGGTGGTTTTCTGATTTATATACCTAGGCATCATACCTTTCTTTTACGAAATTTATGATGGGAAATCTAAACTGTACTCCTTGTAAAAGGAGGGGATGGTGCCAAAAATATTAATCTGAAAACTTCACAGACCGACTTATTGAATTCTAGTTACTAGCTAGTAATAAACAATTGTAGAGGGGTTTGCCTTTTCATAGCCAATATTAATGTTTAACCCTCTACTAAAAGGTACTGAAATAGGGAGGTACCACTTGAATTACAGCCAAATTCGTTGTTTCATTTTTCAATTACAAAATATATATCATACTGCGAACCACCTTTTTGTAGCTTACCTTTTTTTTTTTTTTTTTTTTTTGCCTTGAAGGTAAGGTGAGAATGTTTTCACCTATTTCTCTAGCTAATTGGACTTATTGCAGCTTCAGCACAAGCTTATTGTAGATCACTTTCAGAATAGCATGCATAAATTGAGGTAACAACGTTTGATATATTGAATGGAACGACAACTCCTCTGTTGATTTTCAATCACTTTTGAGTTCCAGTGAAGAGTGGAGCATTATTATTATGTTCTTAGTTTAATTGGCTGTCTTTCTCATGAAATTCTATTGACATTTCCAAAATATGTTAATGCAAATCTCTCGCCATATATTAAATTTTATCCAGGAAAAGGGATATTGTTGTTTGACCGAAGATCAACTGCTGATCAAAGCATACAAAGACGCAAATTGGGCAGGAGTTGTTGGAGGAAGCTTGCTAACTTTGACAAGAAAAAACAAACAAACAAATAAAACAAAACAAAACCAAAAACAAAATACAATATACAAAAACAAAAACAAACAAACAAACTGTGGTAGCTTGTAGTATTGAAGGTGAGTTTTGTGCTGCTGCTCGTGGTATCTGTGAACTTCTGAAAATGTTAATAGAAGAGTTGAAGACCTCAAGTGAGAAGTCAAGGGATGAGTTTATTAAAAATTAGTTATTCCTCCTTTTTATTTTTATTTTTTTTTTTTTTTTTTTTTGAGGAAAAAATATTAGTTATCTCTAATTATAAATAGGAATAAGTTTGTAATTGCAGTAGTTATCTCTTATTAGTTAAAAGATCATAGAAGCAATGGACTTCTTCTTGAAGTTGAATTACATTTTATTTAAAAATTTAACAAAAAAAACACTTAATAACATTTGTATTTTTTTTATATTCTCGTTTTATTTTATTTTTTTTCCCGTAAGCAATAAATTGCAGTTGAACAACTTTTCAATAGAATAATTATAAGGATGTGAGTTGTCTCCAATCTATCATAACTCCTCGAAATTTTTGTGGTTTAGGAAACATCAAGAATCTTCAACATCGTAAATTTAATTTTACATGCCAATAAAAGACTACATTGTCATAACTGGATCAAAAAATGTAGTTATAATACTGTGATATAAGATCGAATTTGTTGGGTGAGCCATATTGTTGGTATGAATGATGATGGCTTCGAGTACTGAATTGAAGAGCAGGTCAGTAAACTCCTCTGACATCTTCGATTGAATTTGACCAATGCCGCATTTGAGCGGTTTCTTAGTGGCCAGATGATGGTGGTGCATGTTCTCAAGAAGTTATTGTTTGTTCTAGTGTGGGGTTGATGTCCTTAAATCTTACCTTTAATGGCCTTCCCTGAATATGTTTGCTTGTTTGTGCCCTTCTCCCTTGCAAACGCTGCATTTTCTTCTTGTGTTCTCGGCCGCAGAATCAGAAATCTTATGGTTTTTGTTAGTGTGGCGGTTTGTTTCTTTGTTCCTGACAACGACTGGATCTCTAAGAATTGTGCTAGATTCTATCCTATTGTTTGCATTAAGTGGTGCATTGGCTTGTTGAGGCAGTGGCTTCTGTCTAAATTTGCCTCCATGTGGAGTTCGTCCACCTTATTGCATAAGAAGTCAGTTGGGTTGAATTGTGAAGTAAGCGAGCAGCTCCTAGCTAGCCGTCTTTTAGTAGTACTTCTCTTGAGACTCACATGAATTGTTCTAGTCTTGTCCTTGAACGGGCGGCTGTAAGATTTATATGGACTAATTAAGTACATGATACATAATTTTCCGACTTTGCGTTCATTGTCGTTTTTTTTTAACTTGAAACTAGGGGATTCAAACACTTCAGCTTTTGATAGAGTTGGGTATAAAATTTCTGTTTGGTTAATGCCTAAAACCACCATTGTCCATCTATTTAGTATTAGTGTTTGACAGACAATCCTCAATTTGGTTTTCGATACAATTTGGTTAAACGACAACATGAATATAGAAATCCTAATACGTGAGGAAAAACAATAATAATATGAGGGCTGAAAAAACAAAACGTTAAAATTGTAAAACGAATATCAGCTTTATAACATGAGAAAATGGACAATTGGGTACGGAAAAACGACATAAAAATAAGGTGGAAGAATACCAATTAAACGATGTCAACTTGACTTCAACATAAAAATACATAGGACAAAACGATAGGTACATATTTTTTATTTTTCTGTGAAAAGAATTAACTTTAAAGGGAAAAACGATGGTGTAAAACTTAATTTTCAAATAAAAAATTACAACAACATCCAACAAATCTTGAGCTACAAACTTCTATTTTGTGTCATAAGACTAACATTTGAGATAAACTTCAACAATGAATTGTACAATGTTTTCAAAATATAATGAAAAACTATGCAATAATATTATATTGTAATAAATACGAAAAAATAAATTTTTTACAGTAAAAAATAATTAATTTTACCATATAAAGTTAATAATTTAAAAAAATTTATCCTTGTATTGTCCTCACTGAGATAAATTTATTGATTCGTAGTAAACCAAAAAGAACTCCTTTTTAACATTATAATTCCATTTTTTTTTTCTGTTTTCATTTATACTTACTAAAAAAACGAATATTAAGTTCCTAATAAAACCTCAAAAATAAACAAAGTTTTTACGACAGGATATTTAACTGATATAAGAACTGCTTTTTTTTATTTAAAAAAAAAAAAGAGAGATAAGAAGTGCTTTTTAATAGTTGAATAATTTTTTTTTAATTATGATTTATGAGTGCCGAAGTTAAAAATTTATAGCGCTCGAACAGTTCCTATCATAGCGTAAAATAAAAGATCTTACCATAAAAATTCAATTGCAATAAAATGACGGAGTTCGGGGCCATCAAATGAATATTGTGAATTAAGCTGGAAGGTGAAAGTTATTTTACGAAGCTTCACCTGCGCCTCTCCATTTTGGAGCAAATTAATTGCCCTCCCTTTCGTTCCTTAATTTACAAACTAATCATAGAAACATAAGATTTAATGCTCTCAAAAGGCAATAGATATTTATATATATATATATATATATATATATATCTTATTTGACTTGAGGCTTCAGCGATGCCAAGTTGCCAACCGTGGATTTCAAAGTGTCTTATCACAAACGGAGATTTTGTCATTAATTTACGAACTATATCAAAAAATATGAAGCATCATAAGCCACATGAACACAAATCCACTACGCTTAGCATTTTACATATAATTGATATTAGAATGTGGACCACTTCTAAATTCAACCTCTAAGAGCTAGTTGCACATTTAGCCTATGAAACTTCTCTGATCAGTAGTAATTCACAATCCTTTTCTTGATGATGAAGACGTTTATGTGAAACTATACATACACACACACACACACACACACACATATATATATATATATTTGATTGGTATATATATTTAAATGTATGTGTATGCAATGTAAAAGTACTCAGTATCTTATAAGGAATATTTAAAATATGAAGCTAAATTTTTAACACGATTCGTTTATAATTTGTGATAGGCCCAAAAGCAAATAAGATATATCACAAGAATTTCAGCGATTAAAAACAATAATAATAATAAATAGAGTCACACAAGAAAGTGCGCAATATTTATTTATATATATAAATGCATATGTTTGTATGTATATATGTCCATGATTCTTTAATTTGTTCATTTTCAGTAGTGGACCCAGAAGCTATATACAATAACTCACAACTACATATTTAAGGCAAACTACGACTAGTAACCACTATGATATACTATAATTTCCTAACGCTTTTTCTAGAAAGAAAAAGAGCAAAAGTGGAAGACCAATATATATATTTATATAATTATATCTCTTGCTTGAGTAATTTATTTTGTAAATACTCAATCATATTAAGCATACACAAGTACGAATATTGTTTCTGATCAATAATATCCCTTCAAATTTTATAAAAGAACTAACAAAATTTTTCATGTGCGTGTGTGCATATATATATATATATATATATATATATAGACACACACACACATGCAGTCACAGTCAAATTCAGCAGCAACTCGTGGGGAAAAAAATTCAAGTGTGCATGGTTTTTTTTTTTTTTTTTTTAACTATTGAAAACAAAAAAAAACAAAAAACAAAAAAACAAAACAAACCGATAGAGATTTTTTAGCCATTTTTTGCGTACGTTTGCATGTTCCATGTGTACTAAAGATCGGCAAAGGTAAAATTTTGAAAAAACACGTCATAAATTTCCTATTTTCCATGCGTGTGAGGGAGAAAATTCTAGTGTCAATTGTTAATTTGTCATGGCTTTTTTTGTGTATGTTACATAAACGTCAATGGTTAAATTATTTCCAGTTAAATAGACCACAACAAAGTGTGATATCTTCACATTTCAATTTCTAAGGGACCACTTTGTCAATTCTATTATTTATTTTCTTTCTTTCTTTTTCTTTATTATTATTTTTTTTAATATAGTCTATATATGAATGATTTGATTGAATTAAATTGTCATACCAGCAAATTGCACATTTCTTTGGTTGAAAATTCCTAATCCTGGCCAAGCACGGCAACGCAATAACAAATGTGATGATATTGAATGTTTATATATACATACATATAATTCTCATTTGCGCCATTATTGTCATGAAGTAGACGTCCACGTTCTAGTTCAAAGTTGAAAGTACACATATAAACTCATCACCGGATCCACCCCCAAAAAATGAAAATTTTAAATGAGAAAATTATACACGTTTACTTATTCAAACATGTAATTAGAAATAAAGTAAACAGTTACATTTGTGTGTGTGTATATATGTGTATATATGCGTGTCATATTCATACATTTATCCATGCACACACTAAATGTTCCACTACTTTGTAGCTACCATTTCAAGTAATTTTTTTATGGGCATTACAATTGATTAGAAATACGTATTTCGTGGGTACAGACATAATATTACAGTAATTTTACATCAGATTTCATAATAAAATGAAGAATTTAAATCCTCGTTTTCAAATTAAAAAGTAAAGAAAGAAAGAAACACGTATTTTATATTAAAAGAAAAAGAATGGAAGTCCTAATTTGACTATTGAGCAAGTACTATACATAATTCAAATGGGGACCTTAGATAATTATTCATGAGAATTATCTTTCAGATGTTTCATCCCCACTTGCATTTTTGGTCTGCCACTCCTCACATAAAACAGACTGTATGTTAACTTTTGAAAAGGTAAAAGGGAATTTAAAAATAAAATAAAAAACAGGAAAAATCCGAGCAATCAATTTAAAACGCTAGGTGTTGTCATCCAACATTAGCAATTAACTGTAATATGCATGTATATCCAATTTACTGTTGAAAGGATTATCCAAATCATATCTTTTTCTCGACATCATATAATACCTTGCAATTATATACATATATATACACACACATGTGTGTATTTATATATATTTATATATATATGCGCGCATATGCGTGTGTAGATGAGCTAATTAATTGTCACAGTGTTGATCAATATTTATCAAAGATGGTTATCATTCTTGTTATCATCACTAGAATCACTTGCGGGTGATTTACTCTTGCTATTGATTGACGAAAAAGAAACACTAGTAGGAAAAGGAACATTAAACATCACTCAATAGATGTCAGTTTTTAAAAACCGACATCTAAAGCTGCTCAATAGACTTCTCTTTTCAAAAACCGACGTCTAAAACCCTCCTTTTAATTCGCATAGACTTTACATGTCTATTGATAAAAAATTACATCTAAAATAAAAGGGTGAAAATATGAAAATTAAAAATTACCACCCAACTCATGATCAACCATACCAAATTTGAGTTTTGTAAATTGTAATCTTGACTTTCTCGATAAGACCCAATAAAAGCCTACGAATCTATATATATTTCAAACTGATTCAAGATCTGTTGCAACACTTCCTAAAACACTTTAATATTCAATAATTATATTTTCATCATTATCCAAATTTTGTTGTGTAGATTCCATAGATTCCAATAGAAATTGCCTTCTTTAAACTCTGTGAAATCTTCAGATAAACTTCCAGCAATAAATCCTTTCGAATTTAATTGTGTGATTTCATATGGGATATTAATTTGAATTTCTAATTTAAATACGACAAGGAATCCTATCTAAATTAAAAATCCTTTTTAAAATCAAATCCCAAGATAATCTTCAAATTATTGGCACACAATTATCCTTGATTATCTTCAAAATAGATCTGCCAATATCTTGAATGTAATCTGCCATGTCAGCTTCCAAACCTGCATAATATCTTCAAACAGCGACTCCAGTGTTGCAACATATATTGTAACACCTGGCAAAACATTGAAGCTAACTTAAACATAAATTGTTTTGGTTTTTCTAACAAAAGTTGTCATAAATGCCAACACATAAAATCCTAACAAAAAAACCCCAGCCTTGGATTTAGTTTGGCAATGGTGAATCTCTTTTTCTACATTTTTTCTATCGATTAAAAAGCTATATAAACTGTCGTCACCATTTTGTACGGCTTGAATCTTTCGCTTGATTGAATGGTATATTTTTAATTTGAATTGCAGTCAAGGTTCTTGAAAACTTTCGGTGCAAGACTGGTTGATGGACGGGGGCTTTGGTGATTTTCTTATTCCATGTAAAAGCTTCAAATTACCAGTATACAATGCCATTTTCTTTTTCATTTTTAACAGTTTAATTACTTGCCAGAACCTTTCATTATGTGGTGCATGTGTAATTTAGGCCTTTTCCTTGATCATTATTATCATTGTTTTCTAAATGATCTATATTCTACGATGACCCTTTTTTTTTTTTTTTTGGCCACATCTACCATGATGAGTTTGAATCTTCTTTGGGAGTAAATAATTTTGATTATATTATATGAATTTCTTTTTTTCTTTTTTTTTTTTTTAAACTAACTTTTAACGTTGCTTCTAAATAGCCGAAGTCTATAGTCACCCTTTTAAGGTCACTCAAAAACCGATGCCTTTGACCGATACTTTTAATGTCACTTACTTAGACGTCGCTTTTATAAGCGACGTTAAAACCCTTTAACGTTGCTTTTTAACCGACCTTAAATGTTATATTTTTACGGGTGAAAGTCTATATATGTACTAAAAGTTATAGATGACGCCTTAATGTAGATACAGTCTTACACTAAAACACAAACTAAGAGACAATTGTAAATGCATTATTTTTACACTGTTTTGTAATAGATGTAACATGGGTATTGACATATAAATTTGTCAAATTTGTCACAAAAATTGTACTCTATCAAAGAGTAATTCTTTTTGTTCAAATATCAAATTTTGTTTAACACTCTGTTGGAGCATCACTATTTTTTTTTTTTTTTTTGATACATTTGTCAGTTAATCTCATATCTTTATATTTGATTGTTTTTAGTTGATTTTTTAAAAATTTAATCAATTTAAAATATTTTAAAATTAATTAAAAATAAAACTTTCAGTTTTACAAGTTCAAAACTTAAAAATTATGATGAAAATAAATATAACATTTGAAAAGCACAATATATCAAGTATATACGATTTACATTTTTTAGTCAAACATAATATCTGCGTGAGAGATGGTCTTATATTAAACCAATAACAAGAAAATTGTGGGTAGTTTTTTTTTTTTTTTTTTTTTAACAAGTTTCAAATCCTCAAAATTGTGGTACAAAAGTTATAATTAAACATTTAAAATTACACTGATATATTAGAGGACAAATGAGAATAGCATGTCAAATATTCCATTTTTGTATTTTTTTTTTTTTTAAGAGTCAAATATAACATTGATATTGGTCTTTTAAGGCAATCTGTAATGTATATATCAATGTACGTCAATACTATATTTATTACAAAAAAAATATCAAAATTTGAGACTTTATATTCTAGTGCATATTATTATTTCTAATGTCATATCTATCTTTTGTCATCCATTATAAAGTTTTGGAATTAGTAAAAATAGAGTTTTAGCAGTAAATAAAGTAATAAAATAGTTCATGAAAATTGCATTAACCAATATCAATCACATGTCAACTTTGACATTTGTTTCATTTGGTGGTAAATTATTATATCAAAATTGGCATTGATACATTTCAAGTAAAAAAATAATAATAATAAATGACATTGATACATCTATTTGGCGTTCCAATAGAAACGCTCAAAGAAAATCACTCTCCAATACATTTAAAAAAATTGCATTTTTATTTTTAATGTTAAATTTGATAATTATAATACTTTATAATAAATTTGTTAATTTATGTTAAATTTAACATTTAATTGTTATTAATTGATTCATTGATTTTTGTCATTTAAGAAAACTAATGTTGTCTTTTTTAATTTATTATCCCCTTTTGTTTCGTTACATTTGTCTATGTAAAGTCTAGCATTTTTTAAGTTTTTCTAAAATATGTCCCAATTTAATTTTCTTTTTTCCTAGCAAATTTTCTATTTTATTTGTCCTCTTCAAAAAAAATTTCATCCCTTGTGCATGTTCCATTTATCTATTTAGACATATTCTTACTTTCTCCCCCTCCTACTTTATTTTTGTACACTTCTTGGTAATAGTTTTTACCAAAAAAAGATTAAAAATTAAAAATTTATGCTATATCCGAACACTTTCTAATTTTCATGATGCATAAACTAAATTTACGCGTTAGAAGCATATTCAAATTCATTGAATGTTGAGATTTCATTAAGATAACTAGGAATAAATACATTTTTCAATTAAAAAAAAAAAGAAACTTTGTGACAATTAATTTTAGGCTAAAATTAGCTATTTAACATTGATATTGTATTTATAAAATTTTATTTTCTTATCAATTGGTGACAAGGTCATACCAAATTCTTAAAGAGTTATTGGCCTAAATGGTCCATGAACTCTTTAAGAGGTGACACTGTGGTCCCTGTTCCATTTTTTTTTTTTTTTTTTTTTGGTAGTGCTCATCTTAAACTCTTTAAAAATGTGACAGTTTGGTCATTTCCGTCCACATCAGTTAAATTTCTAACGGAAATTTACTGAAATGATTAATTTTTATACTAAAATGATTAAAATACCTTATCCTCCCTCTCCCTTTCCACCTCCCCCCTCCCCTCTCTCTCTCTCTCTCTCTCTGTTTTCGCCCACTCCATCCCTCTCTCTCTCTCTCTTTCTCCCTTTCTTGGTCTGCCCCCCCCCCCCCCAACCCTGACTGGGCTGCCCCCTACTCCCTCTCTTGGTTTCGCTGCCCTCTCCCGCCGCCGTTTTTCCCCCACCTCATGATTGGGTACCCCCACCTCGCCTCCCACCTTTGTTCGCCCCTACCCTGCGACTAGGTCCCCCCTCCTGCCGCCATTCGCCCCCCGCGATATGGGTTCCCCCTTCTCGTTGATGTTCGCCCCCCCCCCCCCCCCCCACTACTGGATCCCCCTTTCCCGCCTCTGTTTGCCCCCACCCCATCCTCTTTCTCTCAGTCTAGCACCCCCACCCCCACCACCCCTCCCGTCATCGTTCGTCCCCCACCCCCTCCTTTCTATCTCTCTCTTGGTCTGGCCCCCACACCCCTGCTGCCGTTCGCCCCCCACCTCTCATGCCGCCATTCACCATTCGTCGTTCACCCCCACCCCTCCTCCAAAACCCAAATCGGAGTTGGCCCCCTCCGTCTTCACCATCGTCGAGGCTCAACCCCTCCCCCGGAATCCTTCGTCTTCGCCGTCGTCGAGCTCGGCTCAAAACCCAGAACTGAACTGGGTCCCCCCCCCCCCCCCCCACCACCCCACTGCCACCCAAGCATTCCGATCTGAGAGAGATAGAGAGAGATTGGCCTACCCCTGGATCTTGGCCCTAGATCTGGGCTACTTTGGTTTTGAGGAGAGAGCGAGAGAGTGAGAGCTTTGGTTTGGAGGAGATAGAGAGAGATCGAGCAGGGAAAGAAAGTGAGTGAATGAGTGACTGAGGGCTTTGGTTTGGAAGAGAGAGAGATTAAATTTTTTAAAAATTAATTATTAATACCCTCTCATTCTGTTAAAATTAATGGATTTTGACGGAAAAGACCATAACAGCCAAAAAATAAGAGTTTAGGGTCATATCAAAAAAAAAACAGGGACAAAATCGTCACATTTGTGATAGTTCAGAGACGATCTAGACCAATTACTCATTATTAAAAAGCAATTAATTCAAAAATCAAATTTCTATACAAAAAAAAAAAAAAAAAAAAAATCAACAAATTAAATCCTCATGTACAAACTCGGACTAGTAACAAGAAAATTGTGGGCAGTTTCTTCTTTCCTTTTGAATCTCGCACAGCAAGCGCTTGAACGTTTCGGGTCCGTATCAAGCTTAGGTTGGCCAAAAGCAACATTTATCCGTCCAAATCTCCATAGATCTGATACTGATAGTACCCTATATCATTTCAATGAAGAAGACATTTACCTTTAACATGTATAATATTGCCATTAAGTTCTGAAAAGAATGTAATGGCAAATTGTATTTATGAATATTTATCTTAATTTGTCAAAGCCTTAAAGCAGCTAGTAGCTTTATTGGTGACCTAAAACATGAAAACTTTGCACTAGAAAGTGGCCAAATTAAGTAGGAAAAAGCCAGAGGAATTATTGTTCTAAACCATGGTAGTTACACTGCATGGATCTGACCACATACATGAACTAATGAGCTACTTTTTGGAAGTTTCAAACTCGCTTAGTAACCCCCTTTTTAAAAATTAAATATATATATATATATATATATATTACCTAATTGTCAAAAAAAAAAAAAAACAAACAAACAAACATTTCTCTTTTAGACACTTTATTGAAGCAAAAACAAAAAATGAGGGGAAAAAATATGAAGCGATCCCTATTTTTTTCTCCTCTTCATATGGGTATATGAGTTGGATTTGGGGACAATAAGGAATCTTTCACGGTTTCACCCCATCTTCAATTTAGGGCTTTGGCATTTTGCATACGAGTTTACCTCTTTTGGCACAAAGAATAGGGATTCGACGTATATGTTCTTCTTATTTTTATCCCTTTTATGTCTCATCAATAATTTTATTATAAATATTTAACTAACATGATTTGTTAATTGATTGATAAGATATTATAATTAAAAACATATTTTTAGTTGATGTATCATGAGGTTATTGGAGGGATCTATACGATTCAACTCATGTATCTCATGTTCTTCTTTCCTTCTTGTCCAACTAATAATATCATTACAAGTCAATTGAATTATCATATCACATCAATTAAAAGACTATATCAAGTAATTAATTGAACATAATATTATCGGAGAAACCCGAAAATGGACATAAAAAAAAAAACATGTGAACCAAATCCCTTCTTCACCACTTGCTTAATTAATAAGCATGAGCACATGGAGAGAAGCGCGATTGAGCAATTGGAAGTTTGGAACTTTGGAAGCACCTTAATCTAGCTTTGGTCTAGTTACATTTGGCTAACGGACCACTTTTTGGTGCTGGGACCTCTATGTTGCGGCTGGGATATGTTGCAGTTTACAATATCGAGAACTATAGGGACCAAAAATAAAATTTTAAATATATATAAGATATAAATTTATGATTATTATTTTGACAACATATCAAAGTTCTTTTTTTTTTTCTTTTTCTTCCAATAAAGTGGGGCTGTGCAGAGTGGGAGATGATAAATCTCTAACAAATCAAAGTGATTTTTCGTCTCAGATTCTCCACTATCACCACCGCCATGGATGACAAGGACATTTGTGGTGCTTAAATGAATAAGAAACACGCCCCTTTTTTTCCCTTTGGTTTCTATCAGTATCGCAAACCTATTTAATGCCTTTGATTTTTTTTTTTTTTTTTTTTTGTTGACAAATTACATTTTTTTCTCTCTAAAATTTAGGCCTTGCCACAAAATGTCCCTGGAATTATAATTTATTACATAGTTTTCCCCTGAAGTTTGCAAAAGTTTACGAATTTTTCCCCTCAAATAATTTTTTGATGATAAAAAACACATAATGCTCATTTGAAGTATGAGTTGCGGATATTAAATGTGAAACGCTTATAATTAAGTTCAAAGAGTAAATATTCATAGCTGATTGTCTTTTTTTTTTTCCCCATATCTCTCTCTTATTGGTAGTTTCGTAATTTCACATTTAATAAAGGTAATGGATGCCAGGAGTGCTATCAATGTGTGTTATTTCATGATTTTATACTTAATACCCTCAACTGATGTTTTTAACGAGGGTTAGATGCATTTTTTTTTATCAAAAATTTAGTTGATGGAGAAAATTCGTAAACTTTTTTAAAATTCAAGGGTAAAAATATTATAAATTGAAGTTTAGGGGTATTTTGTGACGAACTTAAAGTTTGAGGAAAAAAGTGTTATTTGTCCTTTTTTATTTCTTTCTTTTTTGAAAATTCCAATTTATCATAGGTTCAAATGGGAATCAATTGAGCATTCATATCTCAGAAGAATAAAGCTATATTTCCCGGGAAATATGAACTCCAAAGCACTGAATAAATTAATGTTGGAATGGTACGATTATTCAAAAAGTCATTGGAATTTATGTACAAAAATAAATATTGTTTACAAACCTACAATTTTCAACCCGAATATTGATATTTTTTGACAAACTAACATTAGATCCGCCGAAAGTCTGAAAATCAGAGGAAAACGTGCCCATTAGTGCTATAACATGATCATTGGTCATCACTTTCTGATCTGTTATTCTTTCCAGATTTACATTACATTGCTTCCAAACAAATACATCATTTTTTTTTCTTTTAGCAAAAACAAAGACATCATTTAGTGCTTTAACCTGTCTTTTTTAAGTTTTAACCATAGTGGTAACAATGATTTATTGTTAAGAATTTTAATTTACGTGGATACTATTATTTTAACTATTAGATTAATTTTTAACATTTTGATCTATTAATATCTTCATTAAAATTTATAATATTCAATGTAAACCCTGCTTTCAATCATATATAAACAAATAAAAAAATTAATATAATAATTAAGCCAATTTCATTCTTTTAACTAACTGAGTTTTACTATAAAAAAATTAGATAATAAATTACTAGCTAATCATTATTACTATTAACCCAAAAATATAAAAAATAAAAAATAAAAAAAGACCATGCAACATCACCATCACCATCATAACTACTATCTAATCGGCTACGACTATTGAAAAAGTAAGTTTATGTTTGATTCGTTGATTATTGCAGATGAAATTTTTAAATTTGAGTTAATTAACTTTTTAAATACTAATTATAAATTTAATTGATTTTTTAGGGAAAAAAATTAAAATTAAAATAAAAAAATATGATTTAATTGAAGTTAAATTTAAATATCAAATAAATTCTAAAATTTTTTTTCCTTTTTTTTTTTTTCTTTAAAATATACATATACACATCTAAAAATTCCATTGCACCACGTATTAACCAAAAAAAAAAAAAACGTAAAAAGTGAAAAACCAAAAAGGAAAGGGCAAAAAAAAAAACCACTAACTAATCAAAAATTCTAAACATCATTATCATCATCATCAATCAACCAAAGAGGAAAGGGGGGGAGGGGGACTACACAACCATAAATCAACAATGGCGCTTCCACGTCAGCTTCCGGCCACCGGAGCCGGCGGCGATCCGGGTCTGGACCCGCTCGAACTCGGAGAACCGGCAGGGGATGGTTATGCCTCCCTGGTGCTGAAACCCGTACTCCTCCTCCGCCTCCCTCAGCAGCTCGCTGAACAGGGGATGGTTAAAATAAATCACGGGCACCAATACTCTGTGAAAGTCCCCGTCCTTTTGCCCCACGTACACCGCCAGGTGACCCTTCGGGACCGCCGTTTCCTTGCTCTCGACCGGGTCCTGACCCAACGGCACGTAACCCGACCCGGGTCTGGCCCAACTCAGCGCCTTCGCTCCCGTCGTCAGCCGCCGACCCCACGCCAGCAGCTTGGATATCGGCTTCGACGTCCCGGCCCACGGCGACCGGCCCAGCCTGCGGTTTCCCCGTCGGATCCGGGTTTTCCGGAGGACCCATTTCGTGACCCGGACAAGGCGCTTTCCGAGCTTGAAACCTCGTATCTTTCTCATCCCTTTTTCTTTTTCTGTTCGAGAATGCAAAGGAGAACTTGAGGTTTTTTTTTTTTTTTTTGGTGCGTGTGCAGTGGTTTGATTTAGAGTAAGAAGGGGGGGTTGGGTTTTGATAGGGTGCGGTGGGCCTCAAGAGAAGGGCCAAGGATCGGCTTCGGACATGGTAAGACGGAAGAGAGTTAAGCAGCCTTCGGAGAGAGAAGTGGGTATGTTTGACATCTTCTTCCTCAGCTGCTATTCATCAAGAAACTTTAGAGAAGAGAAGTGTTTTTTTCTTTTTCTTTTTTTGTCGGATTATGCGTGGGTTGTTTTATAGATGGTTTTTGGTGGAACAAAGAGAGAGAGGGAGAACCCAAAAGAATGGAGAATTTGTAAGAGTCAAATTGGGCTAACCGGCTGAGAGCAAAAGCGAAGAGAGAGAGAGAGAGAGAGAGAGAGTGGAAATCTTTGAGAAGGTCGGCACGCGATTGTTGGAGAGAAGAAAAATGTGGTTTAAATAGAGAGAGAGAGAGAGAGAAGAGAGACAGAGTCAAGGGAATCGGATGATGGAAGAATGGTCAGATGAGGTGAAGTGGCTACCGAGGATTGGGAATAAATTTTCTGAGCCCCCATTTCGGGTTTCATCTATGGTGTGTTTTAGACGCTTTAAGGGCCTGTTTGGCAACAGGTTTAGTTCAAATATTTTTTTGTCTTTTTTCCTAAAAGTTTTTGTCTTTTTCTCAAAAAAATTTTTATCTTTTTGAAAAGTCAACAAAATTTACTATTTAAACTTATAAATCTTAACTCAAACTTACACACCAAACAGGTCCTAAGTCATGTTTGATAATCGGTCCTGTTTAAATTTTTTTTTTTGTTTTTTTTCTTAAAAGTTTTTATCTTTTTCTCAAAAATTTTTTATTTTTTCTGAAAAATCAACAAAATTTACTATTTAAACTTATTAATTTCAACTCAAACTTACACATCAAACACCCTCTTAATTTCAAAATTTTTAAATTTACAGCTCACTATTTAATTTTTTAATTTTTAAAAAACTCAAATAAAAATCTATAATTTATTATTTTGAATCAAAATAAAATAATTTTTATATAAAAATACTCGTAATAACAAAATAAATAAAAATAATATACATTTTTCATTATTCATATTTAAATTTTTATATCATTTTTATATCACAGATTATTTGTACTACATACTTTAATTAAATATATATTTCTAAATCAACCTTTAAAACTCCATGTTTAAAAGTCCCTCAAACGGCAGTCTACTATCTTACGCGGATTTAGATTTGCTTACGGTTTCTGGCTTTGACGGTCGTTGATTAAATTGTAAGATCTCATTGGAGGGTGACGGACTCTCGTTGGCTTTCAAAGTCAAGATAGCAAAACTCACGGCGATGCGAATTAGATGGGAACAAGGTCCAAAATCTGACTTTAACCACGTTGGTTCGGAGAAATTGTTCAGATTAGACACGTACTCATTAATTAAAATAACGGTACTTTGTGGAAGAAGTTCCCTTTTCTTTTTTTTTTTCTTTTTTTTTTTGAAGGGTCCTTCGAGGATGTTAAAGACAAACAAAGACCTGGTTTCCTCATATTTGCTATGGTGTGGCATGTCCTTAGGGTTTGTTTGATCTATGAGTTGAGTTTGAGATGAGTTATACTTTTGAAGTTTGAATAGTATTAATTTTTTAGAAAGTAATTATAAATTTTTTAACTTTTCAGAAAAAGATAAAAATTGAGATGAAAAAGTACAGTTTAATTGGAGTTGAATTTGTGAAACAAACAAACCCTTAATTAATTAACCTGTCTGTTCCTGTGCTAGGCACGTGGCATTCATGTGGTCTTTTTCTTTATCCTAGTCACAGCCAAAAAAAAAGGGCCCAACAAGGTGACATCTTATTTCCACCATAATTATGTGCGTTACAAACAGAACAACCCCAGTTTCAGCCCCCCAAAATCACGGAAATATGTTTCCTCAAACGGACAAAATCATGGAAATTTGTTGCAATCTTATTATAAACTGTTTTATGAAGTGATATTTGTTATTAATGAAGGAAAAAGGTTAGATTTGTTATTTAATGAAGGTAAAAGGTTGATTTATGCGTGCAAGTTGTTAAGCCACTAGCTAGGTGGAAGGAAAAATGTCACGAGAATTTTTTTAATCAGTTTGTACAAAATCTTGTAAATTCAAAAACATAAAAAATAAAATTTAGAAGTCATAATCTTTGTCAGAGCAAGAAAAAAAAAAGTAATAATCTTTGTCGATATTCATTGCAATATTTTGTGGTAAGTTTAAAAACAACGCAACGGCTTTTTTTTTTGGAACTTATCCAGACTAGACTATTAAAAATAAATTAATTAGATAAAAAAAAATGACAAGTACACATATATATGCCGGGCTGTCACACAGCATGTTTTGTACGTGGCATATATGTGTTCTTTTTTTCTTTTTCTTTTTTTTTTTTTTTTTCTCCCCTTTTCCTTCATGAAAATGTCTAAATTTGTGTCTAATGAGCTTTTCTTCGTATCCTAATATGATAATGTCTTTCATTAATGTTCTAGGTGTGTCTTATGGCACTTAAAGAATTTCATCCGCAACTCGAAAAATGTTAGAGTACTTGTTCTCAAGGATGTTGTCGGGTTTAAGCCTATGAAGAGGGATTTTGTGACCCCATTATCAGTGTAGTTTACTAGCTAGTAAACACATCAAAATGAATAATGAAAAAATAAAATGAAAAAAATGAGAAAGAGCTGCATAACATTTTGAGAAAATTATTCAAATAACCACTTTTTTTATCTATTAATCAACATTATATAAATTCCTCATTCGCAGTCAATATAACACAAATCTCAGATAACTTTAGTTTAATTTTGTATCATTTTGGTCTAGTGTTAATTTTTCGTGTTATGTTGGTGCAATGATTTTTAAATTTATGTCATTCATGTACTTTCCCCTAACATTTTTGAAGAGAATAACAGTAAATTTACAAGCATAGAATTTTAAACATTATAATGAATAAATAGGAAAAGCACCTCTATAAAACAAATTTAAAGATCATTACACCAACGTGACATAAAAACTTGATGCTAAACCACTATGACAAGAATCAAACACTAATAAAACTAAAGTTTATATCAAATTGGTCAAGAAGAGAGAATTTGTATCATGTTGGTCAATGAACGAAAAAAAAAATGTAGTTATTTAGGTATCTATATAAAATAATCAGATATATAATCACAAATACCAAACAAAACCCCTACTCCTTCTCCTTTCTCTCTCTCTAACATGAAACTATATACTTAATTATTACCAGAAAATCCAATAATTTACTCGAAAATCTAAGAATTTATCCATAAATATAAGGTATAATTTATCTATCTTTTAAAAACTTACTATAAACTTTAAAAAGACTTATAATATATGATATTTATAAGAATTTCAAAATAAAAAATCTAACTAGTAGATAGGGACGAAAGTAATACAACTGACCTGAACTTTTGAAAGAAAAAGAAATTCCGTTTAAAATTTTATGTTTTCAATTCTTGTCACTCAAAACTATCTTTATATATGACCTACTAAATAATTTATTATGTACTTCATAGTTCTTAAAAATCAGTATGACATTATTTAATATTTTATTTTTATTTTTCCTTAAAAAAAATTAACGCCCACCCCTTGATAACTCTATAAAACGTAATTATTTTAACATTTTTAAGCATATATTTTTGCTATAATTTTAGTATTTTATCTTAATTTTCCCCCAAATTTATTAAGTTATCCCAATTGTGTAGGTTAAATTATGTTAAGAAGGTTACAAATAGTAATTTGGAGCAAAAATAAGATAAAAATGATTTAAAATTGCAAAAACAATTCGGAGCTATCATCCACCATTCGCGGGCACTTTCCACGCTCTTCCACTGGCGTCCCTGGCCATCTGATTGAACTCATCAGCGGTCAAGATTGCAAGAGCGCAAAATTCACACCAGTGCGCGCGTCTCGCACCAATGTCAGCCAGTTTAAAGACGTATTGGATCTGGTGTGGCGCGTCTCACGGAATCTTGCGTGCGCTTACTATTTCACGCAGTCGTTCGCCACCACACGTCCAAGCTCCAGCACTCGGCAGTTGATGTTCGCCACTTGTCCGCGTGGGGTCCATGCCTGCTGCTACACGTCAGATTTGCTGTAGCCAAAAGAGAAAAGAAAAGTAAAATAAATAAATAAAATAAAAGGGGAAAGTTGAAGCCCGTTGAGGAGGCTTATAAACAGAAGCTTATGGCTCCATGCAAATGGTCTTTGACTGCGGAGAAGTCGAAAACCAAAGAATAATTTTTTTTTTTAATTTTAAGTTTTAGGTTTAGTTTTCTAAAAAATTAGGGAGAGATTATTTTGAATCATCAAAAGAAGAGGGGAAGCAAATTTAAGAGAAGGTTTTGAAGACTTGTGACACCTCCATAATTGAGTTTTCTTATTTTATTTTCTTATATTTTGATTTTTGTAATTTGAGAATGATTAAATCTTTATTTTGTAGATTTTTATTTTTATTTATGAAATAGTTTTCTTTTCTAGGGATATGATCTATCCGGATTATGATTATTTAAGTTTTTCTATTTTTAATTAATTTATGTCTATTTCAGTTCTATGTTGAGTATTTTAATATGTGCTTAATGCTTGTAATTTTTGGTCAACTTTTGCATAATTTGATATTTGATTGAGACTGAGAAATGATAATTGAATAAGTCCTCATTTAATATACTAGGAGATTGTCGTAAGTTAGAGATAGTTATAAAACTTGTGCAGCATCATGAATTTCTGATTCTTAATGAATTATGATAAGTTGTTTGAGATCGAGATGTGATAAGGCTTATTAAAATAAATTATTAATGCTTGAGAAAGATTAAATAATATATTAGAGAGATTCATTGGTAAAATAGGGAATAAACATTGATTAATTGGATTAGAGAATTTGAATATGACTAATCCGGTGAGATCGGAAACCATAGATTTTTAGTATTTTGAGTCTTTTGTCTTTTTACTTATTTTGTTATATTTATTTAAAAATCTCTTTTCGGTTATTCAAATTTCGGTAATTGACAACAACAGTTCTCATGATAACGATATTTTACTTGTCACTTTATTACTTGTTTACGATATTGTGCACTTGCAATTTTCTGCAACAAGTTTTTGGCGCTATTGTCGGGGATTGTTTTATTTTACTAATATTGATACCAAATAACCCTAGTTTTAATTTGATTTTTTTTAAAATTATTTTCCTTTATTTTAATTTTGTTTGTTTTAGATGTCTTATCGACAGGTCCTCATGAGTTTTGCCCAACAAGACATGAGACCGATGTATAGTGCTTGGTAGAGATATAGAGACTTGCTTAACAGGTTTCCTGATCATGGTTTCTCTAATGAATATATTTTTCAAAATTTCATCAATGGGTTATATTGCACAACAAGATATTGGGTTAAAAGTGAATATGTCAATTTCCTATTATTCCAAAGACCCGTTGACGAAGCCTATTACATGTTGGAAGACATGGGCGACCATGATTATTGGGTAAATAATATTTTTCGGAACGACCAAGATTGTCACCATGAAGAATTGGTAGCATCCACTCCTATCATTGATGCACCAATTAAGACCATTAAAGATTGCCACCTTGAGGAGCCGACGCAAAGAGAGCAGCACTTGGAGTTGTTTTATAACAACGACTCTGTAAGTGAAGTAGGGATACAAGACTTAGCCATTTAAGAAGAATCACAAGAATAAGTCTCTAGTGTCCAACCGAAAGTGACCACATTAATCATCCAGGATCATATATATGAAGATCCGATGTAGTCAATACCTCCTCCATCTACATTAGCTACATTCGTTCATGTTCCTCGAGCACATACATCAAAGCCTAGTCTTGTTAGAGCCACGTGCCGAATTCTACCATATCTTGCCAAGCTTGAGGGCAATAACAATCAAGACCTATATGTGGTGTTGTTTGACATTAACTATGGCGAAAGCCACTCTTTGACGAGCCATTCTCATAATCAAGCTGACGACTATAAATCAAGAGCTTCTTGGAAGGCAACCTAAGTTTTTTACGTTTTTTTTTTCTTTGCTTTATTTAAATTTCATTAAATTTTAAATTCTAGGATCTTTTTATGTATATTTCTTCTTTGTTTTCTCTCTAGCTACAAGCTTTGGACACAATGAGCCAACTTGTGGAGCCAAGCACCAACGAGAGAAGTTTCCAACAACCCTTCTTGTTTTCATGATTGCTTAAATATTAAGGACAATGTGCATTTTCCGTTTAGGGGTAGAAGCATAAAAAATAAAAAAATAAAAAATTGTTTTTGAGTGTTGATTTGTTTGATTGTCAAAGGCCGATGATAATGAATAGATTGAACTAATTATAGCTCTTGGAAAATGATGAACATTGTATTGTTTGTGTGCTTGATTATTGTGTGAGTTTTGTCCGCTTATGATTCTTTTAACACTTTGCACACATATCCTTGATCATTTAACCATTTTGCTTACTTAGAGAAAGTTAATGTGAATTAAGTAATTTATTCGATTTAATTGAACTCTAGAACTTGTTTGATTATCACTTGAGGCGAAATCCTAGACTACACTTTATCAAAGACATGATTTAGACCATCTTTGGATAGTTTGAGCCTTTCATGCCAACCTGTACATAATATCCCTAGTCACCTCTTTTGAGCCTAATATTTACTTTTTCTTTGTTACCCACATCTTTTAGCCTAGCTTTTTTTTTTTTATATAATTAATTTCCAACCTTTTAACCCTTAACCTTAAGCGTGTTGATCATTATAGGAATGATCTTGAGCTATGCTAAAATTTGGGTGGATGGGTGGAGTTGTGAACATATTTTTTTGGTTAATTAAAAAAAAAAAAACAAAAAGAAAAAGTGTGCTGCACCTTGTTCCAAAAAAAAATAAAAAAAGTTTGAAGTGTAGTAACAATATAATAATAATAATAATAATAATAAAAAGAGAATAAAAGTGGATTACAAAGAAAGTCAAAATCAAGTTTGAAGGTGTTATTGGGAGTGTTGCAAAAGCTCTACAAAAGTCCTAGAATGATTATGTGTGTAGGGTAATTCAAGCCATATTATTATACTTATCCTATTATTGTCTTGGTCTAACATTATAAACCTAAAAAGTCCTAATGATCTTTGGTAAAGTGTTCGTCTACATTAATGGTGAGTGATAAGAAAAGTAAGCATATGGAGTTCGAAAAATTCTTCATCTAGATATCAATCATAATTAACTTGCTTGCATAAACTGATCAAAGTTGTAAGTGATTGAGTGTAAAAGGCTATATTCACACACACACATCAAAAGAATCTAAGGCAAGATGAGACAATCATTTAAATTGAAATTCTAAACTTTATTGATGTTTAGAGTTTTCCTTGAGCTATGAAATAAATGAAATCTTTGAGACATGTTTTGTAAATCAAACTAAATAAGTACTCACTTTTTCACTATTTTTCTCTTTCTTTTGCTAGAGGACTAGCAAAATGTTAAGTTTTTGGGTGTGATAACTCTATATAATAGAGTTATTTTAGCATTTTAAGCTTACATTTTTACTATAATCTTAGTATTTTATCTCAATTTTCCCCTAAAGTTAATATGATATCCTAAGTGTGTAGATTAAATCACGTTAAAGAGGGTTAAAAATAGTAATTTGGAGCAAAAATGAGGTAAAAATTATTTAAAATTGCAAAGAAAATTCGGAGCCATCATCCTCCATTCACGGGCACTTCCCACGCTCTTCCACTCGCGTCCCTGACCATCAGATTAAACTCATCAGCGGTCTAGATCGCGAGTGTGCAAAACATGTGCCAGTGTGTGCGTCTAGGCACCAGTGTCAGCCAGTCCAGAGACATGCTGGATTTGGTGTGGCGCGACTCACTGAATCCTGCGTGCGTCTGCTCTTTTATCCAGTCATTCGCCGCCACGCGTCCAAGCTCCAACTCACGCTAGTCGCTACGCAGCACCTATCCGCATGGGGTCCATGCCTGCTGCTGCACGTCAGATTTGCTATAGCCAAAAGAGAAAAGAAAAGTAAAAAATAAAATAAAAAGGGAAAAGTTGAAGTCGGCTGAGGAGGCTTATAAATAGAAGCCTAGGGCTCTGTGCAAAGGGTCTTTGACTGTGGGAGAAGCCAAAAACCAAATAAGGAAAAAATATATATATATATATATTTTTAAGTTTTAGGTTTAGTTTTTTACAAAATTAGGGAAAGATTATCTTGAATCATCAAAAGAAGAGGGAGAAGTAAATGTAGGATTGGGGTTTTTTTTTATTATTTTATTTTCTTATCTTTTGATTTTTATAGATTAAATATTTATTTTGTAAATTTCTATTTTTATTAATGAAGTAATTTTATTTTCATTTATGAAGTAATTTTATTTTTCAGGGATACGATATATCCGGATTATGATTATTTGAGTTTTTCTATTTTTAATTAATTGATGTCTATTACAATTTATTTTGAATATTTTAATATGTGCTTAGTGTTTGTGAATTTCTAGCTAATTTTTGCATGATTTGGCATTTGATTTGAAATTAAGAAGTGATAATTGAATAAGTTATTGCTTAATCTACCATGAGATTATCGTAAACTAGAGATAGTTATGAAACTTGTGCAACGTCAAGAATTTCTGATTCTTAATGAATTATGATAAGTTGTTTGAGATCGAGAGGTAATAATACTTATTATAATAAATTGTTAATGCTTGAGAAAGATTAATAAATATATTAGAGAGAGTCCCTGGTAATATAGGAAATAGACGTTGGTTAATTGGATTAGAGAATTTGAATATGATTAATCCGGTGAAATTAGAAATCCTAAATTTTAGTATTTTGAGTATTTGTTTTTTTTTTTATACTTATTTTGTTATTTTAATTTAAAAATCTATTTTTAGTTATTCAAATAAAGTTGAAGTTAATATAATTTCGATAATTGGTAATGACAATTCTCGTGGAAACGATACTTTATTTATCACTTTATTACTTGTTTACGATATTGTGCACTTGTAATTTCCGCAACACCCCTATTAAATTGAAAGATTGGTTCTGCCACCCTAATTCATAAATTTAAAATAACTTTAAAAGTAACTTCGAATTGAACCAAATTTTTTGGTTAAATGCTAAAACCCTAAATATGTTAACTAAAGATCGTTAAGTTTTCATGAATTTAAGATTAGTAAGCTGAACTCAAATCTTTTTAAAACATTTCTCCTCACAAGTTCATACTCCAAAAAAGATATTTTAGTTGACTCTTCAAAAAAAAAAAAAAAAAAAAAGGAAAATTAAAACGAGGCATCATAATACATGCAAGTATATCACATGATTCCAATCGATTAGGTCCAACTCTTATCCACAGCTTGCCACGTTGTATTGCGAAATTGAAATTAATTACCAATTTTGTCTGCTCAAAGACTTTTCCAAGTGCAATACACAAACACCAAGAAGAACACTAAAATAATGAATAGTAGTCGTATACGAAAAAAATCATGCTTTCCTTGACCTCTGTTTTTTTTTTTTGGGAAGGAAACCTTGACCATTTACAAGTACGCGGCCAAACACTGCAGTGAAATAAAAAATTAAAAATAAATCCGCTACCTTCCGTACTCGTACGAACAAGTACGCCATTCGTATTATTATGTGAGTGGGGCCTACCGGTCGAGCCTATTGTGAAATGATGTGGGGCCCATGGGGTCACACGCGTGAAAAACCACAGATCTACAAGGGGCCTGCGCCGATATTCTTGAATGGTGGGCCGGGCCAGTGAGAAAACCGGACCGGTTTGTACTGCTTACGTGGAGGAAATATGTTTGAGGGTCCCTTTCTCTACCCTAATCATCAAGAGAAAATGCATTAATAACAAAAGGAAAAGAACAAGGGCAATATCTTGAAAAGAATCTCTTTTATGTCTTTCAAAATTTTTGGCAATTTTCTTCAAATTGGGAGATGTGATGCCTTCTGGAGACTTCATTTACGAGTTCCAATTTCAGATATTTTACCAACAAAGGGTATTTCAGAATTAAAAGGAGAAGAAATATATAGATATAATATATAAATTAGGGATAAAGGATACAAATCTACATTTTATATTGAAGTCAAATATAAATTACTATTAGGTTGTGTACGAAGTCTTAAATTTTTTATTAGGACGAATATGAAAAATTTAGAGGAATATAATGATTGAATTTTCATTTTTAAGAGGGATATTTGAAACCTTATTTAAAGTTATAGACTAATAAAAACTATAAAAAAAAGTTGAGAGGGGGTTTAAGCCTCTCTAGTCTTTTATTGGCTATGTCTATGCCTGCAACTACTATATAAACTTTTTATGTTATGAGTTTTCTTAGCTAAACTATTCTTAATTAATGTTATTTTCCTATCTATTTAATTACCATGAAGACCAATCACCAATTCCAAATTTAATTTTTTGAGTGCTAATAGTTTAAGAAATACACTATTTAACTAGTTAAACTAATAAGCGGAACAAATTCTACAACTTTAATATGGTTTTTTAGGCCCTACCATTCAATGACTTTCAGGTCTAATTTGATTGTGCGTGTTTTTTTAATCCGTTTCTTGCTGGTCGGTTTGCATTTAAAGAACATTTTAGTTGCTTATAGGAATATATATACATATATATATATATATATATATGGGGAAGATGAAGAAAGAAGAGTATTATATTATAGTTATCAATTATTGTCAACATAATTCTTTATTAATTAAAAAGAAGAATTGACGTGATAATCGTGAAACATTTCTTTAGAATTAATATAACAAATAATTAGTTTATGTGGACGAAGTAAATGAATACGACTTCATACAAGTCTGATAAATAATATGTCTTCCTTTCATACTTAAAAGAAAGGGGAAAGGGGTTTCTGTATGGGATTAAAAATCTAAAAATGATTGAGTCACCCTCAGATTCTTTTTTTTTTTTTTTTTTTTTAAAAGGGTATGAAATGACAATTTTGTTTTCATTTATATTTTCCCCTTAATCTTGCCGTTGTTGACGGGTTACTTGAGTTTTTTTAATTAAAAGAAAAAAGAAAAATAGGACGAGCAACCGAAAAAAAAAAAAAAAAAAATCTTATCCAATTCTCAAAGGCAGGTAAATTTTTTTAATTGTGGTGGGACTCGGAAAAATAAAGGTAATTAAGTTTTATCTTACACTAACCCTCTCTCTCTCTCTCTTTAATTTGCTCAAAGTTCACACCTTTCGTTTTCTTACAATAACATGTACACATTGCTATCAACCTAATAAATCACCCTCTAATTCGGTTTTTCTTGATACAAATATTATATATATATATATATATATGCACGTAAAAACAATTTTATCTTCAACTCATGTAAAATAAAAATTCGATCAAATTAAATAATTAATTAAAAGCGTGGCCTCACAATATATATATATATATATTTATATATATACTCGCCTTCCTATATTATCCTTCGAAACTTCTTATCATTTTTTTAAAAATATTCTAGGGGAAATCTTTTTTTTAAACTAAACTTATATATATATATATATATATATATATAAAGATAGGGCAAACTTGTCTTGTTGTACCACCTCGAATGTACGGAATATGTACTTGTCACGCCTCCTCATTGTATATAATTAAAATTGCATATTCTCTATGGACCAATGGTGATGACATAATTTTACGTTTGCCTTTCCTAAATAAATGTTAATCGCGTTTTAATTATTTGGATTTTCTTCTACAAGATAAGGTTCAAGCAACTCAAGGTTCTCCATATCGAAAAGGCACTGTGAACGGGGTTTGCTGCTATCTTATCAAAACCCGGTTTATCATGATACACGTTTTGATATAGTTTTTTTTTTCTATTAATTATTGAACGGGGACGCTTATAAATTATTTCAATAAAACTGGAGCATAATTAAAAACATTTGTAAATTTTAGAGATAAAAGTACAAAATTTTTTTAATTGGGTGGTGGTATGTGTCGCTTTCACCACCATACGGTAACTTTTTTTTTTGCTAGAAAAATAATAGGGTAACTTATTTTAAAATTTTAATTCTTTCTTCTTCTTCTTCTTCTTCTTCTTCTTCTTCTTTGTGTTTCTAGATTTCCTTTTGGTTTCAAATCAATCAAGTCCGGAAACGAGTTTAACTCACTTTTTAAATTCTACGAAATTATGCCTTTATATAGTAGTGTAGTTAATATATATATATATATATATATAGCAGTTTAGTTGATCTTTACTTTATTTTGGATCTAACTATACTTTTCTTTTTTTGCCTAATCTTATCATGTCTTGTCTAGTTCAGCTTCTTCTTTTTGGTTTGATGTGTTGCCCAGATGTTTTGGGGCTTTTGTCAAGACTGGTCTAACTAATATGCAATAAAAGTTGATGTTCTTTTCCAATAAAAAAAAAAAAAAAAAAAAAAAGAAGAAGCAAAGATAATAAAACTCTAAAAAACTATGTAACACATGCAATTAAAAAAATTTAAGTTGGTTGAATAAGAAGAAAATTGTGGAAATTTTTAGGGAGAAGGGGGGAATTAGGCCAAGAACCTTTAGTAATAAAAATAAACAGTTAAAACTTTTTGAGTGCTAGTAAATTATGAATCAACGAAGTATTATTTGTGACTAAATTATCCTAAAAATATTCTAGTAAATGAAATGGTCATCATAAATATCATATTTATGATAATTATTTATCTACGAAGCATATTTACGATAAAATTATCTTTAAAAAATTCTCATAAATAAACTATTTACCATAAAACATTTAAAAATTATATGCTATTTATTTATGTTTTTTTTTTTGGGGGGGGGGGGGGGGTTCTTTTTTTATTTTTTTATAATTGAATAATAAAAAACTCTTAAAACATGTTTAAAAATTTATGTTTTGCCCCAATTGTATATTTTTCAACAAACTGACATCCTTTTATATCATTTTCATTACATAAATGTTTCAATTTTATCTAGTTCAATTATTTTAATTTTATCATTATGTTAACATTTATAAAATGAAATAAAATTTATATATAATATAGTTAAACAATTAATTAAAGAAACAATTTATTTTTGCAAGAATGGGACAAATAATTAATTAAATATTTTATTGTACTAATATGTTAATAATTACATAAGTATATAGGTGATGAAATAAAATTATTTTGTAAATAGTATAGAAAGTAATATATCGGGAATATTCTTTTAGAGTAAAATTCGAAATAGATAGGTTGCAGATAAACTTTAATTTGGTACAAAAATTGTGCTAAAATAGAGTTATGAGTTGAAGATAGTGTAAGGTCGTTCCGCCGGTAGATGTGACCCTACGACTGATTTTCACTCCTTTTTTTTATTTTTTTTATGTTTTTTATTTATTTATTTTAGAATTCGCTTCTAGAAAGTATCCCCATACTAAATATCATCGCCACGTCGGTATGTGCCTTGTGCCAGATAGCAAGTTATATTCGTTTTTGCTTGTGATTATTATGTAATCATATTATTACATATATGATACTATATTATAATGTTTACACCTTTGAATCCTCTTTTATATTGAGCAATTTTTAGAGTTAAGACACACATAATAACAAAAAAAAAAAAAAAAAGTTAATTGTAAAATATGAAATTCACAAATAGAGGAATTGTTTGTAGTCGTGGTGTTTTTCTAGTATTGTTTTTTTTTTATTTTCTAGTTGAATTTTGTAATTATTATGAAACTACGCTTTTCTACGAGAAGTTTTGCTCATTATAATTTGGACTAGTAGTGCAACTAGCATGTTTCCCAAAATCTCTCATATACCCTTTGCTTATAAAATTCATCAGAAGTTCGGTACGTTTGGGGAAAGGTACTTTCTCTGTACTTTCTTTTATTAACTTGGTTAAACTTTTCATTAAAGACATTGTCAATGACGATTTATTAATTCTTAGTGTAAGCAAAGTTTGCAATGTTTGTTACTTATCTTCATTCTTCAACCATTTGGCGTAGAGCAGACTTTCTTCGGTTTTCATTTAAAAGTAGATAGCTGCCCGCAAGATTTTTATACTTCAAATGGGTTTTTGGTGGGTTGTCAAGTTAGACTTTTTCTATTATTTTTATAAATAATTCATATGTATATCGGACTCAACTACTTTTTGATGTAACGGCCATGCAAGTGGTATTTATGCCAATTTATATACTTGAATATACATTATAAGTATACCTTTGGTGATACCGAAGATCTTATAAATGTTGAGTATGTGAGAATAAAAAGTCTCGTATTAGTTAGATATGAAATTGAAAATGCGTTTAAAAGGATTTGGACTATTCCTATTAATAGGTTAACTTTTTAGGATGAAAGTTCAGGGACCCCAATAAATGGTATGAGAGTTAGGTTCTAGATGTAAACATATGTATGCACGAGATGAACCGCGGAGAAAAATCAGATGAAGGTTGATAGCTCTCAAGATGGAAACTCCATGGTAATGCGGGATGTGACGCAATGGAGATCTTGATGGAGTTGGCATCTTCCTGGTTTGAGGAAGATGGACGGATGGATCATCATTGAGGGGAGGCTGCAGTGAGAGTGGGTTTTCGTTTGAGGTGAGATTGTTGAGTATGTGCGAACAAAAAATCTCACATTAACTAGACATGAAATTGGAAATGGACTTAAAAAGTACTTGGGATACTTTTCTTTATAGGTTAACCATTTAGATGAAACCTTAGGGACCCAACAATATTTAACGTGGTTGTCGAGATAACTTAATGGTATATTCACATTTGAATCTATCATTTTGTATAGAGTAAAATTCATCACTCCTAAGTTTATGCATGTAGTTAGTTAATAACGATAATCATTAGATAAATAACATTAGGAAAAAGATTAAATGAGACTCGATTAGTTTGAAAAGTCGCAGGTTATATAAGTGTAATAATTGACTATATTAGTATGGGTTTTATTCTAATTTAGGAGTTGTCTATCTCTCTAAGTTAATTTTTGTTTTGCTGAATAATGAAAAAGGTGAAGCTATCTGAGGAAAACTTGATTAAAGTTTACAAATATTTTGTACTTACACGGTACTTCACATGTCTGCATCATTAAAAATGAAGTTTAGATGGACAAGTTGACCCACCATGCTCAAAAATATATAATATTTACAGCTACCGTACAGCTTCCTAGGCACAAATTTAATATAAACATTATAAATTAACTATAAAATGAAAAACACTTTATTTAATTTGGTAGGGAAATACCTGGCAATAATTTTCCATTATTTATTTCGTACTAACAATCGGAGTAGCAACCTTCATTTTGTCAATATCGAAAACTTTAGGTCTGATCTTCTTAAAAACAAAATACTAATTGCTTTTGCTACCTCTTTATTTTTTTTAATTTTTTTTTTTTGGGTTGAAACTACCACGTTAAATTGACATCCTGTGGTTGTAACTTATAATCATCATCAAAGACTTGAAATTCAATTTGTGCCTTAATAAGCCGTCAAATGGACTAGGCGACACAATTTAGTCTCATTTATGGGCCGTTTTTGGGCTTAAGCATTGAGGACCGTAACATAATTAGGTGATTTGTATGATTTCCTCCAAAAAGACACGTATGGATTATTGTCCTGATGGATTCAATTACTTGATCTCCAACTAGAACCGTTAAAGGTCAACATAATATATTTCGTCAAAATTATCCCTGCCTGGTCTAAAAGTGAATCTATAAGATGCTGTTGTAATCAACATGAGTCAATAGTGGTCTCCAGTGGTCGACGCCGGTCTCCGATAATCGGAGAGTATTTTGATAGATTATTTTCAGTAATCTATCATATTATTATTTTTCTTTCCAACATAAATGGTTGCCCGTCTCCTACTCCGATCACGGGAGAGTATTCTAAGTAGATTACTTTCGGTAAGCTACTTGAATATTCAACAACTGGAGAGTAATCTGATAGAATATCACAAGTAGTCCACAAAATTATTATCATAATCAATATACAAAAAAACATCTGAAAACAATTGGAGCAAAAAGTTTCAAAACAATTATACACAAAAACTTACAAAAAAATTTTGAAAACCTGATGGTGACAAACATTTAAAATTATTAACAATATATACATATACATATATATATATATGTATATCTTAAATCACTCCATATTAATGTAAAATTTACAAACCTAATTGTAAAAAAATACATTCTCAAGGGGAAAAAAAAAAAAAAAAAAATCTTTGAGAGAGAGAGGGAGAGAGAGAGAAACCATCGGAGAGGAGAGACACAGAGAGAAAGAGAAGTCAAATTTTCTTTTACCAAGGCATTTACGTGTTAGTGTAACTATGAGGGTATCAGTATTTTTACCAGACTTTTAAACAAGTCAAAGGAAGTGGGAAAAGAAAAAAAATCAAAAGCCAAATTTTCAAGCTAGTATTAGGAGGGGAGAAAAATCAAGAGCTTTTATATTTGAAAGGATGTTTTCACAATTTTCTTATCACATTTGACAAGTAAAATAAATGGAGATATTTGAAAATATATATGTTTATAACCGATGGGTATAAAAATAAATTTGATATCTATAGACTTAAATAGGTTAGCACGATTAAACACATAGGCCGGTACGATACTTATTTATAATTATAAGATAATTGATCATATCGGGTCAATAAATGGGAATTTGTGAACTCGCATGACATGATATAAATAAATAATGAGTCATACTAGGCAGATCACGACAACATAATTATAGCCATACCAGGCTACACAGTTTATTTGACAACTCTATCCAAAACCTTTTACAACAGGTGACATGATATTAAAGGGTGCCTTGTTTTAAGAATGACAACGGGACGGGTTCGGAGTGGGGTAGTCTTCTTATCATATCTGCCCCATAACTTGTTTAAGTTGATGAGGATGGGATAAGTTTTTTCCGTCGCGTGTTCGGGGTTTGGGGTACCCGCAAAGTACCTCCATTTACCCTATTAGTTATTTTCATAGTCTAAAAATTAACATAAATAGATATAAGACTTTAAATTAAAATATATAAAATCATAGTTTTCGATTTGTCATATGTACAATATGTTAAAATTAATAATTAAAATAATATACGTCATAAAACATCATATATAATATCTTTCATATAAAAACAATACATAATTAAACGGGACGGGACAAGACGAGTAAACTGGGAAAGGGTCGAGGACACCTAAACCCATTCCTGCTCTATAATCCACTACAGTTTAAACTTTTAACCCTTTTATAATTCAAACCCGCTTAGATTAGGTTTTCCCCACCCCATTTAAGACGGGTCTCTGCAAGTTAATGGTTAACAAGAAAAATTATCATCCATACTTGTTTTCTAATTTGTACAACATGCATAAACCGAAAACTTTTCTCGATGTTGTTATTTTCTCCCTTTCAAAGCCTATTTTCACTAGAGTTTGCATGTTTTGAATTGATAAATTTACGAAAAGTAATTTGTAGCAAATAACAAATTTTGTAGGTAATTTTGAAGTTTTTTTTTTTTTTTTTTTTTTTTTTTTTTTTTTTTTTTTTTTTTTTTTTGTAAATCCTTGGATTTTCAAGAAAATCCTTGAATTTTCTAGTAAATTCTTGGATTTTTCTAAAAAAGAATGGTTTTACGATTAACTTTTAATAACAAATTTATGTGCATAGTTTCATGTTAATAAATTCAAAATTTTCTGGTAAAATATTGGATTTCTTAGATTTTCATAGTTTTCTTTAATTCAAAACTACTTTTCACTATTTACATTTCCAAATATCTACTGTAAATTCATACTTTAAAAGTTGATAACTTTCTCATTTTAAATCAAAATGAGATGATTTTTGTGTCAAAAAGCTCACAACGACGAGAAAAACAAAACAAGATCCATTTTGCATATTTTTTTTAACACATTTAAAATTTTTACACTATTTTCTATATCACAACACACATTTCCAATCCAACCTCCAAAATTCCGTCTCCAACCCAACCTCAAAAACTCCGTCTCCAACCGTCCCCCGGCCCTATTTTTAAAATTTTATGCCATAATTTACTATTATTTTCTTAAAAAATGGCATTTTGCTTATTCTCCACTTACGAGATTTATCAGCGAAAATTGGATACGAGATTTTCTACCATATAAATTTCTTCCAGAACCTTTGTGAAGACATGGTTGCCTTCAATGGTTTAAATTGAGATAAATTTGTAGTCCAATAAGTGAACGACAAGTACTTTTGAAGATTCTAAAAATATACGACATGTTGCTTTATTCTTGTAACTTAAATGCTGCTTAATCTGCCTATTAACTTGAGATAATGGCATGTTTTGCTTTGGAAGTGGTTGCTTGTCCAAGTATTCACAAGAGTTCTTACCTTCCAAAAAAACAAAAGGTCCATTTGATATGGTTTTTACTTATTGTTTTAAGTATTTGATGATAATTTTAACTTTCTCATAGTTATTTTTTGGCTGCATTATTTAGCAACATTTGGAAACATATTTAAAAAAAAAAAATTTGTACCAGTTTATTATTTTTTTTAAGCATAGTTTGTGGCTTTAAGTAATGGAAGTCATTCGATCTAAAACCACAGAAGAATAGTTTTTTGATCAAAGAAACTAGTTGTCCTGTTAGTTTACCAATTCTCCCAAAAGCTTAAGCTGTTAGGAGGTGGGTTAATAATAGTTTTATATTTTAACACTCCCCCTCACGTGCAGGCCAGACAATGGGCAAACGTGCGGACAAATATTAATTTGAAAACCCAACACAAATTATAAGAAACCCGAAACATATTATAGGCCCAACACGCAATTATAATAAAGGGGGTTAAATAGTGCAATTACAGGGGTTTGAACTCAGAATCTCCTGCTCTGATACCATGTTAGTTTATCAATTCTCCCAAAGCTTAAGTTGTTAGGAGGTGGCCTAACAATAGTTTTATATTTCAACATGTCCAAAAACTAATTTTGAGAGTGCTTAGACGGATGACTTCTAGAAGGACTTATAGAACTCAAGTCAAAGCATAAAATCACAGGTCTTTCTTTTTTTTTTTTTAGCTTTTACTTATTAATGGCTATTTTGTACAATACTCTTTAGACTTTTTGAACTTTGTAGTTTAGTTGCTAACGTGTTTTTTTTTTTTTTTTTTTTTTGACAATAGATCCCTGAGTTTAAAAGTTCATTTTTGCTCCGAACAAATGTAGAAGGTTTTTTTTTGCATGTGCTTGCCCAAGAAGGGCATTACTGTTCATTTTTGCTTACATTTGATATTAATTCCTTTCAGAGTTTAGGTTTAAGTTTAGGTTCGAGTTATAATTGAATTACAAGTTCTCAAACAAGTTGTTTTGAAATTAAATAAAAATGACCAATACTGCTTTTCTTGGGCTATCATGTGCCAAAAAAAAAATAAAAAAAATAAAACTAACTGAGTATAAATAACTGACAGTATAAAAAAAAATTAGTTCAGGGGTTATTTGTCAAAAAACAAAGTCTAGAGGATAAAATTATCAACTTCAAGAAATTCAAGGGGTATATGTGAAAAAGAAGGCTATGTTTTAAACAATAGAAAAAAGAGAAATTTATATAAATACGTTATGTATTTTGAGTTCATTCAGATAATACTATAAATTTCGTACTTCATCAAATATATAACGATATATTGTAGGTGTTTTGATCCCATAAAAGGTATGAACGTTCAATTTCGACTAATCAAATAATGAAAATTCCCCTCACAGGAAAAAAAAAAAAAATTTTAAAAATCCAATTTAAAAAACAACACACGCATATAAACTTTTTTTTCTTTGAGATAATTTTTTTTTTGGGCTATTGAAAAAAGTTTCCCTTCGTATTTTTCAATTCGTTTCTTTGTTTTTCTTTGAGGATATTTTTGTCACTATCCTAGTCAACAGAAAGGTGATCTTTTTATAATGTGGATTTTGCACGCACTAAAAACGTCTTGATGCATATTTGACGAGGTTAAAAGGTCGATGGTTTACTTTTTAAAAACTTAAAATACAGAAAATACTTATAATTTCCCAAAAAAAATAATAAAAGCTATGACTTTTCTTCAATGTTTCGAATAATTATTTTATATTTATAACTTGAGGGAACAAAAACGATATTTAAATTTACTAACGAGTATCAAGAATATTATAATTAGGTTTATAAAATATTATAAACTTCTAATGTAAATTTTGAAGTATTTATTAAAAATCTACTTTTTTTTTTTTTAAAGTTTAAATATAACAGGATATGATGGATCGTTTTTCGTAGATCAAGTAAGCTAGAAGGCTACCTTGTCCGAAATTTATTCCGTAATCATCCCTATTTATATGGAAACAGTTGTTTACAAAAATATTTGAATGAATTTTTGGAAGAAATTTTATTTTTAAAAATGTTTCCGCAAATTTTTATTTATTACTGAATTTGTTTTGTAAAAGAAGTAAAAGAAGAAGTAAAAAAAGATTTAATGGCCAGGAACCATTTATTTTACAGAAAAGCTTAAGAGAAAAAAATAAAAAATAAAAGATTTCTCAATTGCTACAAGAGTTTACACTTATGGCTTACCAGACATTCGGTGACCAAAAATTATTTGATAGCTAAAAACCACCTTTGGCAATCAAAATTTGGTAGAAGAAACATATAATCTTTAGCAAAACATTCGGCTACCACATTTGATTGTCAAAAATAGAGATTCCACAACCAAATAAATTTTCGTCACTATTATTGTAGTGCATAAAATATGGTACGCGTCGAAAACATTTCGGGACTAAGAATGAATTGGTAGCTACATACAATTATCTTAGGGTCAAATTTTATAGAAAACATGTCGTATAAAAAAACGACACGTCATACTTTTTGAACACGACATGTCGTATATCTGAAGAACAAAACACGACATGTCGTATTTTAGGGAAATAACGGCATGTCGTTTGTGGAAGAAACCATCAAAAATCATATCACCAAAACGCAATTCTGTTGAACTCTCTCTCTCTCTCTCTCTCTCTCTGTGAGAAGTGAAAGCCAGAGCGAGAAAGAAGAAGAAGAAAAAGAGGAATCAGGGCTTCAACTGTAAATAACGGAACCAATTCGAGCCGTTGGATCGCCGAGAAGTGCGGGCGACCGTCGGATCCGGAGGTGAATTGCCGAGATCCGGATGACGGATTCGAATCTGGAGTTGCAGGAATCGGGGTGGGAAGAGCTGAGGAGGGAGGCGAGGAAGATCGAAGGCGATCTCGACGTCAAGCTCTCTTCTTACGCCAAGCTCGGCGCTAGATTTACCCAAGGAGGTTCGCTTTTTCTTCTCAATTTCTCTGTTTCTTCGTTTTTTTTTTATTTGTGTTGCATTGCACTTGGAATTTGATGAATTCTGATTTCGAAATGTGAGGATTTGAGCTTGAATCTGTGGGAATTGAAGTAGCCTGATTGAAGGGAGATAGGATTTTTTTTTTTTTTGGTAGGAGGAGATTTGGATAGACGGATTGGGACATTTTGATGAAATACGACGGAATTGCAGTTATTTGATTTACATTTTGCTTGTTCTGAGATAAGTTTCATGGTTTTTTTAGAAGATTTTAATTGTTTTTTTTACACAAAATTGTGCTTGTTTACCTAAGGAAGGATCGCATTTTTTGTCTTTGTTATGAATTTCTATGTTTCTCTGTTTTCTGTACTGCATTTTGGATGCCAAAGGTGTAGAGTTGTTTAATCGGTCGAACGGTGAGGGATTTGGTGAAATATAGTATTTGAGAGTGAATCTGTGTCTGTGAGAGAGAAGTATTTGGATTGACGGAGTGCCAAAAAATGGCAGAATTGCAGTGATTTGATCTGCATTTTGCTATTGTGAGACTAGTTTTTTGTACTTATTTTAGAAGGATTTGTTAAAATTGAGCTTTTTTGGGGGGGAAATGAAAGGTTGATAGATGAGATCGTTTGGATTTTGTGATGAGAAAGGTTTTGGAATCAGGTTATGTGGATACCGGATCGCCAACCGTTGGGTCGAGCAGGTCGTGGAAGTCCATGGAAATGGAAATCCAATCGTTGCTTGAGAAGCTTTTGGATATAAATGATTCAATGAGTCGATGTGCTGCTTCTGCTACACCAGCTACTTCCGTCACTCAGAAACTGGCAAGGCATAGAGACATACTTCACGAATATACCCAGGTTTCTGGTTTTTCTTCAACTGTAGCATTTGCCACTGCATATTCCACGAAGAAAAAACTATATCATAAGTGGAATTTACATGGTTCCTTATTATTATTTTTTTTTGCATCAAGTGTAGAATCTATACATGAGATTTCATTTCATATATGTTTTTAGTGCTATGATGACTTTGGTTGAATTTCATTAAAATATATTTGTCTCTAGATCATCAAATTATTCTACTTCTTACCCGGCTTTTATGACAAATTTACTACGATGTTTCTTTTCCTGACGGAGGCATTAGTCGATTCGACGTTTTTATATTAGTGCTGTTAGTATGCATATGAATACTTATTTTTTTCTTAAATTGTTACCTCTAATATGCTTGTAACTCTACTCCGAGAATTGACATTTTGAGTATGAATAATCTTATTCAGCTTTATATTGGATGAGATATATGAAGAAGTTTTTTAAACCTGTGAAAGGAGTGGATCTGATGCCGGCCATGTTGGAAAACAAATTGCATTGCAATTAGGAATCATATTTTCTTAGTTTGAAGAAACTTTTTCGAGTATGAAACATGGGCTCAATTTCATAATTTCAGGCCATAAATCAAAATAAGATAATTTTGCATTTTAAGAAAGTTTTTTTTTTTTGTAAAAATGTGATCCAAGAAAGTCAAATTTTGTATTCACTTAATCTTTCGCTCACATACTACTTGGCTTCCTTTTAATTTTTTTAACTGTTCTTTCTTTGTGATACCTGAAACTATTTAGTTACCCAATCTAATTTATAGCTTTCGGTTCTGTTTCGGATAATTTAACCACAAATATATTATTCCTATCAATATATAAGGAGAGGGATTTTATTATTATTAGTAGTATTTTTTGAGAGTTAGAGTGTTTACTTCTGTATTTTCCAATTTTCTCGGTATCCTGTGGGATCGTCAAGTAATTGATGCCTATTTTCTTGGCATTCAAGAGTGAATCGCCAGGATAGCAGATGCCCTGTAGTTTGGTATTCTAAGTGATTTAACGGATTCTAGGAGGAAATATTATTTTTCCTTGATAAGTCTCACTCTCGCTCCATCAGTGCTAGCACTTGAACGAATATTTAGCTGCTTCCTAGAGAAACATGCACTCTGATAAGGTACCTTTCTTCGAGTGCTTAATATGGTTTAAATAGCAAGGACAGGGTGTAACACTGATGCAAATTTTAAGACTCTTTATTGAATAAATTCTTTCAATTAGGATTACCAGATTCTCATTATCAGTTCCTGTACATTTTACATTCCAATTCTTTCCTTGACCTTGATCTATTTATTGCTGTCATGAGAGTATTTATCACTCCTGCATATTATATTTCTTCAGGAATTTAGACGAATCAAGGGAAATATAAACTCAATGAGGGAACACGCGGAGCTTCTGAGTTCAGTCAGGGACGACATTAGTGAGTATAAGGTGAGAGACCTCTGAATTGTCTTAATCTTATAGCTTAACATAATTGTCAAACTTCATATTGCTCGAACATTTTACGTTATGGTTACTCACGGAATTATATTTTATGCCTTTACGCAGGCATCTGGGAGTATGTCTCCAAGAATGCAGTTACTAAGGGAGAGAGCCGCTATCCATGGAAGTATATCGCATGTAAGCTAAAATGCTGTTGAGTAGCCATTACTTTAGGTGTGATGTTTTCTGCATACAATTTCCATACATGCTTTCGAGATAGAAAATGACATGGAATGCTTGAGGTGTCTGAGCAGAAATTCAGGAACTGGTACAATACGACGTAATAATCCATTGGTTTGTTTTTGAGGTTTTCGGGTTTTCACTTCTATGCAGATAGACGATGTGATTAGTCAGGCTCAAACAACAAGGGCAGTCTTGGGCTCTCAAAGGACTTTATTTGGAGATGTTCAAGGGAAAGTGAAGCTTTTAAGTGACAAGTTTCCCATCATCCGTGGCCTACTTGGTACTTTGTTCACGAAGCAACTACTTAACCGAATTTGGTTTCTTGATATGACATGTTACTAAAATCGTTCCCAACCTTTGCAGGTTCGATTAGAAGGCGGCGATCAAGAGACACTCTTATTCTGTCCGCAGTAATTGCAGCTTGTACCCTGTTTCTTATCATCTATTGGCTATCAAAATAGTTAGAAATGCGATTTATCCATAAAGAAAAATTATACATAACCTGGTGGTGCCCTTGGGGAATTTTGCTTCTATTTTGTTAGAACAAATCAAATTTTACTGTTTTTAAGAAGTTTGTGGTACCATTTTGTGGTGCCATTGCCCATAAAATCTAGTAACTACTTTGTTTCCATTTTCAAAACTCTCTGCATAATATCTTTTTTTCCTTTTTTTTTTTTTTTTTGAAAAAAAGAAAAGAACTTCTCTGTTAGTTTGCATCTTTCAAAAAAAATAAAACTAGCAAGGATGTGATCAATTTGGAACTTGGCTCAAACTCCAAAAAAAACAATAAACAAAATAAAAAAGTGACCACAGGATATGAACAACAAAAACTCTGCTGTGGAACTGAACAATATTATCATATTCATAAAATGAGAAATTAGGCACTAGACCCTGCCTACACGATAGCGCCAATGAGGAGGTCACAGGGTAAGTTTGAGTCTTGGAGACACAAATATATACACACATGGGGTTGAAATGTCTCGAACGGAGTACCGTATATGTGCGGTATTTGTAACCCTTTATTTAGAAATTTGTAACTATTAATTGATTTATACGTAATTTCTTATTTAAAATCATGATATTATTTAGATATTGATACAAAAGATAAATACAAAATGTACAAACCCATTGAAGGTGAGTTAGTAGAACATAATCATCTTCAACGAATTCGTCACCCACTAGGTCATCTCAAGGATTATATTTTGTAATCATATTTCACTCTTAACTGATTTTCCGCTAGCAAATTATTTTTGTTTGTCCCATCTAAGTCATTCTCATCGTGCCTTTCTAACAAATATCATTGAAAATCAAGAACCAATATCTTATTCTCAAGCCATGAAGCCTGCCGAATGGCGTGATGCCATAGCCAAAGAAATTCAGGCCCTTGAATTAAACAACACTTAGTCTTTATGTTCACTTCCCAAAGAAAAATCACCCATTGGTTGTAAATAGGTCTACAAAATTAAATATCGATTCGATGGTTCTATTGAGAGATATAAAGCTCGCTTAGTTGCCAAAGGTTAAACTCAAGTTGAAGGAATCGATTACCATGATACCTTCGCACCTGTGGCCAAACTAGTTACTGTTCGTCTCCTTCTTTCCATTGCTACCATTTAAAATTGGTCACTACACCAACTTGATGTCAACAATGCATTTCTCGAAGGAGATCTCAATGAAGAAGCTTATATGAAACTTCCCCTTTTGATTCTCTAGTAAGAGGGAGACTCGTGTATGCAAATTAAATAAATCTATCTATGGTCTTAAACAGGCTTCTCACCAATGGTTCTCTCTAAATTCTCAACCACTCTTATTAGCCGAGGTTTTTGTCAATCTATTTCAGAATATTGTTTTTTAACATATTCATATCAGACTTCTATTTTTGTTCTCGTTTATGTTGTTGATATTATTATCATTGGAAACAATGACGACGCCATCTCTGACATCAAACAATTTCTTGCTCAATTTTTCTCCATAAAAGATCTTGGCAATCTTCGGTATTTTTTAGGTATTGAACTCTCTCGCTTTAAACAAGGAACTTTTCTATGTCAACAAAATATACTCTTGACATCTTATTTGATTTTGGTATGACTGGTTCTCGACCATCTGATTTTCCTATGGGAAAACATCTTCGTTTATGACCAAAAGATGGTACTCCCTTTCCTGATTCGGCAATTTATCGTTGACTAATGGGACGTCTTTTATACCTCACTATAACAAGACCTAATATTCAATATTTAGTAAACAAAAAACAAAAATAAAGCAGAAAAAAAAGTAAAAAATCTTTAAACTCAAAAGAACGGGAAAAAACTAACCCTAACAAAAACATTATAACAAAATAAAATATTATCCCATCTTCTCCTTTTTTTACTGTTTTTTTTTTAAATATTTTTTATCAGGTTATATACATGCAAAAACTTAAAAAAAATGATTTTTAAAATATAAAACAAAACAAATAAAAAAGAAAAAAAAACTTGCACGCAGAATCTTTAAAAAAAAAAAGGGGATCTTTAAAAAATAGAACAAAAGAAACAAAAAAGACGAAAAAAAATTTCGAAATAAAGATAAAAAATTTAAAGTAAAAAATTGTTTAAAAAAAATAAAGTGAGTAAAAACACAATATAAAAATAGAACAAAATCTAATGTCTAAATTTAACGAGTAGTCACAACACATAAGAAAACAAGATAAAAAATGGATCTTACTTTTTTTTTTTTTTGGTTAAAAAAAATCTGATAGTTATCCCGTTATTTATCATTTTTTAAATTCACGTAAGTAGAGATCTTAATTTTATGTGCATTCTTTTTGCTTATAGATTCCCCTAGAGGGCCACGAGAGCCGTCGGTGGAGAAAGTGGGAGCCTATATATAGCTTCATTAGATATACATATACATATATGTATATGTGTATATATATATATATATAGACATTGTTATAGCTTAATTCAGTGCGACAGTGAAGCTGCACTCCACACGCCCACACCTCCCCAAGTCCCACACCCTAACACACACCTTTCTCTGTTTTGACATGCCAGTCAACATAACATCCCTCTTTTAATTAATTATCAACTTTATTGGACTTCTACCCCTTTACAGATCAGATAGATCCCCTTTTGGAGGGAGCTCTACCACTTCCCTTATCTGTTCTTGTGTTTGTTTATATTTTTTTCATGTATATATGCCAATTAATACCATCCTCTATATTATAGCCATATATACATTTCGTTTTATCATTAAAGGCATATATATGTATAACGCTTTATTAGACTTATTGGGCGTTCTGAAAGCAGGTTTTGGCTTTTTAGATCTAAAAATTGGTTTTGAAAGTGTTTCTATGATTTGTTAAAAGAATAACTCTCCAAAAGAGCTTCTAATCAAAACCAGAAGATATGGGGACTTTTAAAAAATGCCATAAATTGAAGCCTTAGATTGATTTTTGCCACAAGAAAAAAACTATTGCAAAAACAATCATGAGATGTAGTTATCATATTATAATTGCTTATTTTAAATTACCGACTATACACGTAAGTTACTATTTATTATCCATAATGACACTGACCAATCGATGATTCCTGATTGGTTATCATCTGGTATCTAACGTGATACCGATTGTTGACTGTCACTTCCAATACGATATCAGTAACCACCACCTCCAGCGGGATATATGATGAGAACAAAGGGAAATGATGAGGAATACCACAAAATTTGACACGGGATCTCTTTTTGTTGAAACTAATTGGTTATCAGAAAAAAAATCCATGATCAAAGCCAACTTTCCTAAAAATATAATTGAATATACCAAAATGCTCCCAAAAGTGCCTAGGGTTTTTTTCCTCCAAAACTAGTATACATGAACTAAGGCACCGGAGCTCCACTCTTGCAATAGATCCGTGCACGGCGGATCCTCTAGCCATGGCAAACATTGCATTGCTTTGAGGAGCTCCAGCAAGACTTGCACTTGCAGTGCCGCGACCAATATGGTGACGAGATCTTGGACATCAACGTGATTCCTATTCAATCTATATGGTTGTTGCTCCATCGCCGAAGACTTGAAGTTTAATCGACAGGACAGCATCCTGTAGCTTGTTGCCAAGATCCCCTTGTTGGTACCACTATCAAGCAATGGCAGATCATAGATTTGCTTTTAGATTTTGCGGTGATGAAGTTACATCGAGAAGTTGGCGTGCGGAAGATTAGATACCATGTGCTAGAGCAAGGAGACCGACAATCACTTTTTTTTTTTTTTAAATGAATCTACTAGTTATTTTATTTTATTTTATTTTTGTGGGGGTTTTTTGTTTTTTTTATAAATATTTTGCGAGTTTTTTTTTGCACATTTTTCTTTTTTGTGAATTTGGTTGAACTTTAGTGATTTAAAGTGCTTGAATGAGGAAATCTTGTAGATATATGTTGGCTGTAACCAACCAGTATCATGGTGGTTATCTATTGGTATCACAGTGGAGATCGACGATTACCAACTGGTATCATATTGGTACTTTTACGATTAGTAGCTACCAATCAGCTGGTATCACGGTGGCTACCAATAATTACTACTCAGTATCATAGTGGTTATCAGTTAAAAACCTTCCTCGGAGGTTATAGGTCTGTAATTAAAGAATAAATTTGATACACTAAATGTAATGAGATAACATAGTGGATATTTTCTAAAATAGTTTTTGTTGTGTGGCATCACTCGATCCAAGGCATGAATATGTTGTATTCCTAAAAAAAAAAAAAAAAAAAATCTAAAAATCCACAAAACAGTAGATATTGCAACAGCTTTCTTAGCTTCTGTTGACGTTGGAATTGCCGTAGTATTGGAAGGTTTGAAAAGATAGTGAGTTAAAAAAAAAAAAAAAACCCAGAGAGAAAGGGCGCTCTAAGTACTCACGGGATTAAATTAACTCAGATGAGATGCATTCTTACAAGAAAAAAAAAAAAAAAAAAAAAAAAAAAAAAAAACAAACAAACAAACAAAAAGAGAGAGAAGGTGAGACGCGTGTGGTCAATGCCTCGGCGGTAAAAAATATATATGGGTATATATATATATATATGGGGTGGGGATGATCTCTAGTCATTGTCAGGTACGATCTCAGTGCATGACTTTTCTGCAAATTGTTGTAGCTCGTTACAATGCAATGTAGACATGATAAACGACAAATCAACAATCCTCTCACCGGCGCTTTTCTCTCTCTCTCTCTCTCTCTCTCTCTCTATTATTATTCTATATATGGATTGAGCTCACTTGTTCTCCTCGCTAAGAGTCACTCCACCGTGTTAGTTGGGATGCATGGACATTTTATTAGAGATTCATTATCTGAATATGTCAACCTCTATTTTTATAATTCTTTTTTCTAATTAAAAAAAAAAAACTTTATAATTAGCACTTATTTGGAATAAAGGTTTCGACTCAAGTTTTTCATTTTAGTTTTTATATTTTTTTTTTAAGATAACAAAAATTATAACTAATTTTTTGAAAAATCAACCAACTCCAACCTCAAAATTTCATTTCAAACATTTTTTCAAAACCCAAGTTTAGTCTTTATTTTTTTTAATCATAGTTAGTGACAAGAAATTGCTATTCAATGCGTTTGTTTGTTTCCTTAGTATCAAATTCGAGTGTGGACCCAAAACATTTCTCTACTTAATTGTACCATGGAGAACATTTCGATAGTTTGATGTACGCTTTTCATACGTATATATTCAAAATTTTGAACATGTTTATAATGGATTAAACGTAGCATGGTGCGAGTATACATGAATTCGGACACGGATACAAAAGTACATATACCATGAAATACGAGAGTGTTTTCGAAGTCAATTTATAGGAAAAAGAAACTAGGAAGAAATTTTTTATTTAATAATTTTTTTAAGGGAATTATTGACCTCCTACTATGTATCACTAGAGCTATTATATATTATGTGCCATATTATTTTAATACAGGCACTTATAGATCAAACATATTTTAACGTAAACACTCATAAATAATGTTAAAAAATCAATCAAACAGTTAAAAAAAATTCTACCGAAAATGCAAAATAAGAGGTCATATTATAAAAGTTTCCAATTGAAGCTAAAGCTGATTTCGTTATTTTCTCATGCCCTTATGACCATTATCACCGGTCCTTTGATCATTATACATCTTTTATCAGGGAACAATTATTAGGAAACAATTATTAATTTGAATTCAATTTGGGGTTGAGGTTGTTGATCATCAAAGTAATTTTAGTTTTTGAGTGGAATATGTTTTGTGGGAGGAAAAAAAAAAAAAAAAAAACTAATCAAAAGTTCTTTTTTGGGAATACTACTCTTGGTAAATACAAATTAATTCTCAATTAAAAAAAAAAATTTGCTAAAGATATTGTCTAGCTAGGTTAAATTTCTTGGCACCAGTAAAGAAAAAATAACATCCGTGACATATATTCACACATGTAATTTCTTTTATTGGTGAATACACATTCCCCGACTAAAACGTGTTCATTAGAAATGCTCGGGCTTTACAGGCAGAGGAATACCGCCATGGTACCGTCGAGATAATGTTATCCGGCAAAAAGCTGGCTTTCCCCGGCGAGAATTTTCATTGGGAAAGCCTCATTTTTAGTAGGGTCGGTTCTTAATTTCACAGCCAAGTACTTAAAATAAAAAAATAATAATAAAAAAAGGGGGGAAGACCCTAGCTCATAGTTCATGACATCTCAATTATTAAATTACATGAACCAAATAAAGTATAAGGAGCGAAGTGTTGAGGAAAATATGGACAACTCCTGCCTGTTCAATTATTTTCGATGTGTCATTATATTCTTAACATGAAGCACCCATAGCTGTTGAAGTGGAAGTCCTATATAACTAGGATAAGTCTATTTTTAGGCAAAAAAGAAAAAATGATTAGTCTATTTCATTACTCACATTGAGTGCCTCAAGTTCCTTTCCACATGCAACTCGTGGTTGCTTTGACCAACAGACACCTTCATTAAAGATTTATTCAAATCCTTGACGATTTTTTTTTTTTTTTTTTTTTTTTTTTTTTTGGGGAGCTTTTGTCGAACTTTAGCATCTTGTTTCTTACCTAACTATACAGTAAATAATATGAGGATGCTCCTTTGTTTCAATATTAAAAGAAAAAAACAAAAACAAAAACAAAAACTTCTACTATAAATCTACTCAAAGTAGTGATGACTCCATATCAAACAAAAATTTATTAACTTCGTTTGGAGGGTTTTGGTGATTGTATTTAGACAATTGTAAATAAGGGATGTTTGGAACACCGGTTGGAACGAAAATTTTCCAAACTTTTTTTTGTCTTTTCTGAAAAGTCGACAAAAAATTTAACTAATTTTTCAAAAGTCAAATAACTTGAACCAAAAATTTAGTTCCAACCGGTAAACCAAACACAAGCTCAAACTAAAGTCAATAACTTTATTACAAGTTGAAAATAAAATGATTCTTGTGTCTAAATGGTCTTAGCAATGAGAGGAACGGAACATGATTTGTATTGCTATTTTCTTTCACAACACATTTAAAGTTTTTACGATATCTAAATATAGTAGTTCATTTTCAATTACATTTTAACCAAACACACATTTTCAAATGTTTACTCATTTCCAATAAAATAAAATTAAAAAACTCAAAAACTACAGTGTTCGAAACTAGTTTGTATCTTTTTTGATTTCATATCCCTAATTTTTATTTTTTAAAATGAGTCTGACTGGGTTTTAAAAAAACAAACAAACAAATATCTCCTATTGGACCACCTAGGAGTCAAGGTGAATAATTTGCAACACTACCTCAAAATTTGAAGGATGAAATTGTAGTTCCCTTAAAAAGGTTGGCTTTTTAATAATCGAAAGGTTGTGGTTACTTTTTTAAAGCGAGAAAGAGGTAAATAGTTTTTTTCAGAAAATATATGATAAATAGCATATTTTTTAAAAAAAATTAAGATAATTACCATATTCATGATAAATTATTTATTTAGAAAGTATGTTTATGAAAAAATTAAATTTTAAGTATTCTCATAAACATAGTATTTATTATAAATATGTTATTTAACTAAAATATTTTGTTTGAAGAGGGCTATCTAAAATATTTTTTTTAAATGCTATTTTTCACAAATATATATTTAAAGAATAGCCTATTTGCTGTTATTTCTGCTTTTCTAATTACTTATGAATAATGTATGTCAGGTCTAAAGTTGTAAAAATAACAAGACAATTTTTTTTGGGTGAAAAATAATATCTAGTTTTTTCTTAACCAACTATATATATATATATATATATATCTACTATATTATTTTTTAAAGGACTATCTAGTTATTTTTGTACTCTTAGAAGTTTTTTGGATTTTATTAGTATAAACCATTAATACGTCAAATAAATGTTATAAAGCATTAAGGCCATCTCCAACCCATTTACTCTATTTTAGAGTACAAAAACTCTAAAATAAAGTATCTGTCACTTCAAATACTATTTTGTCTCCAACCCATTTACTCTATATCATACTCTAAAAGGAATATTCTATTTATATTCTTTTTTAAAATCATTTAGATATTATTTTATATTTATTTCCTATAATCTTTGTATTTTACAAATTATGCCCCAATACAATCTTTTTAACATATTAATCCGTTGATTGTTTTTATTTTTACGAATAATCTTTAAAATAGAAAGTTATATCAAATAACCAAAACACTATAAATTTAGTGCGATTATCAAAAACAACTTAATATAGAGTGAAAAGAAAACTATATGACTTTCTTAATTTATGTAAAACTTGTATGTTGATTTACTATCTTACAAAATTTATTCAAAATAATAAAATAAAAAAAGGTATAAAAAAATAAATATAGCTTTAAGATTTAAACATACAAATACTTTACATATAGAAAAATGGGTAATTTTCAAAGAAAAATTAGGTTAAGGATAACTTTATAATTTTTATTTTTATTTAAATATTAGTTTAAAATTTAATTAAAAATTAAAAAAAAAAAAGAAAAAAAGAAAAAGTAGTTTAGAGTATGAACAGTGATACTTCAAATATGAAGTATACTGTTCATACTCTATATTTGAAGTTCCATATAGAGTGTGCATTGGAGTAGCTTCATATTCCAAATTAGTGCAAAACTCTATTTTAGAGTGTGCATTGGAGTTGGTCTAATAAGGGCAAAAATTGGAAAATCAAAATTGAAGGAAATCTAGTTTTTCAATAAAGAGATCATAGTCTGATTTGTTTAATGTAGATTAAGGACAAATTGATCCTTAAACCCAACTAAACAGAAATAGAATAAGCCAGAGAAGAAGAACATTGACTCTAATTATCGTTAAAAAAATTAAATTAATCCCAACATTTAATTGTCAACATTATTAATGTAGGGAATGATATTAATATATATATGTTGTTTATTATAAGATAATTCGTCGATCTGTTGCTAACTGTAACAAGTTTTGAGTCCTACTCTGGACAAACCGACATGTTGCATGATTAATAATTTAAGTTATAAACCAATCTAGCTAGTATACGAAGTAACATAATTCGAAACTGAGTAGCGAGTAGGCCAGTGGAATTAATGGTTATGTGTTATCCTTTACTTTTTGAAAAAAAAAATGATTTTGCTCTGAATGTGTTATACTTTAATTAGAGTCATTTGTTATCCTTTATATAAAAAGATCTTTTTTTTTTTTCTCTCTCTCTCTTTATCAAACTTTTCTTTTTAGTTGTGGAAACAAAAAATTCGATGTTTTCAAAATTTTGGAAACAAAAATTGTAGGAATTTGTGATCACTAGTCAAGCTAAGTTTAGTACGAGAATGGGATCGGCACTAGGATTGGACCGAGAGGTCGGGGTCACTCTGTCTCAACACACTCATTCTCTCTCATCACATTCACTCATAACTTTCTCTCTCCTCATTCTCCCACCTCATTTTGCTTTCCTCAGTCTCACTCGTCACTCTTTCTTATCACTTTCATTGTTTTCGTATTCTCTCATAATTTTCTCTCTCCTCATTCTCTCTCATCACTATCTCTTACTTCAACTTCTTTCGTCACTTTCTTTCTCCTCATTATCTCTCTCATTAGAGAATGAGGGGAGAGACTGACGTGTTCAGTATGACGAGCCAGGACTTGCACTATGATTGGGTAGGAACTATCGGGTTTGGGCTAGAGAGGTTGGTTACCCGTGCTAAGGTCGAGTCGTGACTCGCACCATATCGTTCCGACGTCCGGTTCAACGACAGGGTTGAGCCAACGAGCTGGGAACCGTTGTTGGGGTCGGGTAAACAAACCATGATTTGAACAATATGGCCGATGGTCCGAGACCCGCGCGCTGCGGTCGGACAGCCTTGACCAACATTTCCGTCGAGATGACAAGTTGGGAACAGATGACGCAATCAGTTAGATGGGTTAAGATATTTGACGGAGTCGGGTCGAAAGCCGATGCCGCAATAAGTCAGGCCGGAAGGGACATGCGTCGTTGGAGATACTTGTACAGGTCAAAATGACATTGCAGTTGGAGATAATGAGCTGCGAATCGACAGCATGGTCGGTATTATGGGCCGAGACCGATGTTACGATCGAGACAAGGCGATAGGAGCCAAAATAGGGTCGGGTTGAGGTGTGGGACACATTACGATCGTGCCGCCGAGGAGGGACCCACACATTTATCATTTTGACGGGTCGGGACATACACAATACACTGGAATCGGATAACATCGAGTTGACAGGAAAGTGGGGAGAGAGAATGAGGAGAGAGAGAGTGATGAGAGAGAACAAAGAGAGATAAAGTAATGAGAAAGCAAGTGATAAAAAGGAGTGATGAGAGAAAGAAAGTGTGGAGAGAGAATGAGGAGAGCGAGAAAGTGATGAGAAAGAATGAGAGAGCAAGTGAGGAGAGAGAATGATGACAGCAAGAGAGTATGTGAAAGAGTGATTTTTTTATTTACATATATGTCTAATTAGAAGTCTTTGTATTAAAAAATGTCCAAAAGTTTCTTTATTTTTGAACAAATTTTATTTTGCTCGCTGAACTTTGGTGCTCTTACAACTAAACTATATGAATTTTGAAATTTGGTATAAACTCTTCGAATTATGAAATGCTATCATTTTTACTTCTTCTGTAAGTTAGATGGATAAAATTGCTAACATGACAACAACTAAAGTGTAATTGAATAAAGACAAACTTTATTTTTACCCCCTGAACTTCAATATTCTTGTAACTTTACCCCCGGATGTTAAAAATCGATATTTAAACCCCTCAAACTTAAACAGTTAGCAATAATGCCACTCAAATAATAATAAAGGAACTTGTATGTTACATCTCTTGAATTTTGATAGATTTTTAAGATTATTTTTATATTTATAAAGATTTTAATTTAAATTTAACATTTTTATTATATTAGTGCCATTTCAGTTTTAAGTTGATGAAATATAAGTGATTTTGCTAATAGTTTTTAAGTCGAGAGGTATATGCACTAGTTTTTTGATGCTCAAGGGTAAAGTTACAAATGTATTAAAATTTAAAGGGGAAAAATAAAGTTTTTCCAAGTCTTATATGGCCAAAATATGAAACAAGAGACATTTTTGCTAAAGGTTTAAAGTTCGAGGGGCATTCTTGCTAATTATTTTAAGTTTGAGGAATATCAGTTTTTAAAGATCGGAGGACAAAGTTACAAGAATAATAAAATTCATGAGGTAAAAATAAAATTTATTCTTGTTAAATTACATTTAATTGCTGTAATGCTAGCAATTACATCTATTTAACTGTAGAAAAAAATAAAAATGATAATATTTCATAGTTCATGGAGTAAAGTTACAAAAGCATCAAAGTTCAGTGAGTAAAAATGAAATTTATCCTTTATTTTAAGAATGTCTAAACCAATACAAATTAAAACATTATTACCTTTTTTGCAATGAATTATATGAAACTCAATAAAGAAATTTTAAAAAAGAAACAACATTCATTAAAGAAAATAAAAAAATTTCGAGTAATTCTTAATTATTGAGTCTTTTTTATCGTAATTAAAAAGATGTATAAAGAAATCATACGAAGGAAGAAGAGCTTCATTACAATGAAGAATTAGAAATTATACTAAAGAAGCAGAAGTTATAAAGTTAGGATAATGAGTTTAAAAAAAAAACTATAATAAAGAGTCAAAAAGTATGATACGATAAAAAATACTCATCATAAGGGAAAACCATCTGAATAACACAAATTTAAAGACCACTGTATAAACATGACATAAAAATTAATACTAAATCAATATGACATGAAATTAAACTAAAATTAACTAAAATTTGTGTCATGTTGGTTAAGAGTGTAGAATTTGTATCATATTAATTTATAGATAAAAAAAAGGTGATTATTTAGGTAATTTTCTCTCATAATCACGAACTAAAATTTATAAATAATATACATTTAGTAATTAAGTTAAAGGAATAATTTAATAAGTTGAAAAATTCAAATAGGTTAAAAAGTTAAAAAAATATTTTTTTTATTAGCTGATATATTTTCGTTATAATGTTAAAAATTCAAATAAGGTAAACTAAATTTGAAGGGAAAAAAAAATGAATACATTTCCAACCAAATAAGAAATATGTTCTTTTTTAAATTGAGGAAGTAAGGAATATGTTCTTGAGTACAGATATGTTGTCTTATTTTTCTATCTTAATAGTTGTCTCTTTAATAGTGTTTTGAAAAACTCATCAATTTGTTTAAGAATTTTTAGTATTTAACTTTTTTTTATATAACTAAATTGTTAAATTCAGATAATATGGCATAGCACTGGGACAGTCAATGAGACAGAAAATCAGGGACAGCAGAACTTGACTCTATGTTCTTAAATCGAAAATTGCATGTAGTAGCATATCTTATAGTCCTTTTTAACAAAATAGCAGGATTGTTTGAATGCAAACAAATAGCATATTTGTATTGGGAAAAATATGAAATAACATTATTGTCCTTGTCTTCTCCGTCTCCGGCAAGTCAGAGTCTCCGGCGTCTCCCATTTCCATCTCTAGCGAGACAATGCTGTCGTCGTCACCAGGTCACGATTTACGTAGCCACGAGGTCGTGATTCTCATCTTCGGCCTCCACGAGCTTCTCGATTATGAGATTTTGCTTCTCAATCGCGAGATTTCAGTGGAGATTCGATCTTCGTCTCGGTCGCCATCAAGGTCGTAGTCTTCATGAGTCTCCTCAGCAAGCTCTATCACTAGAAACCGTCGTTTGAAGTTGCAGAAGACGTCATCTCCTCAAGCTCTGTCCGATCTCCGTTGCTATCTCCATCAGAGGACGTCCATCTCCATCGCGGCGTTGGAAGACATTGATTTGTCATGATCTCGCGCGACGGCTTTGACAAAGACGATCACTTTTCTCTGGCGATGGGCTCACCATCCTCTCTGGCGGTGGTGTGGAAGTGACGATGATGGTAACTCCTAGTTTAGATCTAGGGTTTTGTGGCATACTTTAGGGATTTAGGGTTTTTTTTAATTTTTAAAAATTATAGGTAAAAATTGTAACTAATAAATTGAAAACAAAAAATTCTCTTTTAATTTTATTTTAAAATGTTTTGACATGTATTATGAAAAAAAAAAAAAAGAGAATGGATTTACTAAGTATTATACAATACAGTATATCTGATTATTTACGAGTAATTAAAATTATTTACTAAGTATAAAATCTAGTAAATCCGATTATTTACCCATAAATCCAGTAAATAATCATGTATTTACTAGTAAATCAGTGTATTTATTACTAAATCCGATGTTTATTTTATGTTCAATTCTTTTTATTTATAGGGTGATATAGTATTTAACATGTAAATCCAATTATTATCTTTTTTCCAAAATAATTTATTTTGTTCAGTTTTTTTTATCTGAGAAATTATGTTTTTAAGTATAACATTTGTTAATAAATCTGTATTAGTAAATACCGTATTTACTTGAAAATATAATCGGATTTACTCATTTAATAAATACTTATTAGTAAATCTGATATTCACTAGTAAATATAGGTATTCACTAGTAAATTAGATATTAGCTTTTATCTTTAGTTTTTATTTTATATAATAAATATGATATTTATTACTTAAATATGGTGTATTTACTTTTTTTTTAAAAAAAAACTGGTTTTAGTTTTACCAAAAATTTAAATTTTAACAATCATATTTATTGTTTTTGTTAGGAGTAAATATTTTTAAAATGAAAATGAAGTAAATCTATGTATTTCCTTATTGGGAGAAGAAAAAGAAAATTATTACTCTTTTCATAATTAATTTAATTCAAAAAAAAAAAACCCCCAAATTTTATAAGAACTATAAACCTACCCATCCCCTAATTTTAGATCTTGACAACCACTATAGGCTCCAGTGTTTAGTCACTAGAAAAGGAGTCGGCTGCGATTATTGTTTGGGTTGGCAACTGGAGAAACCACCGCAGGAGGCCGGAGATTCGGTGTCAAGACGCCGCACGGTGATTTCCCCTTACTTTCTGGTGATTTCCTTTTGATTTCTACATTGATTTTCCTCCCGACTTATGGGATTCTCCTTGTGATTCGTTGTTTAGGCCGGAGATTCGCGATCATCAACGGCAATAGTACAACTTCCACAATGATGGCGTCTCGTCGTTTGTGGAGTTCAGGCGAGGTTGCAATCGCAAGGAGAACGACGATCCTGATCCATGCAACGTCGCAATCTGCTGGATCCATGCGAATTCCAAAGTCGAAGATGTCGCCAGTGCTGGCAAGCCTTGGTTCCATTCGTTCGATTTGCTGGAGCTCTGTCGGGTTGCCGGCAGAAAATTGGAGAAATGTTTGTCTGTTTAAGAAAATTTAAAAAAAAAAAAAGATAAACAATACCCAACGGGTAGTCAAAACTCTTATTCAAAAATAAAAGGGAAAAGCACCTGAATGACACAAATTTAGAGATCATTGCATAAATATGACACAAAAAATTAAGATTAGACCAATATGACACAAAATTAATTTATAGATTATAAAAATTTGTATCATATTGGTCAAGAGTTTGTGTCATTTTTATTAATAGATGAAAAAAAAAAAGGTGATTGTTTAGATAAATTTCTCAAAATTGTAAAATAATTAAAAAAAACCCAAAGGGTAGTCAAAACTCTTATAGAAAATAAAAGAAATCGCCATATATATATACCTGGGTGTTATATACCGTATGGTATCCATCAATGTTAATTTCAGTTACTGTAAATGTGAACTTTAATTACAAGAAATATGAATTCATGCAGAAGGGAATGTAGCTAAAAGTGAATATGAGTTTTACTTATTTTAAATTTCTTTCTGTATGAATTCACATTTTTAGTAACTGAAATTCACATCCCCAGTAATTGAAGTTCACATTATCAGATACCATTCAGTACCAGATACTATCCGATACCGGATATAAGACCAACTATGTATATATATGTGTGTGTGCGCGTGCGTGCGTGTGTGTGTGTGTGTGTGTGTGTGTGTCTGTGTGTGGAAACCCAAGCAGTCAACTTTCTGTCGCAAAGGGTGGCCTACGGAGGAAAGGATCAATTACATATGTGGCCAGGCTGTTGGATCCCCAGTCGATGTCCTAGCTAATTAGTATTTTGTGCTATCAAGGTAACAATGTTTGATACTGATTTGTCAAAATAGCTATACCTTTTTAGCCTCAGAAAAACTATTAACGATTCCTTCAAAAAAAAAAAAAAAAAAAAAAAAAAAAAAAACACACAATTTCAGAGAGAGAAAGAGAGAGAGCAAGTAATCTGTCACTTACCATGTAAGCTGGAATTTAAAAATGGATATCACAAGTAGCCTCTGGTTAAAATTTATCCGAAATCTACTTAATATCCCAAAACACGGATGCGAGCTCTTGATTGGGAATACAAATTAACCATATTGCAAGAGTACCCCCATATTTTCAACATAAAAAAAGTACTCCAATATAGTGTGTGTGTGTGTGTGTGTGTGTGTGTGTGTAAGTATGTGTGTGTATCTGTATGTAAATGATATTTGTGGAAATAGGTGCAAATATGCATCATGATGACTAGTTTGTGCCCTAGATTAATTTTCTTAAAATATATCATGAAAAAGAAATTCTTGAAATCATCACCAAACTATTTTCATGCTATATGTGGAAGTGGTCAACTATTTGCCACAAAAAAAAAAAAAAAAAAAAAAAAGCCATATTTGGATATTTACACCTTAAGCACTTCTGGCAAAGGCCAGTCAAACACTCAACGGATGATCGCATTCCTTATAACTCCTTGACTTGGGATTTTTACCTCTTCAAGGCACAATTTTGGGCAAGAAAAATGTAGCGGTCGAACATAAATAATATAAAAACTCTTATATTGATGATAATATTGCAAAACTAAAATGAATTGACAAATTAGAACCTTATTTATAGGCTAACAAATCAACGCCTATTTAGAACTAGCCCTAATTCCAATGAAATATTAAATCTTAATTCTAATAATAAATAACAAAGATTCCTAACCAAACTTAAGCTAATAATTAAAGAAAACAACAATAATAATAACAATAGTAATAATCAAATAAAACAATTCCTAATAAGATGCAAATCACCTAATATTTTGTCCTACATCATTCTGGGAAAAGAAAACTAGTCCTCGAGTTATGATATTCATTCAGAAATTCATCTAGGATCTAAAAATTCATTTAGTCGAGGCCGAGTATTGGGAAATTCTATAGTAGTTTTCTTGATCGCATTATCTATAATGCACATATCAAATCTCATCCTCCTTAAGAGACAATAAGACACGGACAACATGATGATTCATGTTTTCTTGGATTAAATCCTTTATTGATAGCTCATTTAGTTGTTTTCGTAGCTCATCATCTTAGTTTGTACTCTTTTGAGGATGGACAAAATTTAGCATACTTACACTTGGCACTACGTTCATGTTTTGTTATAGCTTTGGAGTGAGTAACAAACTATAGGTTTCAAGTCGGCAACAGTAGCAAGGTTCCTCCAAGTTGGCTAGAATATTACATTTCATGTATTTGATCTAAAATGTTTGTGTTTCGAAATTCCTCAATTTTCTTGTAGGTTTTGAATTTTCATTATCTTCCAAGTGCTTTTCGACCTTGATCTTGAACTCTTCCTCTAACAGTTTGGTAAATATTTTCATGTTTCTTTGTAGTTGCTCGCCAATATTATTATATATGATGTCTAATATCATTAGGAAAAATAAATTTCCTCTTGTTTAAGTACATTTTCTTGAACAAGATTTCTCTCAAGGAAATTAAATGTTGGCAAACAATCGGACTGCGGTTTTGACTCATATTCAGATAGTAAGATTTTTTTTTTTTTTTTTTTTTTTTTTTGATGAATTCGTTGGTTTTGAACAGATTACCACAACAAATCATGTACCCTTTGAATTTGCTTGTCACTAAGAAAGTTTACTTTCCTCGTTCCACCTCATCTGCAATAGACATCCATTCCGAAAGTACCTCCAAATCAAAATAGCCATTAATTAAAACTAGGAATTTTGAGATAAATAGTCCTAAATCTCTCTATATATGTTTTGTAGCGGGATATTGAATATCCATAACTAGCTTCAAAATCATCCAATCTCTCTATATCAAGAATCTGCTCGAGATGTTTTCACCTTGTCACATCACCAGTACACATGATACGCCTCTATTTACCTTGTTGTGCTTGTCGCTGGGCATGATTATGCTGCACTCTAACTGCGAGATTCACGGCGTTTGTTGTTTTAAGATTACTTATTAAACAATAATTCTGGAGGCACATTATTGGTCACCAACTGTCGTTGTCGAGGTTTAAGCTAGACCCTTCCTATAGCAAAATAACATAGATATTTATATATTCTCAATTTTGAACATCAAATGTTGCATTGTGTCGAAGAAGTGGAGGCTCTAATACCTCTTAATGTGAAATAATGGAAAACAATCATAACCTAACTGCACTCACAAAATGAAGCTTTATTTACAGCTAATAAATCATAACCTAATTAGAAACCTTGTATCCAACAAAATACTAAATCTCCTAATCCTAATAATAGATATTGAACTTATGCTTCATTTGGTTCTCAGGAGTTAACATAAGTTTTCATCTCAGTTGTTGTATTTTTTTTAAAATTCAATAAAAAAATATAATTAGTTTTAAAAATCAATAAATTTCAATATTAAAATTTCATTTCAAACTCGTGTTCAAAACAAAAGCTTAATCATCAAACTAAATACAAATTAACAATAATAATGTTAATAACAATAATATCAGGCTAATAATAATAAGTAAATATGTCATGCTATTCTGTCAACCATCAATAATCTGCACTCCTTAAAGTTTGGTCGGTAATAATTTTTTCTCCAAAAGTACATTTAGCGAGAGAAATTATTACATTATAGCCCCTCTTTTTCAGCATGGTTACTTCAGCGAAAATCTTGTAACAAAAAAAGCAGACCAACCTTTGGTTTTGGGGAGGTAGTCTAACGAAGCCTAGCTAGCTAGTAGAGGCCTAACAAAACTAGTGGAGGAGAACAGAAATAGCGTAAAATATATATATATATAACACAAGTAAGGACAAATGAAAGTAAATTAAATTACAGCGATTCCTGTCTTCTGTTGTCACTGACAACTACGTATCTGTAACATATGAGAGAGAGAGAGAGAGAGATGTGAGTAGTCAAATCGTTAATGTGAACCCCTAATGCTTTTTGTGTGATTGTGTTATTATTACGATAATTATTTGGTGGCCGAATTCCTCTAAGGACGCGGGGAGAGAGAGAGAGAGAGAGATATATATATATATATACATATATATATTGTGTCTGTGTGGATCCTTGTTTGTTTGTCATTGACCGTAATTAAGCTCACCTCTCAGCTTGCTAGCTACACTTGAATATTCAGAAGAAAAAAAAAAAACATTATGTTAAAAAGTAGAGCCTTCTGTCTTTATGAGTACGAAAGTTGTGATTATGATGTATCTTAATTAAGAATGTCTAACTTATTCTAGCTGAAAAATAAATATACATATAAAACAAAATCAAGATCCATAGTGGTTAGTTGATATTCGTATTTATAGTGGGCGTTTTCAAAAAATACTGTGAACTTGTAAAATAAAATTCAAGAGTTAGTTGTGACAGATGGAATTTTGAATTCACAATGTCAGGTTTTAAATAAATACGAGATGGTACATTTGAATGAATTTGAATTTGGATTGCATGTATTCAAATAGTAGATTTTAAATCTAAATAATAAAAAAAATTATTTTTTCAACTTAAGTTGAGAGTGTAAATGTAAACTCTATACCATATAATAAAATCAATATAAATCACTAGATTATATCTACCATAAATCCAAATCATTATTTTAACACATTATATAACATTATAATCATATATAAATGATGATATTATAATTAAATATATATAGTGTACAAATATAATGAGATTATAATCTATCAACACATTGTTCATTACGCAGCTGATGTTACTTTTTTTATTTTTTTCAAAGATTGAAAATTTTTTTTAACCATTTATACCTAAACTCTTCTTTTAAGGAATAATTAAGAATTCCATTTTTTTTCCCCTTAAACTTAGCACAAGTTTGGATATGCCGTTTGGTTAAAAAATAACAACTTAATTATTATCTTTTTTTGAAAAATCAACCACAGTTTCACAATTTACAGTTATTATTAAAGTTTTATAATTCAAACTTTAAAAGTTCATAACTTTGCATATACAAGTCCAAATTAGATGATTTTGTTTTAAATTGCATAGAATTTCGAGACGAACGAAACAAGCTCCATATTGATTTTTTTTTTTAGCACATTTCAAGTTTTTGACTTTTTAACTCCAGCAATTCAAACGTTTCACCAAACGCACAACTCAATTCAAACCCAAATTCTACAAGCCAAACCCATGCACCAAACGTATATTTATGCCTCGTTTAGATCATAGATTTGAAAAATAAATTCAAACTTTTGTGAGAGAAAATACTGTAGAAAGTTTAAAAAAAAATTAAAAAGTTCTAAATAAACGATGATCCAAAAGGACTATTAGTGCATAAATTCAAATTCAAGATTTCAATTTTGAAAGGGATGTGAAATTACCACCATGTCAACCTACAATGAGGAGTCTCACTTTGAATACATACTAATTAAGAGAACTATTTTTCACACGAAGCAAGATATATATATATATATATATATATATTAATATAATAGCATAGACAAGTGTTAAATGAATTTTAGGTCATTTAGCAATAGGCAAAAAAAGGGTCCCCCCATAGAAGATGAGTATTTGAGCTTTAGAGATAAGCGCCCGCGCTTGGAGAGTTTTTCTGTCCACACACACACACACGCGCGTATGTATATATATATATATATATATATATATGATAGCTACAGAGTTAACAACAAACATCATTATTACCCTTTGATGAAGTTCGGGATCAGCAACAGAAACAGCAACAGCTTCATCAGGAAATGGAATTGTAGAAAACCGAGGAAAAAAATGGGAGAAAGGCATTTTTCACAGCCCCTCTCTTAACTGTGAAAACAACAGGTGAATGAGCCAAAGCTAATCACTCCCATGCACACGTCCCTTTCCCTTTTTCCCTCTCTCTCTCTCCCTCTCTCTCTCTCTCTCTCTAAAATGCACTCAAACACATTCGTATGTACATCCAAATAGTGGAACTCCCACCATTCATTCATCTTTTTCTCTTTATTTCCTTGTCCTTTTATAACAATATTTAAGTGTACCTCAAGTCTTCCAATTTTCAACCATCTACCACATAATGCAGTGTCTTAACAGTAATAGATTACTATAATCAGTCAATAATCATAGGTCCGATGCTGGGTGGGCCTCTTAAAGGTTTTAAATATGAAGATTTATTTTTTATTGTCATAGGACTTGATGGATAGTGTCGGGTGGCTTAACAATAATAAATTATTGTAATGAATCAATAATCAAAGGTTCGATGGTGGCCCTCTTAGAGGCCTTAAATATCAAAACTTGTTTTCTACTAGTCTAGGACTTAATGGATAGCGCTTAGGACTATGACCACATATATCCTTATCATTAGCACATTTGGTAGAGTTGTGGTGACGCGTTTCTCATCGAGATGTAAGACTCACCAGTAGGGTACCCTGTTAGCGTCTAGTGAGTACGTTTGGTAACGTTCATCGAGGCATGCTAATACTGATCGTCCTCTTCACCTTTTCTTTTAGCCAAAAAAAAAAAAAGTTTCAACCATCTAATACTATGACCTCTCTTGATCATGATCTATGACCATGATCTGTGTACATACATGATGATCGATATAACTCGTACGAAAACCTCCCCCTCATGTACATGTGCCAAGTAGGCCACAAAGGAAATCCCAATTATCTCCAATCCTTTTCCATATATCTTCCCCGCACAATATTTCTCATTTATTACATTATATATTTTTTTTTTCTCTCACCCCATTTTCTCTCTCTAATCTTACAGTTTCTCTCCACATCCCATCTTCCCCCTGAGCTGCTAGTTCAGCAACCAAGAAAAGAAGATCACACACATATCATATCAGATCCAAAAGAGGTTGTTCTTTGTTTTTCTTTTTTCTTTTTCCTTTTTTTCCCCATCTATGTGTCCATCATCAAAATCCCACTGATCAGTCAATCCCATCAGTCAAATCAAATCAAACACCCGCAAAGAGAGAGAGAGAGAGAGAGAGAGAAAGACAGAGAGAGAAAGACAACAGAGAGAGTAAGCGAGAAAAGAGGGATAGAAAATAGAAGTCAATCGGGCAAACCATAAAAGAAAAAAGAAAAAAAATATGTCCGCCTCGTCCGCTGCTTTTTCACCGGACCACCTCTCTCCCTCCGACCAGCTCTGCTACGTCCATTGCAACTTCTGCGACACTGTCCTCGCGGTGTGCCCTATATATATATATATATATTCATCTCTCTCTGATCCATTACATATATTCTACATATAAATATATATATATATGTAAATCTTGTTATCTTGTTTATCTAGTTAATGGGGGTGTTGGATCTTTGTCCGTTTGTTTGGTGTTTGGTGTATTAGGTAAGTGTTCCTTCAGGTAGTTTGTTCAAGATCGTCACGGTCCGATGCGGTCACTGCACAAACCTTCTCTCTGTGAACATGCGAAGCCTGCTTCTTCCTGCTGCTCCCAGCCAGCTTCAGTACTTCGGACATTCTTTCTTCTCTCCTCAACAGTATCTTCTGGTATGTATTTATATGTTTATATATATATATATATATAAAAGAACATTGTTAGGGTTTTAGATTTGGCATTGAAACTAGGTTTGTTTTTCGGGTGTTGTTGGGTTTTGATTTTAAGTGGGATTTGCAACACAGGAGGATATGATGATCCGAAGCCCGCCGCCGACGAATGTGATGATGAATCAGCCTAACCCTAATCATCATGATTTGATCATTCCGAGCCGTGGAAGAGCAGCTGCCGATCAGGAGATCCCTAAGCCTCCAGTTGTTAACAGACGTATGACAAATATTTCTCTTCATCTGATAATTTGTTTTTCCTTTTTCCCTAATTTTTACCATTTCTTTGAGGTCTCACTTTTTTCTTTTTTTTTTTTTTTTTGGGAAGTAGTGAACCCCATGGCCTAGATTGGTTTCTCGACAGGTGTTTTAAAGCCATAATTTTTTTTGCCTTTTTTCTTTAGGACTTATCGGGTGGTTTAAGTGGACTATACATGTAGCCTTTCAGCTGATAGCCCAAGTATAGCCTCCTCCTACTGAAAAAACAACTTTGAAAAAGTTGAAATCTATACATATTCCAAGGCTTCTTAGTCAATGTCAAAAGCATTTTTCATCCCCTAATTAAAAAAAAAAAAAAAAGGCATTTTTCATTCTCCAACTTATATTCTCTAAAACAACAACAACCTCCTCCTTCTTCTTCTTCTTTTGGGCTTGATAAATAGCTAGTTTTCTTCTCCACCTTGTAGATCCACAACCACATTTTCCTTTTTTTTTTTTTTTTTTTTGAAGTTGTTTCATAAACTGTACCCAGTACTTCAAATCTCTGCAACAAAGTTTTGTTTTCCCAGTGTTTTTTAAAGAGTCAGGTCTATATAACTAGTCCATATGAGTTTGAGCCCCTTCTCCTTAACTTGTGATCCTTCTCATAATATATATATATATATATATATACACATATCAGTATCTCTGCATAATCTAGTATAAAAAGTGAATGACAATTAAAGCAGCTGAACAAGCCGAAAGTTGATATTATATTTCTGTTGTGAAAAACTGTAACACATGTTTTTAGCACGACTTTTTTACCTTTAGCATGCGCATGTGTTGATCAGAAGTGAAAAAGATTAGTATCTCCTTCGGAAATATGGTTTTGAATCTAATACTGCCAAGATACTTTTTTCCTAAAGTTGAGAGAGAGAGAGAGAGAGAAAGAGATCAGAACCAAAAAAAATTAAAAAAAATAAAAAAGTACAAAATAAAAAAGAAAAAAAAAAATTTGTCCGTTGTAAAGTGAGTTTTAATGTGTCTATTTGTTTGCCTGTTTGTGAAACATGTGTTCTTCGTGATCATCATCAGCTCCGGAAAAGAGACAGAGAGTGCCATCTGCTTACAATCGCTTCATTAAGTAAGTTGTTTATTATCACAAGTTTAAACTTGTTAATTATTCATCATATATATTTAAGGAGGAAAAGAATTAGTTTAATGTAAATATTCATAAGCAACGTACTATCTAATGATAAATATACACATATATGTATATGTATACATTTACATATATGTACACATACATATATAATCTTTTTTCATTAAAATAGAAAAAGGTTCTCTATACGAAGCATAAATATATGTGACCTCGAGAAATATAAAATGTGCAGGGACGAGATCCAACGTATCAAAGCTGGAAATCCTGACATAAGCCACAGAGAGGCTTTTAGTGCTGCTGCAAAAAATGTGAGATCTTTGTTATTATTGTTTTTATTTAAAAAAAAAAAAAAAAAAAAAGAAGAAGAAGAATGCAAGAACTAGTTAGGGTTTCTTTTTTGTTTCTTGAGCTAGTTAGGGTTCCATTTCCTTGTGCCATTTGAGAACTATATAAATATAATACAGGGCTCTCTAGCAAAAGGTTAAAAAAAAAAAAAGTGCTTCCTTTATTGTTAGTTATGCATTCAAAAGTAATAATTATGTCTTAATCATATGAATCAATTAACAAGAATTGAGTTTTTCTTCTTATTGATGAGTTTGCTTTCTCTATTGTTGTTGTTGTTGATGTTGTTGTGTGTGTGTGTGTGTGTTTTTTTTTTTTTTTAAGCTTGTGTTTGGACATCAAGTTTGGATCCAAAAGAAAAATCTGTAAAGATTTTAACTGGTTTTTGAAACATTAATCAATTCCAACTTAAAAATTATATTCTAAACCGATTCACCAAACGCACTCTTAGAATCCATCAAGAATATAAGTTCAAACTCACGATACAAACAGTAATGTTTAAAAGGTGATTTGAAACTAAAAGTCAAACGGGAGCTTAGTTTTTTCTTACTATTTTAAGAACGATGATTTCACGACTGTTAATGAGTCTCTGGATTTCTTGGTGATTTATTTCTTTCAGTGGGCCCATTTTCCTCACATTCACCTCGGACTAATGCCTGAACATCAACCCGTGAAAAATGCTAATATGCGCCAGCAGGTACTTTAATTATTTACTTATTTTTGCTCAACTTGAAAGCACTAACGCTAATGCATTAATTATTCCAGAGTTCTAAATTTTATTTCTTTACAAGAATTAATGATAAGCACACCTATCAAACAAAGATAAAATTTGGCCTTTTTTTCTTTTTTGTGGTTATTTTAGATATTGAAATTGGTTTTTTGATATATGTATCTGTGGAAATACCGTTGGGTATATTGCAGGAAGCAGATAACATGCTAATGAAAGACGGATTTTTCAGTGCTCCGGCCAATGTGGGTGTCACTCCCTACTAATACCTAAGGGTTAGGGGGCTCCTTAGTTCCTATTTTGTTTTACTGCAATCTATAATATATATATATATATATATATATATATATGAGGAGAACTACTGATCAGCTAGCAAGAGCTTTCTTTGTTATGAGAGAGACTACTTTATTACAACTTTATGACTTTGTCAGCTGTATGTATTCTGCTATCATTTATATATGAACCATTTATTTCAAAAGAGCAATATTATTTGAAGTCTATACATCGAATGTTCATGAATTAGCTTAAGAATATTCAAATTACTCCTCGTTAGAAATAAATAAATATATATATATAAGACAAAAACGACACGTTAGAATATATAATTGTATATATGTATAAATAAATACAGTAATTAGAGAACTTAGACATTAAAGAGATTTTGTTTAATTTGATCAATCAACTTTTCAAATGTGTCCTTCTCAAAACACATTTATAACTTATTCTTGTATGCTGCTAAGTGTAGTCTTGTTTGATCAATTACTGTTCCAAGTATTGCACTTTGTGAAATCGTAAGAATTAATAATATATATTTTTTTACACGGAGAATGTTAAGATATAGTACACCTTTAGTTATTTAAAAATGGTGCTTTATAGCAAGATTTTTTTTTTCTTTTTCTTTTTTGATAAACTTGCGTTATAGCGAGATATGTCATAGTTAATGAACTAAATTATGACAACTTGACAACCACTGATACGAAACATGCTGCTTTGTGCAAATTATGTTTGCATGTTTACTTATTAGTTTTTCGATAACGTAACCAAAAGCATGTCGAGATAGAGAATTTTATTCTAAATTTCGTGTTGATTCGTTAAATTCTACTATATAAAATAAAATATAATCGGGAAGAAAAGAAATAATAATATTGAAAATTTTGACAAGTTGTTATAATACTAATATTGTTGGAAAAAGTTGATACTCAAAAAGCTGATATTAAACTTAATGTTCTTAGCATTGCTCTACTTGAGGATATCACTTCAAGTCTCGGCGTTAAATCATCTTGTTATAAAGTTAGGATCCTTGTGTATGTAGGTGTAACGACCCGCCTAACGTGGGCCGTTACCATACTTATCTTATCTTACATAATACTTAACTTAATTCACTCGGCGGAAATACAAGATTTTTTTTTTTTAACAACTTTAAAACTGAAATCTATCTCATTACATACTTACATATATATATATACACACATATACTTACTTAATTTAGTACTGAAGCATCAAACTTTCATACAACATATTTCATAAATAACAATATAATATAACAAAATGCGTAGCGGTCTCCATCCTAAGTTTCACAACTAGCCATGCCAAGCCCCACCGTCTTGGATCAAGTATTGCCGATAGGTTGCTTACCTACAGCATAAACATAAGTTGTGAGCTTTCGCTCAGCAAATACAACTTTTAATCTGCAAAATATTTTATAATGGAACAATGCATGAATCAATTATGCTTTCATTATGCTGTCTTAGGTTAGCACAATTTTGGACCCCTTACTTCACATGAGTGTACGTATCGTTGCGCGCAGCCATGGAGTGGGTGGGGCGACCAGTCCAATCAAACTCAAACCATGGACCAAACCCGCCCTCGTGGCAGGTCGGTACGACACGAGACAACTTGCTTGCCATCATACTTGAAAACTTTTCCTTAACTTGTTCTTGAAAACAATTTCTTAAAAATAGTTTTCTTCTTGAAAACAATTCCTTGAAAATAGTTTTCTTCTCAAAAATAATCTTTTAAAATAATTTCTTACTTGAAACTAGGTTCTCATTCTTACCAAGTGATTTATCATTAGTGAGCGTGCTTCATGATGCCTCAATAATAAAGCATAGATCATATGCACCTCAACATGTATGCATGAGCTTGAAAACATACAAGCAGTAAAACATTTTTTTCGCTTATGCTGTAGGTGGAGTTGTACTTACAGGTTATGCTACGTCCTGGGTTTGTTGCTCCTACAAGTCACAACAACAGGTTACCTTTTTGTTTCCAAAAAAGAACATAAGATAAGAATCATCCTATCTTATCCTAAACCATATCATTCAACGTTGGTATCATAACCAACATTCATAAGTAACCCTAGTTATATGTCCCTCACATATTACAATGATATCTTATTCGATTACTAAATGTAACCCTAGAACACAAGGTCCAATTGTATTTAAGCAGTACCTTATTAGGTTACTATTAGTAACCTTGGGTATAAGCCCAATCATATTTAAAATGATACCCCATTAGGTTACTAAGGCCCAATTGTTTTTAAAGTAATACCCCATTAGGTTATTATTGGTAACCATGGGTGTAAGGCCCAATCTAGTAACTTGGGTATCCTATCTGGCTACCGTTGGTCATCATTTTGTATTATATTTTCAAAATAACTTTTGACCCATTTATTTATTTTTCTCTTTTTTAACAAAACCTAGTGTTTGTTGTCCAAATTCTTCCTTTTAAAAAAACCCTTTATAAAATTTTAATCTTTTTAAAACTGTATTTTTATTTATTTTTCAGTAAGGGTAATAAAAACTGTCAAGTTCTGAAAACTATCTTTGAAAACATTTTCATAATTCCAGTTATCAGTGCATGTGCAGGAATTGCCTATTCATGCACTGTTTTAAAAATCTTGTGCAAGAATTTCCTGTTTTCTGCACAATTTTTTAAGATCCAGTTGTATCTTAAAATCTGCTTCGAATTTGAAAAAGTTTTCTTCATGAAAGTTGTAGACCTCAAAGAGTCCTGCAACTTTTATTTTTACTCAAAACTAATTATGCCTTTAACCTGTCCTTTTTCCTTGTTGAAACTGCCTTGTCGTGCATAGGGTCTGGACAGACCAGGTTCGGATTTTCATAAAAACGAAAGCCTTTGGAGCTTATTTTTCAAAATCTGTCTAATTTACCCCCTAGGGTTTTCAATTTTCTACAACTTTGTAGTTTTAAACTTTTCCAAATTCGGCCTTTAAAGGCCTCAAAATCGACTTTCCAGATTACTGTCCAGTTTTACCCGAAAACTGACAATTTTACCTTTGGTTGTTTTTTACATAAAATTACCTGCACCCTACCTCAAATGGTCGCAACCGTGAGCCTACGACAAACATGCAGCGTTTTACATATGATTTTCATCATCATGCATTGGTTTCTTCATCCTTACAAACCCGTGTGGTATCTTTTACCAAATTAGGATTTTGGGTTAGTTTTAACTCTTGATTCATCATACAATATCATCACCATCATTCATGTATACCATGCTTCTTCTTAAGCATGTGGGGATATATAACAAACACATAATAGGCATCCACACATACCACAATTTTTCTAAAACATAGTATCAAAATCATGCATCAAATCATAAATCAAGACAATTAAACCCTAATCAAGCACATATCAAGCAATCTAGGCTATTGCATGAAAAATAAAAGTGAGCTTATGCTCTTACAAACCCAACATAAAATACACTTAAACTTTTGAATCACAACTTAATTAAATTGCTTAAAGGGTTTAGGAGAGTTACCTTTAAACCTTGAGAATGGTTCTCAAGCTTGGATCAAAAATTTTTGTTCTTGCTTTCCTTTCTCAAAAATCCGACCCTTCTTTCTCTCTCCTTTTTTTTTTTTTTTTTTTTCTTTTGGTTTCGGTTCCTAGGGGAGGGAGAGAGGGTTAAGAATGAACTAGAAAGTTAGGGGTTCCACTAAGTGGTCACAAACTTGACCCTTTTCACCTATTTATAGGTGAAAAATAATTTCTTTTCTAGAATTATTTTTATTCTTAAAATTGCATATTTAACCCCAAAAATAAAATATTTGCTAAAGAATCCCTTGAGGTGGCCGGCCATCATGGTTCCTTGAAGGCGAAGTAATCTTTCCATAATTCTTTCTTCATTTTCCCAAAAATCCAAAAATTCACATATTTATCCATGATGAGGTGTCCTCCCATTAAGACTCCGTTTGGTCATTCTCCTAATATGCAGTCCATTTTCATACTAATGTAAATATTACAAATACGTTTTTCAACTAATAACAGTACTGTCATACTGGACTGCAGTCCAAAATTCATTTGCATATTATTGGACTGCGTATAAATTTTTCTTATGACTTAAAACTACATGTGCTTGATTTTTCTAGAGTGGTCTTGAACCTTATTCTTACTATTTCATCTGTGATGATGGTTTTTTCGCAGTATAATTTTCATACTGCTTGCTATATTGCAGTACCGTCACAATCATGCATTAAATTATTCAGGTCAAACGTTGACCGGAATAAAATCATAAATTCTTATTCTGCCTTTTTCCTCAAAAGTCCTTATGCTTGGCTAAGCAAACTATCATTGAGTCTTATAAGGCTATAAGAACTCAAATATACTCTGATAAAATCAGATCAGACATTTTACATAGACATTCATATTCCTCAACAAGGAAATCATGAATCAGCAAAAGGGCGACTATTACAGTAGGTACCCAATCAGTGACACATTGTTTAAAAGTTAGATACAATTAAAATCTCTAAATATAAGGAAAATATACAAAACTGACAATTTCTGAAAAAAATTCAACAGTCTAAAAACAAAATTCTAACGGCATTCTGATAACCTCGTAGAAATTGCCCCATAATTATTCAGAAAAAGAAAAAATCGTTTTTAATTTTTTTTTTCTCCCCCTTATATTTACCGTGTGAGAGCATGTGTATACTATTACTGCTTTCATAGTAAGAACAAGAAATAGTACAAATATTAATTTATTCTTTTTTGTACAAGAAAAATTTACAAAATATATATTATAGCTAGCATTATCCGAAGGCTCTATTTGTACTTGGTATTGTATTTAAAACAATGTTCATTCTTTATCTTCAAGTTTTCATTGAAAACCAACGTCACTGTATAAGTTATCATCAGATTTTGAGAAGGTTAATTACTTTATTACACGTTTTAGTTTAAAATATTTTTCAATTTGTTATTCTGTTTTTAGAAATTTTAAAGGTTTTGCATTTGAAAAACTCATTTCAATTTTATCTTTCCTATAATTTATGATTGGAAAGATTGGATGAAACAACATCAATACCTAGTTTAGGAAAATTATTTTACACATTTGAAAAAAGTACATACAAGTCTTATAGCTAGCATAATCCGAAACGCTGTATTTGTACTTGGTATTGTATCTAAAGCATTATTGTCCTTACTTTTTATTCAACACAGCGTCACTAGTTATCATCAGATTTTGAGAAGCTAATGAAGGATAATTTTTTAATACAGTTTAATTTGAATTATCTTTCAATTTGTTGATCTAGTTATAGAAATTATAAAGGTATGCTTTGAATTTGAAAAACTTATTTGAATTTTATCTTACTTATAGTTTATGAATGGAAAACAAATTGGACAACAACATTATTAACCCTAATTTGTTTATGAATATTATTTTATTCATTAAAAAAAAGCCTAAAACCAAGCGTTTTAAATAAAAAAAAATTAGTTTTATGTTTTTTGAAATAATAAAAAAAATTAAAGTTTTACATAAACAAAATTCGGTAAGGGTATCTTTGTCTCTCTTTTTTTTTTTGTCTATAAAATGTGGGAATTATAAAAGTAAAACAAGCTTTACAAACACAAAAATACCTTTTTAGAGTTTTTAAAAGAAGTATAACAATAAATTGAAAAATAATTTAAACTAGAAGATATAATTTGTATGATACAATGACGACGAGGACAACATATAAACTAATCAATTTACGAGCTGTGAATATCTGATTGAAGGCTTGTTTGACATGGCTTGTTAGAAGTTATTTTGACTTTCTGCGTTCAAAACCTGCTTCTCAAACATTTGGAATAACTCCCTTGAAGAGTAATAATATATTCTTAAAAAAATTGTTATGAAAAAACTCTAAAATTTGTATCAGAATCTTAGAAAAGACACTATATAAACTTCATTCTAATATTTTATTGTTTATAAGAGAAATTTATAAAATTCATTTTGACCCATTAAAGCTCTTTTGATTTAAAATTTATTTCAAATACTTACTAAGAAATTACAGTTTTCCTTCTTTTACCGACTGAAAGAAAAAGTAAAAATTTGCCAAGAACGATTCAATATGAATTCACAGAACTGAGCATATGGGATCAACTGTTCTGCAAGGTTAAAAAGTGTGTAATTTAAATTGATCAGCACTACAGAGATCACGTGTGTGTGTGTAAACTTGTGTATATATAACTATATATGTATTATACTATTGAAACTTTAAGGCGAAATAAAACTGGGAATTTATTGTGAAATTATGAATTTATGACATTGCCGTGGGACAAGTTTAAAGAGTATGTACGGAAGAGTTTGATGATGTTGTAATGCTATTGACATATGACCATCATCTAACTTTATGGTTTGATCTAGTATTGATAATCTTACTTCGGAGTTTTAAAATGTGTAAACCAGAAAAATATCATAGATTGAATGGGAAAAAAAAAAAGTATAAAAAAAAGGGGGATTGAATTAATTGATATTAAAGTCTGGATTAAATGGGATGCTCTTTAAATAGTCTAGTACAAATAGATTCACACATCATTTTATCGCAAAGTGTAAAGTTTGAATCAGAAAATTAATCCTTTAAGCTAAAATATAGGAATTGGATTGAATAAACTCTCTCACTTCTCTCTTTCTTCTTCTCTTTTTTTTTTTTTTTTTTTTTTTTTTTTTAACTTAAAAGACAATACAAACATCAATTGAAACTCACATAACTTCTTATTACAAGAAACTGACACTGAAAAACAACCATTTCCACCTATATACTTTACCATTGTACTCAATATTTGATGTTTTGTTTCTTCTGGTTTTTTTTTTTTTTTTTTTTTTTTTTTTTTTTCGGCTATGAGAGGAAATCGCTCGGGCTTTTCCTAGATGGTGGGAAAATTGGGCTCACTTGCATAAAGAGGCCAGATTTGGGCTCATGTCCAGAGGCCCATGTTCTATTCAATTACAAAGAAGAGAAATCATAACATAGCATATTTTATATTTTATATGTATTTTTAAAGGTTATAGCATTGTTTTATAATATAATAATATTTACAGTTAACTTTAATAATATATTATTTGCACAATTTTATGTTAGAGAGAGAGATTAAGGTGGAAGACGAAGGAAGGATTTTTTGATATTACGCTGACTTAAATCTGATTATGTTATTTATTAATCTGTTTAAAATTTTAAGTTTTAATTTACTATTATTCCCTTCTAAAATGTTATTTTGCTGTTTCTCCATACAAAGAGATGGTTCCAACTCCTAAGCTACATGGTTTAAGGTATTTGGAAGTTACGGGATAGGCAAAATTGAATTCCCAACGAACCAAACTAGTTGGAAACAAGTTTTTTAAGTTTATGAACATTATCTACTTTGAGAACACTAGTAATTAACTACTGGACATTCTCAAGTTTAGCTCAATTAATGGCAGTTGACCATCTTTCTTTGAAGAAAATCTTTAAAACATGTTAAGAATACTGCACAACTGCAGTTATAATTGTGCTTATTAACACTTGAAAGTACGGGTTACGTTTTCACATTTTCTTTCCTTGAAAAAACACTAAAGTGATACTGAAAAGACTGTCCACCAACAACCTACCAAGTCACTAAATCACATCTAGTACTGTAAGCAAGCTACTTAGTAAACATGACCCCGTACCAACAGGCAACATTTCAGATCATTCAAGGTATTTTTTTACTTTCAAAAGCTTAAATGAGTATAAGATGAAAACCAAGGTATCCCTGTCCACTAAGGTATCCCTGTCATTCCGCACGTATCTAAACGTTAAAATGAAATCAGGAAGAAAAAAATTTTTTAAAAATACATGAAAATTTTAAGAAAAATGCTAGAGACATTAACTCTAATCTCAATTTTTTAGTGCCAACCTATGTGACTATGAGTTTACATTCTTTTATGCATAAGTGTTCAAAGTATTATCACATCCATTGATTGCATTTGCCAATGAAACATAACACGTAAGTTGGTACTCAAAAAGTTTGGATTAAAGTTGGTATCCTTAACAGTACTCAAATTTTAATGGATGAATGGTCAAATGATATCATTATGAAAAAGAAAAATAAACGAAATCTAATGAAGATCTTATGGTCCAAAGTGTTGTTACGGCGTTTTTCTAAACCCCGATCTGCCCGAAGATGAATCTCTGCCTATACTCTTTTAACCCACTAAAAGCTTTGAAAGTTCACTAGGGCTGCCAAATATTCAAGTATCCATCATCAAGCCTCAAAAAAGTTAATAGCATGACCTTCAAAGGTTATGGACCCGACAAAATGTCTTAAATTAAATCTTAAAGTGGTCTAACAAGCACTAGATTCCTGGAATGAACTTTATTTTATGTTTGTTCCTGATTTAGAAGTTGCACATACAAATTCATTAGAAAAAAGTGGTATCTGAAGAGCGGACAAAAGCCGAGAACTGGGATGCCATTATCATTTTTATAACTAAAAATAGTGAAACGACAAAATGAAGATACTACTTCTAAGTGGGGATTCAGAATATTATTTAAAAAGGAAAAATATATTAAAATATTTATTCTCAGCCTTCATCACCATTTTGAACCACCAAACAACACAGGCAGACTCAGATTCTGTACATAATGGTAGAATATGATAGAATCAGATGTGAAATTATCGCTAAACTATTCCTGCAACCATAATTCTGTAGTCCATTGGCGAAAGACGACAATGCATAAAAAACGATATACAGAAACGGAAGATGTTCTGATGCATTAGGTACAGATAATCCGAGCAATAGCAGACTAATGCATAGAAGAGAGATCATTTTACACTTATAGGACAAAGGAACTTTCTTTACCCATGATTCAAGAAAACATAACCAACTAAAATATCACTCAGAACTAATGATAGTTAAACAGCATTAAAAAAAAAACACTATTGTTATTTGTTACAAAAACTGATTTGCATACACAATTCTGGGGACGTATTTGTGTTAGATAAACCCCAAAGAGAAAAGTTCTATACAGTTAACTCTACACAGGATTTAGCAGAAAAGGCCATATGGATAGAAAAAACCGAATTCACAAACCAGAAACCATAGCATCTATATATATTTATATATTATATCACCAGGAATGAGGTGCTATAAGCACAGTTACTACGCCAAGTTCCAGCAGCAATGAAAGCAGGCCATCGAATCATATATTAGATACTTTCATTGTCGAGCTTGATGATCGATGCATTCTTTGTGCTTAAATCCGTTAATCACCTCGGAGAACTTAGCTTATCATACTATTGCCACTGTATTAGGAGCATAAATATACTACTGATCTGTGCATTTCAATCCTGATAAGTAAACCTGAGACTGAATAACCGTTCTTCCGATCTTAAAACCCGGCACCACTGTGAAGCCGACCTTTGCTCTGGATTTACATGGCAACAACAATCTCTTGGTGACATCTTCCATGTACACCATCGAAAAATCGACGCCTCTTTCCACTTGAAAGATCTCAACAACGGGATCAAACGAAAAGGCCAGCAAGTGTAGCGTCCATATTGAGCTTGCCATGTTTACATAAGCCTCATAGAACACACTAAGTGACCTCCATGAATTCAAGACCACTTCTTTTCTATCCATGTTACTGAAAATTGAGGACTCCATGGTGGGATGGATAATCTCCTGATACTTGCTCTCGCAAAACCTTGAGAAATCGCAGTTCCGGTCCCTACTCAACCAATCCATCGGATTGCTCGATAAGTGTTCGAGTAATTGCCTCAATGAGGCACTTCCGTTATCCGAATCCGAAACATGCCCATTAGACAAACTTCCATTCTCAACTAACCCAAAGCATTTGGAATCAAAGTTCCTGAACATTCCCAGACAAACATAGGACAAAAACGCATATATATTATGCGCTTTTTTTGCATACTCAACATTCGGATGAACTAAATTAGCAGCTAAATCCAAATCCCACCCAACTCCCCTCATCAACTCTATCAAAATCTTGGTAAACTTATGCGTTAATCTACAAGTATCATGTAACACGGAATCATACACTTTAACAGAGAGCAAAACCTCGCAAGACGAGTTCGAATTACCCGATAATCTCCTCGACAACTTCGAATTAGCTCTTTGCATCTCATCCAATCTCTTCCTCAGCGCCACAACCTCGTTGTCCTTCTGATCCATCTCTTCCTGAAGCCGGTCCGAGAATGTCCCGAGTGTGCGGAGCTTGCTCTGGTTCTCCTCAACCTGAGCTTCCAAACAAGAACCAATTGGCAAATCCTTGCCGGAACCAGAATCTCTACAGAAATCGAAATAGAACCGCTTGAATTCAGAGAGCCTCTGGAAGTGGGAAACCAGAGCCCGATCAGCGGACTTTATGCTCTCTTCGACGAAGGGGACATGGGCGGTTTGTAGCTGGAGATACGAAGCTTCGAAAGAGGAAACCGTGGCGAAAATGGAGGAAATCAGGGTCTGGGTCAGCTGGGTATTGACGACAGGTCTGATCTGGGTCGTTTTACCGAATTCGTCTCTGGTCTTCTTCTTCTGGGTCGGGCTGAAATCACGAGGCTTTGTCGGCGCAATTGGCAGTTGCGGAGGAGAGAAGTTGGAGTAGACAGAGTCCGGTTTGATGACGACGACTTTCTGGTCGGTAATGACCTCTTCCGCCGAGTCGAGGAGAGAGAAACCGTCGGCCGCAGCGGCGGCGGCGGCGGCGTTTTCTTCATCGGCGAAGAATTCGAAGGTTTTGGCTTTGAAAGCGAGAGCGAATTTCTGAAACATCTCGGAGATTTGTGGGGGTCTTGACGAACCGTCCATTTCTGGCATTTTTTTTCTCTCTCTCTCTCTCTCTCTTTCTTTCTTATTATTACTTTGCACAGAAAAGAAAGAAAGAAAGTGCACACAAAAAAAAAAAAAAAAAAGTTGCAGAGAAAATGAAGAAGAAGAAGAAGAGTGAGTGAGAAAAGAGAATTCTTGGGTTTTACTTGTTTTTATTATTATTCTTCAATTTGTGGAAGAAGTGCTTTGGATGTCTTGCAAGGAAGGCATGTGGATTCGGCTTTGCTGGACTTTTCCTTTTCCTTTTCGTGTTTTTGTTTTTTTGTTTAATTTAGTTCATTGTTAATTAGTACTTATTAAATTCCTTTTTTCTTATTTGTTTATATTTTTTATGTTTAATATTTTAGTTTTCAACCAAGTTCTTCGTTGTTGTGCTGACTTTGAGAATTTCATCAACGGTAATAAAAAGAAAAGACTAGGGTGACGGGTAGGCATTCAATTTTACGTGACCGACTTGGTTTTTTTAATTTTTTTTATACTCAAAGAATCTGTTTGGCATTACTTTTTAAAAACTATTTTTGACTTTTCAGGTTCAAAAGTAACTCAAAAAAAATATTTAGATGATCTGTTAGAAGAATTTTCAGTTTCTAAAAGTGCTTTATGTCAAAGCCAAAAAATATAGTTTCTAACAAAAGTTCTTCTGAATAAACTTTAAAACTTAAAACAAAATTTAAGTTAGATATTAGAAACTTCATTTAGCATCTTTAGTACTTATTAAAATACTTTAGAAGTCATTTTGACCTTAAAGCTTTTTTGCTTCACTTCATTTACTGGCTAGAAGTAAAAGCTAGAAGTAAAAGTAAAAACTCTACCAAACGGATCCTAACGCCACTTGAAAAGCTTCAACATTTATATTGGATTTATATATATATATATATATATATATAACACTAGTTGTATTGCATGCTGGAACACATATGGAATAAACAAGTAAAGCAAAACGGAAGTAAAAATTAAAAATTTAAATTGTTATATGACCAGCCTGCCATCGTTATATATTAGTTGTCGAGTATACACAAAACAAAGCAAAATAAAAGTAAAAGTAAAAGCAAATATAAATAAATGAATAAATTCACATGACGGTGATTGAACCATCATATGATGATAACTAGATTACCACATGGCAATCCAAGAACAAAGGAAGAAAATACTATCTACAATGCATTCCTCCTTTTAACTGTTGGATTAGATAGACAAATAAAATAAAACAAAAACAAAAGCATAAAAAAATTAATAATAATCTATGTAGCGGTGATTAGACCGTCATTTATAAGGTAAAAAAATTTATATATAGAAAGGAGATAAATATAAATATATATATATATATATATGATAAATCAGTTGATCCAATAATACCTTTAAATAAAGAATGAAAATCCGATAACATTTTAATGGTCAAAGTGCATAAGTACAACTATAATTTATGTAATTGACATTAGTTGTCTATTCAGTTATTTTTATATTTAACAATTTTTTTAATCGTTTTGTCAGAGTAAATTTACCTTATTATTAACATCATGTAATAGTTAGATGTGATCGGGATCAAATATTTTTATTATGTTTTTGTGATTTGGCCATATTTTTCTAAAGCACAGAACTACTCTTAGCCACACACACACACACAAAAAAAAAAAAAAAAAAAAAGAGAGAATTGTCCGGATATATACAAAATTTCTAACTGTCGCCATCATTATTAATAATAAAATTAGCTACATAGTTATATGTTTACTTGCACTCGTCTTTGAAAGGAATACACTTACGTCTTCCTTTGTAAGTAATTTTTCACAGTAAAATCTCGAATGAAAAATCATAACATCTATCAAATACTACAAGTAATCCTAATGTGAGCAATTCTTTATGAAAATTTCAAGTCCATAAAATAAAAGATAAAGAAGTGTGAATTGTCATTGTAATTAATACCTCAATATTTATTACACAGATTCACCGGATTACTACTTGGGACTCGTTTAGAGGGAGAATTTCCTGAATTGTTTTGTTTTTTTCTTAAATTTAAAACTATTTCATCATTCATCATTTTAGATCTATGTTATAAACTCAAACTTTAAAAAGTCTATAACTTTGTATTTCATTTTTACACGGGTTGTAAACCATCTTGTACCTTCTCTGCAGCCAAAAAACCATAGATAACTTCTAGTTACTACCATTAAAACTGCAGATGACAGCAGAGATTATTATTTCATTACTTATTGAATAAATCATAACTAAAATAGTTTAAAATAAACTATAAAATGCGTGACAATTACGTTCACATCCCTCACATACCACTATAATTCCATGAATAAAATTGTTGCACGGTGGAACTTACCCACTTATACAAGTTTTCAATTAAAAAAAGAAAAAGAAAAAAATCTTTTTAAATAATTTGACAAAGATCTTCACCAGCTAAAGACCAAATTATCCTTCCTTCAACATTCAACACATGTACGAAGCTTTTATACCATTGATAAACTTTAGTGTTGTCCCATCGACATACACACATATATGTTTATACATGAAAAAACTTGTTATATATATATATATATGTGTGTGTGTTTATATACATGAAAATCTTGAAAAATAAAAAATAAATAAATAAGAGAATAATTTCAATCAATATTTGACAAACATATCAAATCTCAACACTTCAAGGCTCCTCCTTAGATTGATGCATACTAACTTTCTAAGTCAGTGAGGTCATATACTAATTCTTTTTCTAAAATAATAGGCATAGCGTATATAAAAATATAATATATATATATATATATCATGGTATTTTTTGAAAACTACGGTGTATATAATCATAAAACATATAATAATAGTTTAGGACAAGTTTTTTAATTTGAAAGCTCTACATATTAACTTCTTTTTTATATGACCAACAAGTTTATGGGTAAAGAGTAAATATTTTAGTAAAATAACTAATTTCGAATGTGCACAAAAAAGCAAAAATTACAAAAGCGTTATTTGGTACTGTTTTGAAAACGTTATTCATGTAATTTTACAACTAATAGAACCCCAACCACAATCTTAACTTAGTTCGGAAGTTAAAAAAATAAGAACAAAGTGCTAAGTGCGTTGATTATTTTTGTGTGTACAGCCTGAAATTATTAAAATAAGAGAAGTTCAACAAATAAATTTATTTAATCCTTCTTTTACCACCTACACAACACTCATTTGGCTCGAGAAAAGCACATGCTTTTTATAACTTGTTTATTCATTACTTTAGCTTTTTTTGGTTGCCTTGTTCATTCATAACTTACTAGCCCCTGCATTATTATATTAATTTAAGAATTATTAAAAATAATTATTATTATTATTAAAATAATTAAAATATAAATAAATAAATAAATAAAAATAAAAAAACTAACGAACCTGTTTCATTGAAAAAGATTTTGCTGTGACTTTACTATAAGACATAATCTTTTCCGTAAAATGCTGCAACTGGTTCTTTCGTCGTTTTCAGTTTTTTTTTTTTTTTTCCCCTTCTTTTTCTTTTAAGGCTCACTTACATGGATGTCCCTAAATTTCTTACGCTTTTTAAATCAATCCCTCAACCAAAAATCTTGATACTGACCCCTTTAAATTTTTAAAAACCATTGTATTTAACTCCAATAGAAAAGATCATCCAATAATGATATTAAATCCAATTGAAAATGGAGTATAGTTAAGCTTTTTTATGATTTTCTTGACCGTGACCTTCTAGTGAAGGTGATTTTGATCATTTCTTACTCAAATCGGATCTCATGTAAACAAAATCTCCTAGCTTTAATGATCAATTCAAGGATAATAAGATCTGCGAGCGAGATACATTTATGTCCAACTCAAGCAAAAAAGGCATGAATCGTTTTTAATAGTAAGTCGTGTGAATCACACGCAAGATAATTATCAAAAATTTAAACACGCTTTTAAGTGGTGTTAAACACAATTGGTTTTAGAGTTTGAGAGACCCAATTGCCACAATTTTTTTGATTCATTTACTTTCGTAGAGTTTGGTATTGTTTCCAAGTGTTTTGAAAATGTTTTCGCACGTTTGAGGAGCGAAAATGAAAACGTTTTATAAATAGCGGTTGTTTAGCAAATGTTTTGAAAATGGAAAAGAAAACAAAAAATGGTGAATGGTTTTTGTGATGAAAATGGAACATGGTTGGAAGACGTTCTCTTATTTCCATTTTCATTTCTAACGCCACGTAACTTAGTATATGTTTTTAGAAACACACCAAACACAATTTATCTTTTTTTGTACCTAAACTAATCTATCTAAAAACATAATTAAAGACAATTTCTTAAATGATCTCAGCATCATTTTTAAGGTATTCTCATTTATATTTTTATCCCAAAAATAAAATGGAATCACTAGCAATCATGGATAGCATGTTAAAGTGAATATGTACTCAGACATTATACACACCTCACGTTATACCCTGGAAATCGGATTCGCCCGAAGCATATCGGACCAATGATCACCCATGACTTATGTGTACTACTAGTGTCACAAAGGCTTTTGGTGGTCTTATTGGCGCATACCACGATTCTAAGAATAGAAACTTTAAGGAAACAAGTGTACGATGAGATCTTTCTTTATTTCATTTCGGCTTAGTCGATCAATTTACAGAACAAATGAAAAAAATGAAAACGATACCAAACACCACCAAAAAATTCAGAAAAATAACCATGCAAAATAAATAAATATAGAAAATGAAGAGAAGAGAGAAACTTCCACTCTGGCATCTTTTTGTCATCGTGATGGTATATTTTGTACAGGATCAATAATTTAACTGATGAAAAACATTTTATCAACTATGCTCCAAAGTGGCTTTATATGCGTTTCAAAGTTCTTAGTTCTCCGCCCTGTACCAAAAAAAAATGTGGGCCATGGTCAGAAATACAATCATTGTATCTTTATGTACCTTTTTTAAGTGCTTGCAGCACTTTTGGCAGACAAACTCCAAGTCGGTTCACCTTCAATAGCTGAGGTAACGACATGTTTTGAGAAAAAAATATCATAAATGTTTTTCATAATTATTATATCCATCATCACTTAAGTCCTGGTTTAACAAATAATCATTTACTAAAAAAAAAAAACTTGTGGTTTTTGTTTTTCCTAAAATTAGGGTTTTCATTGGTAATATTAATGGTTGATTTTTTAAAAACTTGTTGATGATTGAATTGGAATATTCCCGCCCTCCGAACTGGATGTGATGGTCTCCTGCACCCCTCATCTGGCTTTCTACGGGATAATCCCCACTCACTGCTCTTCCTAATGTCTTCTCTTAACTACATGGGAAATTTTCCGAAGTGAAAATGATACTTGAATTCTTCCTGCCCCAACAACAGATCAATATTCCAAGATAACCCTTTAGTGCTATAGAGTTTCTTTTCTTTATTGCCTTTTTTTTTTTTTTTGGGGGTGGGGTTTTGAAATTTTTTTTAATGCAAACCCTTTAGTATTGAGTTGACCATAGAGAAAAAGCCAAAAGGGGATTTTTTTTGTTTGGTGAAAAATAGGACCTTGATTTGGATATGTGGTTAACCAAATTAAATTAGATATTGTCTAGTAAATGGTAGGTTAGCGGTTGTTACATGAGATCAAATTGATAACTCTAAGTCAAGTTTCAATTAATTAAGGAAAAATAATAATAAAGCAAATGATTCGGTGAAAAAACTTTGAAAAATAGTACGGTATCTTCAACTAATTACTACTACTATTATTGTTATATTATTCTCATTTAACATTTCAGTGAAAACTTATGACTTTGATAATAAAAGATGGATAACTATTTGCTTATTGACTGTGTGTTTCAAACATAATGGAATCGGAAGCTTGAAGCACACTATATAATTTTGTAGTCTCATTTTTTTTTTTAATGATTTTCTTTTCAGTAAATATATATATTTATATTATTTTGTCAACTCATAATTAATTTACTAAATTCTTAATTCTTTTTAGTAATCTAAATTCTTTAATTTAGATAATATGACATAACACTGATAAGTGCATAACTAAGATATTAGATCTGTTTTAATGATTGTCAACTCATAATTATGGAGTCATTTTTCTGTTTTAATGATTGTTTTCTCAATATATATATATATATATATTATTTTGTCAACTCATAATTAATTTACTAAATTCTTAATTTTTTTTAGTAATCTAAATTCTTTAATTTAGATAATATGACATGACACTAATGAGGAAACAACTAACAGACAAGACATCAAATCTCAACTATTCGTGACCGTATAAAGGATTGTGTTGCAGTAATGTATATTAATTCAATTTTAAGTATGACTATATATTTTGCAAGTTAATACGATCCATAATGTATAAGACATTACAGTCTTATTTTATTTTGTGGCCATGGTCCATAATGGCTTGGGTTAAGGGCTAGGGTTGATATATCAGTCTAACAGTCAAGTTGAGGTTAGGAACGGACCAAGATACAGGTCAAGACCAGAGTCAAAGTTATATCGAATCATCAGAACTTCGGCACATGTCTAAGACGAAGGTCAGGGATTGGACTGGGACAAGGGTTAGGATCTCGCCGGGTTGTGATCATGGCTGAACCATGTAGGGATTGGTCGGAACCGAGACCTAGATGGGACCGGGGAGGAACAAAGACCTAAATTAGACAAAATCGAGATCGGAGTCAAGTTAGATTAGGATCAGGGCAGTGTCAAATAAGTAGTACATAAAATACGATGTAATAGTCCACCAAACACTAAATTTTATTATGACAGTATAACAATAAATGATACAATACTAGATAATACAAACAACCGGATATGACCTAAAAGACACATATTGCAATTTGCAAAGAAATGGGACCGAGCATGGAATCACAAACCAAAGAGAGAAAGATTCCCTCTAAAAATGTTTCTTAGTTCAAGAAAAAAAAAAAAAAAATTCATGTGTATTTTGCAATGTGACCATCAACTCTAGTGGATAAGCCAATGAGAGAAATATAGAACACACAATTTTATAACGTGTCTCTATCATCTAGCTAAAGATGCAAGTGTATCATAGTTGACATTTTGGCATGTTTAAAGGATTAGACCATTTCATATATTGCAAACGACAGAGATTTTGTTGAGCCTATCTTGGCAATCATGGTGTCCCTCTAGTTGTTTGCTTTTTTAATTATTTATAATGTTGAAAAGGAATAATCTTGCTTTCGGTACATAATTAAAATAATAAAGTCGTCAAGAATGGGTTTTGACAAAATCACAAAACTAAACGTATTTGACAAACTAAAAATCATGGACTTGGCATTTATCAAATTGTCTCCTAATACTATCCTTGATTATTTTGGTCTACTTTTGTATATTATGTTTTTCTTTCACATCTCCGTCTATAGAAGATGTAACAAATCATCTAAAAAGCTTGATCGTGGAGTTAAATGAGTTTTTTTTTTTTTTTTTTTTTTTTTTATAAAAATATCTGAATGACATAAATTTGAAGACCATTGCATCAATATGACATTACATCAATATAACAAAAAAAAAAAGCAATATTAGACCATTATGACACAAAATTAAACTAAAATAAAGTAAAATTTATGTCATATTTGATCAAGATGGGAGAATTTATATCATATTTATCAATATATGAAAAAAAAATGGTTACTTGGGTAATTTTCTCTTTATTTTTTCTGGACTGGGGCGTGAAGTTCAAAGCAGTTGTGGGCCATTGAGCCCAAATTGAAGAGACTGGACCACTGCACAAGAAGGTCGAACTATAAAAACTCCGTGGGCCGTAGAGAAAATGAAGCCCAATTGAAGTGACTTACAGATGTCAAACACCCCCTACTCTCACTGTTTTATTCCTTCTAAATTAGAGAAATGCAATTTTTAGGGAGGGGCAAAAAATATTTGCGGAGTAAACAATTTTAGATCTACAATTCTCTTTATTCCCCATAGGCCATCTTGATAGTATTTTAATCTCCACTTATTTCAACTCGATCAAGATTAGGTAGATTTTCTAACTGAAATGAGAAAGTTCAAACCTCAATCAAGATGATATCAGTATCCTATTTGATAGAGAATTAAAACTCGATTTTAACAATGTCAGCACCTTATCTGATATGTGAAAACTAAAATTGAAGGGAATGCATCCTTTCTAAAAGATGATGAGCTAGATTGAGGCATACTCCCTATTTGAGCATGGGACAATCGGATTTAGGTCAACACCTAAATGATAGGCGAGTTTCTCATCCTATCTTATCGTAACAGCATATTCTTTTCCCTTGCAAGAATTCTAGTCGGTCCCATTTATTGCGGTATATGAGATGAACATAAAGGTAGCCGACTTGAACAAGAGTAAAGGATGAGGACCCAGTTGATATTTTGAGTTATTTGAATCACCGAGAATCACGAGATTTTCATAGAAAGATATGTCTTAAGTGATTTAAAGAGAGAAAAAAAAAATGGGCATTCAAGTTCTACGGGGTTCATCTATAGGCTTTTAGGCCTCCTTTTGGGGTGGGGGTGGTCAAGAAGTGTAAATTATACACCCGCGACCGTAGTTCCTTTTGTATTTCACCTTCATTGTGAAAAACTCCCACACACTAAAGAGGTCGTAGTTCTTTCCGTGAGAGTGAACCTTTATAAAATCTTATGTAATTTCCTGCATTTTAAATTTTTTTTTCCCTATATGAGAGATCACCTATGGTAAGGTTACAAACGAATTCTTCATAGTTGACGAATTTTCATAGTCAACACAATTTATGATAAAATAAATAGAATTATTACAATCTTATAAAAAGACACAAAACTAAGGGTATGTCTTATAAGAATATGGGAGAAACTAGGAAGGATGACGTAGTTGATCACCTAACCGAGAAAAATAAAAAGAAAAAAGATGTCATTTCTCTTATGGTATTTGGAGTCAAAATTAAGAGTTCCAACCAGTCAAATTCAATTGGGTGGGTCCCTCTTCCTGCTTAGTGAATCTTTGAAGGGTGTAATTGATCCAATCTCTCAATCAATTGGTCAAATGTATTGACGTCTACATTTGAAAAGGGTAGATTTCTCAAGAAAAAATATCCAAAAACGTCATGTTTAGTTACAACATAAATTTACCAATTTCATTACTTATCATGACTTCCGTTGCCTCCCTCATATTTCTTTCTATCATCCTAGTGACGGAGCCAATATTCTACTACAATAAAGCGTTTATTAGAAAGTTATACTACATATGCCTTGCAAAAACTACCAAATACATATACAAGAATAAAGATTAAAAAGAATAAAGTTTAATAGGGCATTGTAAAGACAAGGTAAGAAATTCATAAGTTTTTTAAAGGAAAAAAAAACAAAAAACAAAAAACAAAACAAAATAAAACTTAAGAAAGTGGGCGGTGGCAGTTATAACCATCGATCCTCCTCCACCTCGCCGGCAGCGCCCTAACTGCCGCTGCCTCCACAGCTCCTCCTCCTCCTCGTCCTCGCTTTGCGACCTCTGGAGGCATTAGCAGTTCTGGAACATTTGTACGGTGGGATTTGAGATAGGGCTTCTTCTAGAAGATTTGGTGGCTTCTTCGTTAGCAGATTTTCTAGAAGAAGCTAAGGTGCATGATGGCGCTTTGACGAAATGATCCAACAACTTTCATAGCAAAATAATTGAAATAATTGCACATAAGTCATTCAAACTAATAACAACACGCATAATAGTTTTCTTTTTGGAAAACAAAAATGCCTCAAAAAGAATTTGGAGAGAATCCTTAAAAAATTTTTTAAGCTATCAGGAAAATTTAAGAGAGACACAAAAATTTAATCATAAAAAAAAGGAAAAAAACCTTAATCACAATTAGACATGATCATGATTAAGGATATTAGAGTATTTGGTCAAAATTTAAAATAAAAATTTCAAAATGTTGAGTTTTTAGTGAAGAGAAAATGAAAGATAAAAAATTACGAGTTAAAATACAAACTATAAAAAAACCAAAAATATAAATATAATATATCAAATTAAAAATAAATAAAAAAACATAGAAAGGGGTTAGAAGAAAAAAAAAAGTTGACAAGTGACAACCAAATAAAAATAAAGTAAAGTAAAGTAAAATTAAATTAAATGGAAAATACATACCAAAATGGATTTTCAATAAACAATAGTTTTTTAAAGAGAATAAAAAAAAAGTATTAAACGGTGTATGAAAGACAATGATGAAATAAAATAACTAAATAAAATTTACCTTCTTCCTCTTCAACAAGGTTGAAAAAAAGCTTTTATTTCACTACATTTTTTTTTAATCTTTAGTTTTTGTTTTGCACATCATTTTAAAATTCGAAAATTCATTTTAATTTGAGAATCTGAAATTAATTGGTGTTTAAAAAAAAAAAAGATAAATGAGGATAATACTTACAATCATAGTTAAGCGGTAATTTCTTATTTAACTACATTATAAAATATAGAATTTGAATTCTCTATCCTCACGTTAAAAAAATAATAATAATAATAAAGTGAATATGGAATTATGGATCAATTTTTCAATTAAAATTTTCAACACCTATTACTTGAAATTATTAAAAAAAAATAGTAAAAAAAATGAAAACGTTTCACACTATAAAAAAAAAGTTACAAATTATATAATGGTAATTCTGTAATATGCATTAAAATTTTGATCTTGTTTCAACCACAAACCCAAAATACTTGGGAGAAGAAGTATAACGTAAGCAACTGCCAAATGCAGTGCAGGAAGGACAACATAAAAAAAATTAAAAAAAAAATAAAGGAGGAAAAAGCATCAAAACGGTGCGGATTTGACGAGCAAAATGAACAGTAAAATTATATCCACTCTTTTATATATTTACTAGTTAGAGTACGTGCGGTGCATGTATTGAGTTGTATTATATAATTGAAATTTTTATAATATTAAACATAAAAATCAATATACAAATATGAATAAATAAAGATTATTTTTCTTAAAAATGCATTAATAATATTATATTTATTACCTAAACCATTCTAATCCATATAAAATTCATTTAGTGTTTATAAAATTTGTTGCGTTCATTTGTTATTCATAATAAAAGTTTTGATAAAAATAAAACAATTAGTAAATAGCAATAGTCACATCATTTGGTAATTAGATTGCTTAAGTATAATTTATTGAACTAAAATCCACTTATGTCAAATACAAAGGGAAAAAGTGTATTATAAGTATGAAATCCAATAACTCTTCATGACAAAGCAATTGAACTAATTATATGTGCTGAAATCATTCAAAATAATAATAATATAGAAAATAATCTTCTATTTGAAATTGAAGAAAAGATCCAAATAGAGGGAAAACCTTATGCTCTCTTTAGTTTATCAGAAAAACTAAAAATGACACATAAACTTAATCATGAAAAGAAGGGGAAGAAGCCTCGCCACAATTAAACTTGCGTAATTAAGAATATTAGAGTTTCTAGTGAGAAAGTTAAGATTAGTGATCTTAAAAAATAATAATAATAATTTGAGCTTTTAATACAAAGAAAATGAAGGGGGAAAAAAGAAGAAGTTACATACAAAGTATAAGTAAAAAATTGTTTTTTTTTTGGGGGGGGGGGGGGGGGGAGAATAAAAATAAAAGAAAAAAATTAGAAAGAGGTAACAAGAAAGAGAATGAAAAGAAAATGAAATTAAAATGAAGCATAAATTGAATAGCAAAACGATTTTGCAGTAAAAAAAAAAGATTTTTAGAGAAATAAAAAAACATCAAAATGGTGTGTGAAGAACGGTGATGGAATGAAAAAAAAATTAAAATTTAACTCACTCTTCTTAACCAAAAGAGGGGGAAAAAAATAACTTCTCATTCACTACATTTTCTTCATTTTTAGCTCTTTTATCATGTTAATATATATATATATATATTATATAGAACATTTTGAACTTGATCAATCTAAGGATGTGTTTAGTATTCGAGTTGAGTTTAAAATGAAATAAAATATTACAGTTGAAATTTATTGATTTTTTAAAAATTAATTATAATTATTATTAAATTTTTTATAAAAAGATAAAAAATTAACTATAAAATATAATTTAATTCAAAATGAAATGAAAAACCAAATATACATTAAAATAACTTGATATTTTTAGGAAGTAAAAAAACACTTTAAAAAATAAATTTCTCAAGTACAATGGCAATTTTGTAAAGTGTATTAAAATGCTTGTCTCCTTGGGGCTTGGGCTCTAATGTCCAAATTCTTGAAAAAGTTGCACTTGCAACACGTGGGAGGAGGTCAAACTGTGGCTGTGAAGGTACAGGAAGGAAAAGACAGCAGAGAAAAGGAAGGAAAACAAAAGCAAAAAATGAAGAAGGCATCAAAACGCACCGTTTTTGACCACCAAAAAACAACAGTGACAGGGAACCACTCTTTTAATATAGTTAAGATTAACACTATTATTTATTTGACTTGGTCATTTTGTTCTTAGTTTATGGTATAGAAGATGACAGACGAATAGAAAAGAAAAACCTTTTCTCGTGTTTTTTTTTGTGTTTTTTTTTTCCCCTCTCCGAACTCATAAAATTTAATTTTTAAATTGGGATGGTAACGAGACATGATGGATTCTGTCGTTGTCCTGCCCTTCAAAACATTTTTTTTTCATCCTCGTCTGACCTCCATCCTCGCTTGAGAAGAGACAGGAACAAGATTGAGGAATTATTAAAAGTATCTTCCCTATTCCCGTTGCCATCTCCACCAGAATAACTGTCATCCACAAAAATTTCGATATTAGAATCGAAACATATATGTTGAAAGTCATCCTATATTTAATTTGATTTTAATGATCTCACCAAAAAAAAAAAACAAATTTTTAACAAAATATAATTATAGAACAATATTAGGAACTATGATTAAAATTAAAAGTAGTTAGTATGTATAATTTTTTCTTAGGTATGTATATCAGATCATGGATGGAGCGAACAATATTTGCCCGTCCCCTCCCCAACCGTGATTTGGAGACAAGAACTTATCGTAATCCTTGTTCAAAACCGTTAATAATCCTTCATTCATGCCTTATTAGTGGGACCCACCCACATAGCCCCGTCCCATAGGAAAAATGTCATCCCTAAGAGGTCGTTTGATTAGTCCGCTTGAGTTGGAGTTTAGAGTTTTTTTTATTTTTTTATATTAAAGTTAAGTTAAGTTTTGAAATTATGCGTTTGATTGAAAATGAACTATTTGAAGTTAAATAGTGTAAAAAACTTGAAATGTATTTAGGAAAAAAATTTCAGTATGGATCCTATTTTATTTCGCTCGAAATTATATATAATTTAAAGAAAAATTATTTAATTTCTATTTGAAATAATAAAGATATGGACTTTTATATTTTGAGTTTTTAAGTTAGAGTAAGATATGTGAATAGTAAAACTGATTTTATTTAAATAACAAAAAACAAAAAACAATAAAAATTATTTGGTTGGACCGAATGTGCCAAAACAGGGCTAAGATAATATTTACTATAAGTCATTGAGGCTAGTCTTGCTATTGGTAAAAAACCAAATCGTTGTACGTACAAACACAACAAAGCTTGTAGGCATTTGTTTACTGAGGGGGTGTTTGGTGTTTGAGTTTGAGTTAAGATTTATAAGTTTAAATAGTGATTTTGGTTGACTTTTTCAGAAAAGACAAAAAACTTTTGAGGAAAAAGATAAAAATTGAGTTGATGGTGGTGAGTTGAGAGTGTTTTTTGGTATTTTTATTTGGTAGATTTCTCCGTGATGCTCATATCAAGCACCTTGGACTTCTTATATATCTGTCTCAGAGTACAAGATTAACAAAGCTGTCTCACAATTGATGTAATTAAAGGGTATGAACTATATATAATTCCTGGTTATGCAGTTTTTCTTCAACAGTTTATTATTTTGTAACTAGAAAATTACCAAGAACATATATAATTATGAGATTTTTTTTTTTTAGATGTTATTATTAGGTGGGGATTAAACTTTGCGGAAGCAGAGGTGAAATTTCAGATTGATGTTAACCAATGCACGAGGTAAAAGCTGACAAAAAACGTTTGAGCCAAGTCTTCTTTACTGAGCACTGTGCGTGTCTCCATCCATTCTTTTTTTTTTTTTTTTGGGGTAATATTAATAAGTTTTTGTCACTATTCAATGTCGTCCGTGATGACTTAGCTCCATGTACTATATACATTTTTTTGGCCTCATGTTCTTCTCTTTTCATCCATCAAATCTCCCCTAAATTGCAACTTTTGTATCATTCTCTGTCTTTGTTTGCTTTCTGCTCCTCATGAGGGCACTGTTCACATGTAAACAGGCATGTAGGCCCTTCTAATTGATATTAAAGATTGCCATAAAAAAAAAATAAATAAATAAATTCTTTTGGAGAATTGTACTTATATCGTAGGATGAAAATATCTTACCAACTGGGTTCATCTGTTTTTGTCCGTTACATCATTATTATGTTAATTTTGTATAATTTTCTTTATCAATTTGATTTGATTTTCATCAAATTTCATTTTTAAAAATATACACGAGGAGCGGAGATATCCTGTTAAAGAAAGCTCTTGTATGTTGATATTGATATGTGGATGAGCACGAGAGAGGGTACGTGTACAATTCAACTCTAGCATGGATTGCGGAATTTGCTCTTTGAATAGCCTCTCAAGAGAAAAAAATAAAACGAGAAGAAACCTCTTTGGATAATCCAGCTTAATACGCTTTGCACTCAATTCGCATGGTAAATAAATCACCTTTTGTGTGTGTGTGTGTGTGTGTTTTTAACTATAATATGATCTTATTTGACTTAACGCAAAAACAAGTAATATAAGTAGGAAAATTTTTTTTTACTGGAAATATAATTAAAAATATAAGAGAATATGTTTATTTATTAGAAAGAAAGAACTTAAGACATTTTGGTGTTGTTTAGAGTAACATCTCCATATGATATTTTGTCATCTGTATTTTAAATTTTCAACTTTATATCAAACTTTTTTTCTCAACTATTTTCAAAAAACTCAAATTTTAAAAGTCCATAACTTTCTCATTTCAAATCGAAATAAGATAATTTTTATATCAAAATGCTCATAATGACAAATGAATAAGACGATATCTATTTTGTATATTTTTTCTGAACACATTTTAATTTTTTACATTATTTTCTATATCACATAATTTTTTTAAAAGTTTTCTCCCCAAATAAATATTTCTAACTTAATCTTCAAAATATCATCTTTAGATATTACCCCAAACGGGCCCTTATTTTGGTTTTCAATAGATGGCATGTGGCACCACAAAACTTGATACACAATTTGTGTATAAAACTTCAAAATTTCAAACCTGAAGCGTGGGTCGTATTTATTTGTGCCTCTACTTGCAATAGGATGAAAGCTATATAAAATAGCTATCTTTTTTTTTTCAAAGATTTTTTTCGAAGGACTTGAAAAATACATTATTTTTTTTCGATATCTTTTAGTAGGATTTGAAAAAATGGATATAAAAGTGATATTATTTTTCAGGGGTGAGTTTATGGTAGAGACCCTACTGGTAGAGTCTCTTATTAGGTCATTGATATTTAATCGAACGGTTGAAATATTGTTGGTGTACCATACTTATTATACACCTTACCTCATATTACCCTTCTCATCTAAAGTCTTCTCCGTCGCCGGCGACCTTTCCGCCACAGGCGACCGACGCCGGCAACCCAACCCCGACGCCGGCAACCCACCCCCGGCCCCCCCCCACCACTAGCCCCAACCCCGGCCGCCCCCCACTCCTCGGCAACCCCCCCCAGCCCTCCCTCGCCGGCACCCCGACTTCAGCCCCCCCGGCGCCCCCCCACCCTAGGTCCCCCTCCCCCCACCCCCCCCACCCCGGCGTCTCGCGGCATCCCCCCGACGGGGACCCCCTCACCCCCCCTCTCTCTTCCCTTTTCTCTCTCTCTTCCCGGCCCGCGGCCCCCCCACCCCCGACGGGGACCCCCCATCCCCCGCTGTCCCTCTCTTCTTGCGTCGGGGGTTTGGGGGGGTGGGGGTGGGGGCGTGGGCCTGGAAGAGAGAGAGGATAAGAGAGATGGGAAGAAAGAGAGAGGGGGTGGGGGGGCTCCTCGTCAGGGGGACGCCGTGAGGCGCCCGGGGGGGGGGGGGGGGGGGTGGGTGGGGGAGGTCGGGGGAGGGGGACCTGGGGTGGGGGAGGGGGGGGGGGGCTGGGGCCGAGGTGCCGGTGGGGGAGGGCTGGGGGGGATTGCCGGGGAGTGGGGGGCCGCTGCTGGGTGGGGGGCGGCTGGGGGTGGGTCGTCGGCGTCGGGGCTGGGTTGCCGGCGTCGGTCGTCGGTGGCGGAAAGGTCACCGGTGACAGAGAAGACTTTGGATGGGAAGGGTAATATGAGGTAAGGTGTATGAGAAGTATGGTACGCTGATAATATTTCAATCGTTCGATTAAATATCAACGGCCTAAAAAGAGGCTCTACCGATAGAGAAGGTCTTTACCACAGACCCACCCATTTTTCAGTTTTTAAAATCTGTATCAAAAATAATTTATTTTATTTTCATTTGATTTTTATCAGACTTGATGATAATGTAAGTTGTCACTATGAAGTCGTACTAAAAAACAGTTGTTATCATATGATTTTTATTATCTATTGATATTGTTATTGTTATTGTTATTATTATTATTTATTGATATTGTTATCTTATGTATATGTAATAGTTTCACTTCTTTGACGACTACATTTATTGCAGGTAATAATAGTTGTGATCTTGGTTTTAAATATTGGGATCTTGTTTTGTGCTGTTGGAGTTTGATCGAAATATATATATATATATATATATATATATGTATGTAAACCACACCCATAGGTAAATGTGTGTGTGGGGAAATTACCAAATCATCACTTTAAATTCTAGTGGGTGTGAGTAATAACAGTTTGCAGATACTTGTCATTTTCCAGGATCTTCTGCAGATCAGTTGGGTCGCTGTTAATCTGCTTCTTAAATAGTACCCCTTTGACATACAAAAAAGTAACCTATAACTTGTAGCTATAAATTTATTCATTACACTATAAATATATATTTTTTAATACAAAGCTTTTTTTTTTTTTTTTTTTTTGGGTCCCTGAATTACTGGTTTTTGCCATGCCCCTAGGTCCCTTTTGACTTCAGCTATATCACCTAAAAAATAGTACTCCATTAATCTTCCGTCTCTCATAATCTCCATTTCAGCTTCAAACGTACAACAAAGAATAAAAAGAGAATCGGAATTCTCTACAAGAGCACGAAGACTCTGTTTTAAATCGTTAATTCAGAGACTTATATTATCGAGAGGAATAATTTTTATAATCTATTTCCTTTTAGCAAACTATTCTTAAAATTTGTTTTCCTACTTTAATTGAATAGGTTAGGATCTTTTTAATGATGCATTTGGTGCATAGTCTTAAACTCAGATTATTCAACTTGAATTGTGAATCTAAAATGGTGAATGTATGTTTAGGAGATAATAAAATACGAATATTAACTGAATTTTAAAATAGTAAAAAACTGGATTTGAATTTGTTTTGAGCTGAATTTTTTGGATTCAAAACAATTTGTCAAACGCATTAGTTAGTGTGACTTAAAGTTTTAGGGCCCATTTGGTTTACCAGTTTGGTTTAAACTAAATTGTATTTTTTTCATCATATTTTTTGTCTTTTCCCTAAAAGTTTTTTGTCTTTTCTGAAAAAATCAACAAAAATTACTATTCAAACTTAAAAATTTCAACTTAACTCAAACTGAACTTGTGCACCAAACATGCTCTTAATAATATTATTATTATTATTTTATTATTATTTTTATTTTTCACATTAAAGAGAAGATGTTCAATTAGTGTATCTACATTTAAAGTTCATATTAAAGTGATGCCTCATATTAGGCTATGCTAAATACCAAAAAAAAATAATATTAGGCTATACTAAGTGATATACAGAACACTTTACTTTTATTTATTTATTTATTTATTATTATTTAGCGATCTACACGTACAATTTTTTCTTACACCAAAAATTAAAAGATTCTATACACTTATTATTTGATTTGATACGAAATGACATAAAAAATTATTCATCATGAATAAATATTTCGCAGTACAAAAGCTCCATATATTAATGAACAAAGTTTGTAGCTTATAAATGTTAAAGGACTTGCTGTCTACTTTTTTCCATTCCTTTATTATTATTATTATTATTTTTAATATTAGGCGATATTTCTGGATAAACATACGCTAGCTACAGGGGTCTCTGGGAGATAAGAAATTATTTATTTGTTCTGGTTGTCTATAAGGAATTGGTGCCGGCAAATTTGACCAATCTATATTTAATATTATTAATTTCTTCACCTTTTGTTCTCTCTTCTATCTGCTTCTGAGTTTTCACGAAATACATAAAATCCGCAGTTTCTCCGCAGTACTGATATGAAAACTTTGAGCCCCAATCAGATTCAGATCTTGGACCACCTATAAACATTGTCTTATGTGGCCCATAATTAAATTTGGTGAGTTAGATTACGCAAAAAAAATAAAAATAAAAATAAAACAAAAGCAACTTGGATGCAATTTATTGCTTGCCAATGGATAAAAATATATTTTTTATATGTAGAACTTTGTACTTGAAATTTAAAAGTCATTTTATTTAAAAAAATGAGATGATGTTTTAGTATGTCAAAATTTTCTTTTTGAAAATGAAAAAAATTCTGAAATAATTTTTGATTGAGTAGTCTTGTATTTGAAAAATGAAAAAAAAAAAAAAAAAAAAAGGTCTTTTTGAAGTTGAAAGAAGAGTAGCCAGATAGTTTTTTAACAAAATTTTAGCTCATTTAAAAAATAAGTATTCCAAACAAACAGACCATTTAGATTTTATTTTGAAATGTTATATATACACGTGCGTGACATATGATGAGAAATCCTCAATAATTCTCAAAAGCGATCTTATAACATTTTTAAATGAAAAATGTTACAAGTTAGATGAAGCTCACAAGTGGAATCTCATGAAACTGATACTTATAAAGAGTTCTACCAAAAAAAAAAAAAAAACTGATATTTATAAAGAGCATTAATCTAGCTAGCTTTCTAAGAATTGGCTTTATTTATCTTTGTATGCAGCGCAAGTATTTAATTATACTCTTGTATATCTAGAGACACGTGCGGGTGTTCAACTAGTCTATATATATATATATATATATATATATATATATTTTTTTTTTTTTCTGAGAGAAAATGATGATTAAAAGAGGAAGGAAAATGTGGGTGTGTGGTGCAGTGAATAGTGGTCCGTGACCATTTTCATGCTGTAGGCACTAACGTAAGTATAGGTCACGTGACGGACCACCATGTATAAAAGTGACACTACAACACTTAATATATCCTCTCATGCATTGAAAAGTCAGAACTGCCCTTTCTGGACTATCACCAGTATTTTCCCTTTGATTATTTTTTACAACGACAAATTAAAAGGGTGTTTAGTGTTTGAGTTTGAGTTAAAATTTTTAAGTTTTAATAATAAATTTTGTTGACTTTTTAAAAAAAATAAAAAAATTCAGAAAAAGATAAAAATTAAGATAAAAAAATACAGTTTAATTCAAATAAGATTGAATATATCCTAACTTATAAAGCAGCAACTTTTTTTAAAAGGGGCAACTTTGACCTTTTAATTAGTATCTTAGGAACAACAGAAATTCAATTTTACATCTCCAGTGATCGGCAGAGAACCTGTTTTGTGTATAGTCGCAAATCCAAGCAAAGGAATCGGATTTTTGTTTGACCACGCGTGATATGGATAAATATATATATATATATATAGAGAGAGAGAGAGAGAGAGAGATGGAAAACACAGAAATCGAAATGAAGAAGAAACCCTCCAAACAAGATGATCATAATTCTTGCCTAAACAAGGCAAAAGGAGATGAATTTGGTCAAATTGGCATAATAAAGGAAAGAAAAGATCTTTAAAAGGGTGTATGTGCCCTGTTGGAGAAAAGATATGTCTCAGATTTTGGGATATGGCTAATATTTCTATGATATATATGGCATTTTTCAAAACGAATACATATATTCATATATATATATATATGTATGTGTGTGTGCGCGTCGCTGTGATATACGTACGGATATATCAGAACTGTTGTTGGGCTAAGCCTGCTGATGCCAAATTTGTACGGGTCTTTTTTTGCCTTTGCCATTGCCCTATTCCCTCTTTGTCTGCTATTTTGGAATCTCACCGCCAGCCTATATATATATATCTATAGATATTTATATACATAATTACGTATAGGCTTAATTCTTTTTTTAGCACGAATAAAAAACGATTTTTAATTAAAAATAGTATTTTTTATTCACCATTTTCTTTTATTTCATTATCGTGTCAGTAATAATTATCTCAAATAGTTATAAACTAAACTATATATCACAAGATAATTATCTCAAATATTTTTGTATTAGTGTTACTAAAATAAATTAACTCGTTTCTCTCTTTAATTCATCATTATCTTTATTGTACGTTATTCTCTTCAAATTCCAATGATAGCCTACACTACTGCATGGCCCTTGTCTCTGTATACTCTTCTTTAATTGACAACGTTAATGCTCTCCCCGTATGCTTGGCTTTGCGTCACATGCATGCATATATACTTATATGTATATATGCATATACATGTGTATATATATATATATATATACATATAGAGTTACAACGTTTTTCATGTGTAAGTAATTCAAACATGATTGGTGCAAACAAACACAAACATATACATACATAATAAACAATATAACGTAACGACAGGGGGGGCTTGGCATGCAGTTGGAGCCGGGGCTCAATGGATATGGTTTTAGGAGAGAGGAGTCTATTAGTACCCATGCATTTGCTCTTTCCACACCCTTTTTTAATACATTTTATTATCACTAAATTATCTAGAAATAAAATTATCTTAACAAAAGTCTTTTTAAAGATACTAATATTTGATCAGGGAAAAAAATTATAACTTATAAATAATATAGTCTAGCTTAAAGCTAATTAGTTATTTTATTTTAAACATCATGCTTTTTTTTTTTTTTTTTTGAAGGTCGTGATATATGAAACATAGGAAAGTTGGGGCTTGGTTGGGAGTATTTCAGAATTGGTTTTGTTTTACGTATTTTCTAACATAAATGATGATTTTTTTAGAATGGTGTTGAAATATTTTCTAAATTTGTATATTTGATTGTGTTTCTAGAGAAATTAGTTTAATATAAGAAATGTTGAGACTATGTTTAGGTATGTTTTTTGAAAAATACTTATTAAATGTATAAGCCCTAAAAATGAAAATAGAATTGAGAAAATTACTTTATTTAATCTTATCATTTCTTAACAAAATATGAAGCCAATTTTTTTGTTTATGTTTTCTTATTTGGTGCAAACACACGCTATTTTAAATCATTTTCAAAAATAACTTTATTGTAAAACGTAATGTTTTCAAATCAATATATCAAGCACCACCTTAACTTGTATTTTATTTATAGAATTAGAATATTTTTGCTAATAGCATAAAGAAAAGAAAAGAAAAGATGGAAAATGAATATATAATGTAAAATAGCAAATACTTTTTTTTAATTAAAAAAACGCATGATTTCAGAAAAAAAAAATTTTTGAATCACAGAAAAGAAATAAAATATATCTCATATATAAGCTATATACATCTTTAACATATATTAAAAGCACAAATTTTGACTTTTCTTCACCATACATTAAAAGCATGAATATTGGCTTTTCATCCCTATTCCAATACTCGTCACGTGATTTTTTTTTAAGCGTTTAAACATTTTTCCTACAACTCTCTTAACTAATAATTTAGATAATAGATATTTTTATGCAGGTTCCTACTAGTATTTAAACATACCTAATATGACTCTATTAATTTAAAATTTACAAAGTAAAACTATGAACGTACAAATATTATGACGTGGGTTATTATGACTCTATTAATATTATGAACGTACAAAGCTTATGATATGGAAAAAAACAAAATTGATTTGGAAAAAAAAAAAAAAAAAGGAAGGGTTACTGTTTGGTTGGTGGATGGAAGAATGATAAAGTGGCTTAAAAAATAGAGTGCAAAAAATAGACTGGTTTTTTTTTTTTTTTTTTGGTTATTTTCTCGGTGGGGTGTTTTTTAACAATTAAAATTCTTATTGTTACTCCATTTATTAAGGGTGCTTTTTAGTTTACCATCTACAACTCAAAAATTTTATATCATTTTTTATCTTTTTTTGAAAAATCAATCAACTTTAACATAAAAATTTTATATTCAACCAGCGAACCAACGGAGGCTAATTCTTGAATATATAAATTATGACTTTATGTTATGGGGGATAAATATTGGTCCTAAATTGGGACCAATAGCAACAATAATCGCCCCATTATATACGCCCACAGTTTGTACATATTAACGTAACTTGCGCCAGTTCATGATTGATTACTTATGATAAGCTATTTTGCGAACAATCTGGATCCATTTGTCTCTGAATTTAATCTTATTTCCAACGCAACAGTACTAACTCCTCATTTTTAAGAACGGAAATTTGGATTATTTTAAAAAATTAAAAAATTACGCAACTGTGAAACAAATATATTGGAATACAAAAAATAAAATGTATTTTCCCTTTTTTATATAAAAAAAAACATATATTTCGCTTATTAATGATGCAAAAATGTGAAAAAAAAAAAAAAAAAGAGAGAGGGAAATGGAGTAAGAAAAGGCAATCAGAATACCTTCTACCATCATTCGAAGAAGGAAAAAAAAAAGAAGAAGAAGAAGATTACCCTTATACCAAAATCTGCGTAGTTTATTTATCAAAAAATAAAAAATAAAAAATAAATCTGCGTAGTTTTGTCTCGTAATTATATTATAAGCATTTCTGAAGTACATAAAGTTATGTCACCCTAAAAAAAAAAAAAAAAAAAAATCAAATGAAAAGTTGCAAACAAAAGAGCCCTAATGAGCCTAGCATATTATATTATTAGCATTGTCTCATATGCATTTACCAAAACTGACCTCCCCATGTTTGAAACAATATATATATATATATATGATTATTTATTTTTTGGTGAATAAAAAAAGGAATCCATATTTTACTACCACAGATTGATTATTATGTTAATAACCACAAAATTGAAGGGGAAACACCTGAAACAAAAAGTGTCCCCCCCGCTCTTTTTTTTTTTTTTTTTTTTTTTTTTTCCTTCCTTATATTTTTCTTGTTATATTTTTGTTTTTTTGGATATACATAGATGGAAGTTTGGTACTATTCGTTGTCTTGCGAGAGTCATGTCCTCCACTAAGGATTCAAAATTTGGCCAAATTATACAAACAACCTTTACTTTTTTCTCTTTTTTTTTTTTTTTTTTTCCGTCCGGAAAAGTAATCATATGGTACTCGCACAAATGTAGACGGTGCAAATATGGCCTTTTCTCTGAAATTTTTTTAATTTTGCAGTTTTTCACCCAAACAGAAAAGAAAAAAGACAAGGAAAAAAAGAAAAAGAATGCTGAGATGGGTAAAACTGTAAATTTGTTTTTTTTTTTTTTTAATATTATAATACAAAGGGGCCAATCTAATCCCCCACTTGGAACTTTTTTTTAAAATTTTTTTTTACAGTTTTCCACCGAGAACTGAGAAAAGTCACTGTATATTGTCTTTGTCATTTAGCACTTAGCACGGTTATAGAGAGAAGGAAAGAGAGCCAACAAGTCGACCATACATAGAGAAGCCATTTGGTTAGGGTTTTAGGGTTCTGGGGAAATGAGCTTGCTCCCTTCTTTAATCTTTCCGAGGAGAGGACAATCACCCCACCACCCACCCCCCTTGTTACATTATTTATTTATTATTCACTTCATGATAATTGCAAACAATTTTTACTCTTTAGTTTATTTCTTCTATTTTTATCGATTGTAATTTGTAAATTTAAGACAAAAAATCAAAAAAAAAAAAAATTCATTCTCGTTCATTTATTTTCCAAAATTTTATCATTGTTCTCTTAGGACCCGTTTGGTGTATGAGTTTGAGTTAAGATTTGTAAGTTTAAATAGTGATTTTAGTTGACTTTTTCAAAAAAGATAAAAAACTTTTGAGAAAAAAGATAAAAATTAAGTTGATGATGATAAGTTTAAACTCATCACCCAAACATCTCTTATTTCCATATATATTATATAAATTAATACAAAAGAAACTAATTCAAATTATAATTTTAAAAATCTGACGATCATAAATTATCACTTTTTTAAAGTAAATATAATTTATTCATTTCAAAAATTTAATAACAAAAAATAACAATTCACATATTATATATTTTAATACTTAAAATTAAAATTAAAATTTAATTATAAATATAAATTATCGATAATTTAACAAGTAACTTTATTTTTATTATAAGACGTGGATTGCTTTCACAACTAATAAAAATAGGATTAAATATTATAGTGATATAATGTTTTTCTCTATATTTTTGAAAACTGCGGTTGGATTAAAAGGAAAATGAGAAAGTAATTATTGTGTACTACCACCACGCCACCTCTATAAATGAGGACAGCTTCTCACTCTCTCTCTCACTCCCTCTCTCTCTCTCTGCAATTTCATTGGTGACAGTAAGACACTAGTATCACCTGCCAGCGCCGTTCTCTCTCTCTCTCTCTAAAAATACACACAAAGTCCAAGCTTTTCTCTCCCTATGTTAATGGCTGCTCCACCAATACCTCCTTGAACCCTGGCCCATAATTCAAACTCACTCTCTCTCTCTCTCTTCAAAATTGTAGCAGCATATATATACATATACATATACAAGAAATGAACAACATGGTGGGTTTTTATTATACAGAAGAACAAAGTAAATTGAAGTTTAATGTTTCATTTTTCTCTGTAATTAATGGAATTTTTTTTTTTTGTTATATATATGTATAGTTTGTATCATCTTCGTATGTGCTTCCTCGGTGGCTGGAAGTTTTGCTGAGAGAGAAGTTCTACAACGCGTGCATAATTCATGAAGAGGCGAAGAAGAACGAGAAGAACATCTACTGCTTGGACTGTTGCATCAGCCTCTGCCCTCACTGCTTGCCTCCCCATCGCTCCCACCGCCTCTTGCAGGTTCTCTATTTCCTCTCTCTCTCTCTCTCTCTCTCTCTCTCTAATTCAATTTACCACCCCCAAAAAAGAAAACAAAAATTTCCCCAAAAAATAAAATTCAATTTTCTTGTTCATATGGTTCTCTCTCGATTCTTCATGATCTTAACCTTCTCTTTTTTTTTTTTTTTCCTTATAATTTTTTTTGTTCATGTTCATTATGTCAGATAAGGAGGTATGTGTACCATGATGTTATAAGGTTGGATGATGCTACCAAGTTAATTGACTGTGCCTTTGTCCAAGTAAGTGTTTTAACATTCAATTTTTGTGGACACCCACTTTTTAATTATTTCTGATTCTGATTTCTCACTTCTTGAAATCTCTTTTTTTTTTTTTTCTTTTTTTTTGTTTGGTTTACATAATTACTTACATACATACGTGCTGAGAAATGGAAGAGTATTTATTTGACAAATTGACCCCAAAAAAAAAAAACAAAGATGAATTTTGAGTTCATAATTTGAAATCTCCCAATTTTTATAAATATACATGTGCAGTCATACACAACAAATAGTGCAAAAGTGGTGTTCTTAAACCAAAGGCCTCAAACAAGGACCTTCAGAGGCTCCGGCAATATTTGCAGCACTTGTGACAGAAGCCTTCAAGACCCTTATCTCTTTTGCTCTCTCTCTTGCAAGGTCTCTCTTAAATTTTTTTCACTTCTTTTTTCTTTAATTTTTTTTTTTCATCTGGGTATTTTCCAAAATTCCAAATTTTCAATTAAAAAAATTCCTTTTTTTTTTTTTGGGTAAAAACAGATTGATTATGTCCTAAGAACAGAAGGTGGGCTGTCCAAGTACCTATTGGAGTGCAAGTTCTTGTCCCTGCCTGAACCGGGTTTGGACGACGGTCTGATGACGCCGGATTCCATCCTCGAACCGACCGGTTCAGCCCGGACCTCATCCGGCTCGGGAGGGAACGGAAGCGTGGGGTGTAAGACTATGGCCTGCACTGCGACGACGTCGGAAGTCGTGAGGAAAAAGCGGAGCAGCGTCTCGGCTTACCGGTCGGCTTGCCGGCCGGTTTGCTCGCCGGTTTCGGAAATCTCGGCGGCTCTGATGAACCGGAGAAAAGGGAATCCTCAAAGGGCTCCTCTTTATTGAATTTGTGTGTACGGACGGGTGATGAGGGGGGGAGAGAGAGAGGTAAGGGAGGTTTTTGAAATGAAAATACACTTTTAATTCGTTAGGAGTAGTATCTCGTTAGTAGAAGTATCAAGGTAAATTAGGGGGGTCAAAAGTAAAAGAAAAAAAAAATCTCCCAATTTTGTTTGAGGAGTTTCTTCTCAATTCTCATCTCACTCTCTCTAGGGATATTCTGGTAGTGGGTACGTTTTGTGCCAATTTGAAAACAAAAATATTGTTTAGTGGTCGTTTTGGTGATCTTTTACAGAAAGTTACATCGAGTAATAGTAACAAACAGTTGGTAATGAGTAATGACAATGTTTTTTTTTTTTAAACTCTATATATATATTTTTTTGTTATTTTCCCTTGGTTTTTACCATCTTTTCTTGGGGTTAACATTAAAACATTATTTTGCTTCTCGGCCATTTTGTGCTTTTGCTTGTATAAGATGAAATTTTGCTTATTCTAGTCAAGTGGATGGCAGCTAATCAAGTGTTGTATTTGGAATTCCAAGGATGAAAGATCTGGAAATTTTGGTAAAAAGAGTGGTGCGGGATATGGTAGTTCCAATTTTAAATTTTTAATATTAATTGAAGGTACGGTGAGTTTTCATTTATTATTATTATTATTATTATGAATGAGGTGATTATTTAAATTAAAATAATGATAATTAACATGTTGTATAGATTGATATTCAGATATTAGAATTGATATCCATATATTTTTTTTTGTTAAATGATTGTAAAATGGATAAGTTGTGAAATATGAAAAAAGGTTTTTTTTTTTAACATAATAAATGTTAGAGCTGACAGTAGAATTTTTTAAAATACATATATAAAATAGTTTGATAAAAATCTGATAATTAAAAATAAAATCTCGTTTATAATGATTTTGGTTGATTTTTTCAGAAAAGATAAAAAATTTTTAAGGAAAAAGATAAAAATTAAATTGATGGTGATGAGTTTAAACTCATCATCAAACACCCTTGTAATATACATTTTAAAGTCCTACAGTATAAACCCGGATATATATAGCTTTTTTTTCGGGTGAAACATGGTTATATATTGCATTACACTTGTCTAAATCCTATCATTAAAAAAAAAAAAAAAAACATATATATATGTCTATATAGTTACTCGATGTGAAAATCGATAAAAACGCTATTGTTTTGAATTCTTTGCCTCACCAATAGAACATTTTATGTACCCTTTCTTAGAACTCTTCCTGTTTTTCGATCTTTTCGTAATTTATAATTGGGAACAAATCGAGCTTGGTCCAAAAACTATCCTCTTTATGTGGATATCTATATATAGTCAAACTAAATACAGTTTGTAGCAAAATATGATTATATGACATTCTATTATCCACCAGATATTTGATTGAGACCATACTTTTGTTTTGGTTATTTTCTCCTTTTTCTCTATTTCCATAGGACATAGTAGTGACAAAATCGATAGGTCCATACCATTAGAATATTTTACTGTTTTTCACGTCCCCGATGTCTCTTTGTTCTAGAATAGAAACTCTTGGCTTATATATTTTTTTGTTATTGAAAATCTAAAAAAAAAATATATATATATATATATAATAATAATAAAATGATTTTATGGGGAATTTGTAACGCCAAGTATATTATAAAAACCTTTGTTATGGAAAAATTTTGTTTTTGACCTAAATAAAGTAACTAAGTTAGGCATATTGATTTGTGTGGGCCACTCAGAATTTTGTTTCCAAATCTTGTTCAATGTATACATTTGCATGCAATTATGGTCTTTTGTTTTCTTTTTGGTTGTTTTTTCTTCCCTTTTTTTTTTAATTATCCAACGAAGATTTGTTGGTCATTTCTTGTTCAATGTATACATTTGCATGCAATGGACTTTTGTTCAATGCATACATCCGGGGTGTTATATGTTTTTAACATTATCCAACGAAGATTTCAAAATGTGTTTTTACTTGTAAGACAGGAAATAACGGATTTGTTGTTTTTACTTTAATATCTTTGGCCCTAAAAAGGAATACAGCTTGAAAAAAGTAAGCAATTACAGCTTTGCGCTTAATTGAATGCATGAACTTATTGCAAGACGGTAAAAATGCTTCTTTTGGAAAGTAACTCTCTGAAGTTTTACCGTCTATGTGCGGTCAGTGGCGATTTTTAATGGCAGGAACCGATCGGTCCGAACCGACCGAGATTTGCCTTTCATATGCTTATCCAACATATTTTCTTCTATTTCTCTGGAATTTTTCACTACTATTGCCGTCGCCGCCTCTGTCTCTGTCTCTTGCCACTCCCCACACTTCGGTTTGAAGAAGATGAAACCCTAGTTCACAAACTAAGTTCATTAGCCCAGCCCCAATTATTTAATTTCTTTACAAAAAAAAATTATTTCACATATATGTTAAACGACACCGTTTCACTAAGTGTAAATTTGTAGTAAGTGCAACGACACTGTTCCTCAAACAGGTGGATACTTCGTTTTCAATTTTCAGACAGAATTTTAACTACTTAACTTCAAAACTCCTTACATCTCACTTTCTCTCTCTTACGTTTTCAAAAAATTTGAAATTTAAAAGTCTATAAGTTTCTTATTTCAAATTGAAATGAGATGATTCTTATATTAAAATACTCACAATGACGGAATGAGCGAAACAACATCTATTTTGCATTTATATATTTTTTTTCTAAATACATTTCAATTTTTTTGTACTTTTTTTAATATCATAGTTCATTTTCAATTCATACTTCAACTAAATACATATTTTCAAACCAACCTCTATAATTATGTCTCCAAAAGTCCCCCTAAACGGGCCCCTAACACTCGGTTTGATAAGAAGGAAAAAAAACATATGAACGAGAGAAAAGAAGTTGGTTTTCCTTTTATCCTGATTGGTATGATGGGAGGAAAGAAAATATATAATAAATTAAATGACTGTTTTGTACATTATTTGACATTAATTTAGTTTTAAAAATAAGGATAAAAATTTAACTTTTTATCCAAGCTAAACAAGTTTTCCTTCCTAAAATCTCTCCACTTTTGGAAAGATAAAATATGGTGGAGTCCATCGATTATTTTTGCTCTTCACTTTTTTCTCCCCTCCACTTTTCTCTTCTACCTAACAACCTAAAATACTATTTTTCCCTTCAAAATCCCTCCTCATTTTTCTTTCCTCACATTTTTCACCTCTACCGAACATAGCATAAAGGCAACCCTAGCAAGCAGCGCCTCTTTACCCTCTTCTCATCCTCATCATCTTCTTTCTTTCACCAAGTTATGCTGCCATTTTACGGGAGTGATCAAATTACTCCGGCAATCATCTTCTTCATCTTGCATGGAATTGATCGGAACCCACCGACACATCCAACCAGTTTTGGTCAGTGTTCAATCGGTCTTCACCACCTAGTTGATCGGTGGCGGTTCCACAGTTTTGAGAAATTAAAGATGTCGGTTGGTCATCAAACATAAAAAATTGGTCATGACTAACCAACGTACGCCCCTAATCTTTATACCTTGTAGTGAAATGAATACAAATATGAAATTTTCACCACTTGCAACTATGGTTTTTACACAAACAGTTATATTTTGATGGATTTTTATTTTCGTAACTTAATATGGGCTTTTTATGATAGAATATCTCTATCAATAATTTATGTTTCTGAATATTTTATCTTATTCAAATCATATCAAAATGAGAAAGAATGCATAATCACATTAAAAAAAAAAAGAAAAAAAAAGAAAAAGAAAAAATGCAGAACTAAGTGAATTTGATACAGTGACAGTTAAGACAAAGTTCAAACTATAAAGCATATTTTTTTCATACTTTATTGTAAAGGTCTTTACTTCTACGATGTTTGGGAGGGAAGAGAATGTTGATAGATAGTGACAGAGCGAGACAAAAATTTTAATGAGAGCGTATATTAAAATATCATCAATTTATAAAAACTAAAGGATAAAGTTTTAATGGAGGTAATATGATTGTTTTTAATTTCAATGAGATTATATATGTAGATTTTTAATTTTTAATGGACAAATTTTTGGGTTGAAAATAAAAAGAAAAAGATTTCAGTAGCCCCCACCATCCGCCCTTGGGGATAGGTGGCAACCAACAAAAACATGACTATATTGCTAGGTTACATATAATTGTAATCATATACACTCACTAGTGTAAAGCATGTGCTATGCATACGTCAGATAAATTTGAGAAAATTTATCTAAAAAAGAAAAAAATTAAAATAATAAGTAAAAAAAATATACATAAAAAGACCCAAGAGAAAGGCACAAAAAGAAAATCAAAAAGATAAAAGGAGGACTAAAATGAAAGAAATTATCAACACGAAAAATGACTAAAATGAAAAAAAGTTGGACCCAAAAGAAACGAAAAAAGGATTAAAATGATAAAAAAAAAAGATTCAGGATAAAATAAAGGACCAAAAAATAAATATAAAAGTAAAAAAGAAGAACCAAAATGAAAAAAAAAAATGGTCCAAAAAGAAAATAAAAAAAAGAACTAAAATGAAAAAAAAAACTGATTTAAAAAGAAAATTAAAAAAGGACTAAAATTAAAAAAATTGATAAAAAAAAATCAAAGGATCAAAAATATATATATAAATTTTTCGTTCAAAACAAACCGTTTTTGAACGAAATTACATATACAGAGAAACGTTTTCTCCTTTCTTAATAATGTATAGATATAGATTACAAGAAGTAATTAATGAAAGTTAATAAAAAATAAAAAAAATACGACGGCTCTATCCACAAAATTCTCCTTTTCTTTATTCTTCCACGTGAGCATTGCACAAAAGAGTAACTTTTTTAATTAAGGTATTTACCAAAAAAATATATATATTAAATTAATGTGACTATTTGGTCGAATGAGAACTGGATCGGTTAGCTTTTGTCAATAGGAATTGCGTTGGATTGTTTTTGTGTGTTTAATTAGTGAAACGAAAAGAAGTTGCAATTAATAAATATATGGGTGTGTTTATTTAGGGGGGTTCGTACGAATAGGCATTGCGAAGGGACTGTGAAATGCCAACCCACTTGACCAAAATAGCCATTTGTGAGATGGTACTTGACAATTACATGAAATGATGGGGTTCGAGAACCAACATTCATTACTTTGATTTGGTGCGGTTGAATAGATTACATTCTCATCCTAATTCCAAGGGCCTGTTTGGTGTGTAAGTTTGAGTTAAGATTTATAAATTTAAATAGTAAATTTTGTTGACTTTTCAGAAAAGATAAAAAACTTTTTAGGAAAAAGACAAAAACTTTGGAGAAAAAGACAAAAAAAAGTTTGAAATGAACCTGTTGCCAAACAGGCCCCAAATATTTATAAGTAAAATTGTGGATTTCAGATCTCCTATCATATTTTTTTCCGTTTCAATAAGTATCTCAATAAATATTATTTTGTTAACTCATCAATATATTTAAAAAATTTCAACATTTAATTTTTTGTATAAGACTAAATTTGTAAATTTAAATATTATGACATAATATTATTAGGGGACAAATAATACGATAAAAAATTTGGAACATTCCCGACTCATAATTGTCAACATTATTATCTTCTTTGATATCCCATTTGACCCAAATGTGTTCACTAGCATTTTTTTATATCTTGAACTTTTGAAATTTATCAGTTTAGCCCATAATTTTTTTTTTGACGATTAATCCCTTAAAATTATAATTTTTGACACCGTCAGTTCATTTTACTCACATCAATAAAAAAAATGAATGGATTTTTACATGTAACTAGGTCATAATAATCCAAAAAGGAGATTTTTTTTTTTGAACTTAAAAGGAGATTGTTGATATCATTTTTATTTAATTTCAATACAAATTCAATTAACAACTTGAATTTAATTCAATTATAACTTAAACTTGAACATAAATTTTAAAAGGATCAAAATTGTAACTATATATATTTTTACTATATTTTTAACCGTTGTAGATTATATTTTTCTTTGTTAATAGCATTTTGTTTTAAACTTGGAAGAGAATTCAAACTATTTATTTCATGATAAAATTAGATGTAAAAATACCGTTAAACTATAATTGTAACTATTTCCATCTGGATTTATTTTAATCTTTGGACAATTATTGTAACTCGTGGTTGACGGTTCACTTGAAATCCATTACCCTTCAACTCTTTCCAATAATCTTTTCTAATGAACAATAATGCTCTTCGAATTCATCCTTTAACCCAATTTGCTCCACCACCTTTTTTTTTTTTTTTGTCATTTATGAAGAGAACGATTGATTTTAACATGCCAAGAAAAGAAAGGTAGCATATGTTCCTGAAATATGAGTATATCTCAAAACTTTTTTCGTTAAACTCCTTTTTTTCCCCCCTTCCCATCAGTTTTGATTCTTGCTCGTAAATGGACTATGAATTTCTATAATTTAACAGAGGTAGAAATATAAGTATGTATATATATATTTAATATATCCCCAGATAACTTGAAAATTTTCAAAAAATATGTACCTTAAATACAAAACATTTTCTTTATTGTTTTAAAAACCCTTAAAAACTAGAATATTATACATATGTTAATATCATTTCTAAAACATTTTATACATGTACAAAACATTTTATACATGTACTCCTAAGTCAACATTAATATCACAGATTAAAACTATCAAACAACTATATTAATTCAAAAAGCAAAATATCACAGAGTCGTAATTCATAAACAAACAATATCTAAGAGAAAAATAGAGTATAGTTTTTTTTTCTGTAAGTTTTTTCCTTATTTTTTTTTTAAATTTCCCAAATCCGAATATCTGGTCTTGAAAAACAGTTCATTCTTCACGCACCTGAAACAAGGACTAGTGTGGGCATGGTTGCTGATCCTCTCTCAGGGTGTCCGACGTGGTGACAAAATATATATTACTTTTTAGTCGTTTTGCAGTGTCTGCTTGCGTCGTTTGTTGGACTGATTGAGCACTCCAATACCGCTGTCTTTTCTGCCCAACTTTCAGCCAGTCCTCACCCACATACAATAAGGTGTGTGTGTGTATATATATATATATATATATAACGTATATACATATACACATTGCAAATTATATGTTTACTCTCAGGGTCCAGATCCAGGAGTTCAGGACTACCATACCCTCGCACATATCAATAATGCCCATTTATAATAGATTAGTTCGTTTAATATTTTAACTTAATTATAACTAAACTGTATTTTTTTATATTAATTTTTATTTTTTTTTTTTAAAAAAAGAGAAAAGAAAAAAAGTTATAATTATTTTTTAAAAAATCAATAAACTCCAACTTAAAATTTTCATTTCTAACAGGCGAACTGAATGCAAGCTTAGTTTCTATGTTAGGATCACCTAAACTTAATTAAAAAATTTATTGTTTATAATTTATCACTCTGGGGATGCCCAATTTGTAATTGTGGACGAACTAACCGTGTACTTGGAGCATAGATTTGAAAAATTGTATTAAAAAAAGTTTTCATTTTGAAATGAAAGTATTTTTGGATTTATGTTGAATGAGTGTAGTGTGAATTTTGAAGTGATAAAAATTTAAGTTGAATTCAAATATTTTAGAGTCATTTCATCAAAATGAACATTTTGAATTGGTGTGTCACACACACAATATCTAAATTCTATTAGTTTCTAAAGATTTATGTGGCTTAGTCAAGTCCTTTACTGACCTCTTTTGTTATAAAATATATATATATATATATCTACATATATATATATATATAATAATAAGAGAAATTAAAACAAAAAAATATATTTTCTAATCAAGTAGCTGGCAAGAAACTAAGCACTATTTAAAAGTCTGTAGTCTCGTTTAGTGAATGAGTTTAATTCTAATTAAACTGTATTTTTTCATCTCAATTTATATATTTTTTTATTAAAAATAATAAAAATTATAATTAATTTTTTAAAAAATCAACTAACTCAAGTTTAAAAATTTCAACTCAAATCATTTTATGAAACGGTAATATATATAAGCATAGATTTATCTAATTCCGAGTGAATGTTTTCTTTGATTCATGCTCAAAAACTTGCCACGTGGTTTGTTTTCCCTCTCTCTCTCTCTCTCTCTCTCCTATTTTAAAAGCCTTAAAGTGCCCATGCCTCTCATCCTTCCACGCGTCCGTGAAGTTTTGTTTCTTTTGTTTTTTTTTTTTTTTTTTTTAAAACCGTCCATATTTGTGTGTAACCATTTGATTTTAAATATATCCTTAGATTCTTTTTTCTGTCTTTTAAATATTATTTTATAGAATGTGACTGTATAATTACCTTTTTTTTTCTCTCGATTTTAAACTTTTTTCACAAATGTATCCCTATTTAAGGGTCCATTCGGTGAATGAATTTGAGTTGAAAATTTTAAATTTCAATAATAATTTTTGTTGACTTTTCAGAAAAGACAAAAAAATTTTTCAGAAAAGATAAAAAACTTTTTCAGAAAAAGATAAAAATTGTAATGAAAATTTTGGTTTGAGATTGAATGTCAAACGGAACCTAAGTATATTTTTCTTTTTCATATGCATGTTATGTTAGTTAATTTTCTATATGATTGTTTCATTTTATTATTATTTGAACAAATTTTTTTCCATTTATGTTGGCCATTTTGTGGAATTTTTCGGGGGTTTATTTTCTTAAGACCTTGCTCTTCTTTCTGTTGATTTGTCTCTCTTAAAATAATTTTTTTGAACATATCCTTATTTTTTCATTTCTATTTTTTTCTCTTTAGTTTCTTTATTTCAACCAGATCTAATATTTTTAACTATGCCTCATCAAGATACTTTTTTTTTTCTGATTTATTCTTTGTTAATTAGTTTTTTTTTTTTTCAAATACATTTTTATTTAAATATTCTTTTTCATTATGTCTGAAAAAGTTTTAACAAATTTAACATATATATGCGGAGCAGGTATATAATGACCTAGTTTGTGAATAAAGGGGGAAGATAAACAGATCTAAAACGGACACATTTTTTTTTTTTACATGAAATTAGATATATATATCTTATGAGTATTGCACTATTGTGCTATTGCAGATATTTTATAACTATAAAAGTTATACACTTTTCTGAGATAAATGTATAATTGTACCTTTTACGTGTAATTATTTTTTTAATTTACCCCGCTATGTTTTTAGAAACTGCACAATACATTTTTAATTAAAAGCAATAATTTCAAATTCATTACTTGTGTACTTTGTGAATGAAATTGTTTTGATGAAACGAAGTAAATACCCATGATTAGTTTATAAATGTACTGCACATAATTCAAAAGCATTAAAAAGCCAAAAACAAAACATCAAATTTTTATGAAAAATGTCATAAATTACCCCCTGAACTTTATCACTAGTGTCAATATGTCCCATAAATTATGAAATGTATTATGGCCCTTGAATTTAATCATGTGTGTCAAGTTGCTCCTTCAGTTAGTTGCCGTTAGTTTTTCCGTTATCTTGAACTTTGTATTTATCTCAAAATACCTCTGATCTTTAATATTTGTGTCAAAATACCCCATGATCTTTTAATATTTATATCAAATTGTCCCATTTATATTATTTTAATTATCTAATATTATATAATTACCTAATAATTATTAATTTTTTATAACAGATAAAAAAAATATATTTTTATTATAATAAAGTGATATGCATCTTTTTTTTAAATACTTTTTTTTATTACTTATTTTAATTCAAGTTTATCGATTATGCGTTTACTTATGCGTAACCATAATTTGTAGGATTCAAATGTACGATTGGATTTCAAATACGCTTTTTACTTGACATACATAATTTGAAATCATAGTCATAATGAATTTCGTTTATGTATTTCCTTGAACCCATAATGAGAATTAATATTGTAAATTTACTTTGATACACATTCTTAGTTATATTTTTTAATTTTAAAAAATGATAAGTTTGCATATTTTGGTATAGTATTATCAATCGTAATTAAACTAAAAATTGTAATATTTGGATAATAAAATAATGAACATTAGTTGTGTAGTTATTTTGTTTAAGAAAATCAAAATGAATGTAAATTTGAAATAAAATAAGCAAAATAAAGAAAAAGTGGGTCGAGAAAAGATACATTTTCTTTTAGTATAAAGTTTTTTTTTTCACCTATTTTAAGAAATTTAGGTATTTATACAATATTAGATAAATAAAATAAGATAGATGGGACAGTTTAACATAAATATTAAAGATTAGGGGGAATTTTGACACAAGTAATAAAGATCAGGGGGTATTTTAATACAAAAGCAAAGATCATTGGGTATTTTGATACAAAAACACTGTTTAAGGGGCATTTTGACATTAAAGATAATGGAAAAACTAACGGCAATTAACTGAGAGGGCAATGTGACACACATATTAAAGTTCAGGGGGCATAATATATACATTTCACAGTTCATAGAGCATATTGACATTAGTGACAAAATTCAGGGGGAATTTATGATATTTTTCCAATTTTTATTAAAATAATTAGAAAATTTAATAATTAGGAACTTTAATCATGTTTTTTAGATACTTAAAGGATATTTTTAAGTTTTTTTTTTATATAAATAAAATTCGGTATAATTAAGGACGTGTTTATCTTTTTTCCTTTTCTCCCCCCCCCCCCCCCCCAAACTAATTAGGGGTGTTTCGCATGTTTTTTATTTTTTCAATTCGCAAAATACGTGGTATGAATCTGAAATAAATTTTCTAAAATTTAAAAAATATTTTTGTAGTTTCTAAAGATATAGAGATAAATTAATAAATTAATAGACAATTAAAATTAAGAGGTATAGATATGTAATAGATCCATATATATATATATATATATATTAATTATTGGTGACTATAATATATGCTAATAAGTCATGTACATATTATCCATGGCATAAGCAAAACATGGTCACAATATCCTAATTAAAAGATCGAGCAATTACAATTAAACTCGAGAATTCCTATTTTGGGGTTTGGAGTATGATTTTGTCCTCTTCATTTAATCATTTTTCGCACGTAACTGAGGCTCAACCTCAACCACATGATCTAGCACTACTGCCTGAAGCTCGTCAAGCATAGAACTTTAACAATTTTTAGTCACATTGCAATTCGCAAACATCGTTTATATGTCAAATTAACATATGATATTGAAATCTCCAGGTACGATGATCATTGTTACCTCAATGGCAGCGAGTGTGAGTATATGAGGGGCGATGATTCGCTCGGAGAAGTGCTTGCGTCGTGCTCTCTGGAGGATGGAGCGCACTTCTCGCTGTTCTATAGCTGCAAAACAACGAACTACTCCTAATTTCCTTTTGCTACTTGGTTTTAGTCACCACCAGCTCTTGCAGCAACTGTAGATCCTGTTAAAGAAAATTGGATGGGAAGGGACATCATTCGGATCTAGGATGGTGGATTTGGAGGCATGTTAGGTATACCGTATTAGCACTAATTGTATTATTTAAAATAATACAATGTTTGACAATATCTTTGTATTGTATAGTTTAATACGAAATTAAAAATTTATATAAAACGAACTGTGATATCTTATATAACAAAAAACATATGTATTATGTTGTATTATAAAATTTAATCCAAAAACAAAATATTATAAATTTCAATATGGAGGTTGGGTCGGGTTTTTGAACGAGAGTCGGGGTCAGGTTTCAAGGTTGGATTTCGGGATGGGAGTCGGGATTCGATTTCATGACGATGGTTTGGGTTGGGTTTCAGGACTAGGGTCAGGTTTCGGGATAGAGGTCGGAGTTTAGTTTCAAGGTCGGGGTTAGGTTACGAGACATAGGTCGGGATCGGGTTTAGAGACGGGGGTCGGGGTTGGGTTTCAGGATGGAGGTCGGGGTCGGGATTCGGGACTGGTGTTGGAGTTCAGTTTTGGGACAGGGGTCCGGGTCGAGGTTGGGTTTCGGAATCAAGGTTAGGTTTCAGGGTCAGGGTCGGGTTTTGGGATCGGGTTTCAGGATTGGAGTCGAGTTTCAGGATTGGGTTTCGGGATTAGGGTCGGGGTTAGGTTTCGTGGTTGGGGTCGAGGGATAGGGTCTGGGTCAGGTTTAGGGGCCGGGGTCTGGTTTTGGGATGGGGGTCAGGATCGAGGTCGGGTTCGGGTTTTGAGTTGGCGGTTAGGTTGGGTTTTGGGATAGGAGTCAGGGGTAACCCTCGTCCCATTACTTAACCTCGACCCTAAAACCCGACCCGACCCCAAAACCCAAAACCAATGCTAGACCCGAAAACCAATCTCGATCTCGATCCCAATCCCGAAACACAATCTCAACCCCCAATCTCGAAACCTAACCCCAGCCTACATTTCGAAACATGACCTTGACCCTGACCACAAAACCCGACTCTGGTCCTGGGGTCATAGCATAAATGTTTTTCATAAGAGTTTCATGTTTTTTCTCTTTTCCGTGAATATTGTTTGGAGAAAATTGTCATCGAATGATCTCTTTTGTTCAATTATTAGGTTTTTACAAAAGTTGTAAGCGCTGCAATATTTTTTGCTGTTCTAATGACTGAAAGTTAGCCACATGATCACGTTAATTTAGAGTGAGAGTTTGAAAAATTATTCGTCATTTGATACATTTCAGGTGTTGATGGAGATTGCTCAACATATGTCTATTTTGATTCATAGTGAATACATATTTCTATTGAACTTTAATAACGCATTCATATTATTATTATTATTATTATTATTTGATTCTTTTAAGTTTCTATTTGAAGACATTAAGCTTCATAGTAATTTTAAGGTGTTGTATCCAGCTATATTTCTTATCCTTCTCATTGGCAAGATTATTTTGTGAATTAAGGTTTTCCTTTCAAATTTTTTCTTCTTATTTTGATTTTTGCCCCCTTGAGTTGGTTGTCGTGATATGAGCACCTTAATCTTAAAAAAAAAAAAAAAAAAAAAATTAGAGATTCAGACTTTATATATTTTAATAAAATCAAATATAAAATTATTATTAAATTATATTTACAATCACAATATTATTATTCTTTTATTTCTTTTTTGAAGTACTGTTTTGACATGAATTGTAATGTGCTAAAATTACCTATCATTATGACTCAAAGTCCTAACGGGTTAAGTTTGTATTAAATTTATTAGCTATATGCATATATATAATTTTAATGTGATTTCGAGATCATAGAAAGTGTTAAATAAATAAAATGAAAAATCATTTCTTAAAGTCGTTTCCTTGACTATTTGTAATGATAGAGTGCAGTGACATATCAACATCAACTCTTTGTCTTCTGTTATAACTCAGTAATTGTTGTTTCTTTTCATTCTTTTTCCATAGTAATAATGTGATATTAATCTTTTCATTGACCAGGATCCGAAGAGAAAGGAATCCAACTAAAGTGGTATCGGATGACTTTCTTTGTTATTTGTGACGCTTGTTAATTGGTCCGATGGGTGCCTTGATTGGCTACTTGATTTGATTTAGGACAACAAAGAAAAAGAGGAAAGAAAAGGCCAAAAAAAAAGAAAAAAAAGAAAAAAGAAAAAGAAAGAGAAGATAATCCATAATCTATAACATTATTTGAAAGTACGTTTGGTCATCATCTCTATAATTATCACGGGATAATCAGATCATCGTTATATAACTACCTATATAATGATTTAATCAATATCACATAATTTTATGTTTTTATTTTATTTTATTTATTTATTTCGCACATACTATACAGTTAGTTTATTAGTAATTAGTAATTAGTAATGGAAAGAGATAATTGAATATGTGATATGAATTGTTAAAATCTGAAGTGAAAATACAATCATTAAGGAGCCGTTTGAACACCAACTGCAGTTGTAGTTTTGGTGTTCTTTTGACTAGAAACCAGTTAGTGTTTGAAAATTAATGCAGCTTTCGTTGACAGACAAATTGAAAATCAACTACAACATTTAAATTTGTGTTACAACATTGAATACGTTTGAAAAAAAATAGTGATGTGGAACTTAATTTGTTGTTTTCGTCGTTATGAGTGTCTAAATATAAGAATTATTTTATTTTGACTAAAATAAAAATAAAAAAGTTATATATTTTTAAAATTTGAGTTTTTAAAAATGAAAAATGAAAAAAAATAGAAAAGAGATATTGATTTAAATTTAAGTTGTAAAAAGTGTGACAAAAAAAAAAGAAAAAAGAAAAAAGAAAAAAAGAAAGAACTCCAAAACTCTAGAGTTGTAGTTCAAAACGCACCCTTAGAATTAACAAAGTGATTAAAAATATAACATATGAATGAACAAAGCTAGACAAAATCTGAAATAATTCTAAAAAATATATATATTATTATTTGTTACTTATCATTCTCTCTTGGATGAAGAACTTAGCTTTTACTTCCAGTGATACGACTTTGAGACTCCTCGATGACGTATTTGATATTTGTTTCTTCTATCATTGGGTTAATTTTATAAATAACCTCTGAATTTTACCACATCATACGTTGGATCTGAGTTTTGATTTTACATATTATACTTCCATGAACTTGTCTATTGTTATGCCAACGATTCTCATATCAATATTTTGTATTAAAAAAAAAAGACAAAAATTAAACCCGTGTTCATCACATAAGTTTTATTTATAAGGAAAGTTGTAATTAAATTTTTTTTAGAAGGAAATTATATCTCAATCAGAGATATCTTAAAAGAAAATTGTATTTTAATCAAATACATAGTGTAAATAATAAAAGAAATATAGCGTCATAGAGCTATTTTAGAGGTATATATTTTACCTAAAAATGTTTAATAATGATTTTAGTTTTAATTAGAGCTCATATGATTTGAACGTCCATTAAGTTTTTGATACAATAACAATATTAGAGCTGTTTTTTTTTTTTTTTAAATAATAGAAAAGTTCGAGATAGTGTGACATGTAAAATTAAAAGTTAAGGGGACCAACTTAAGACTAAGTATATAATTCATTGACCATTTGTGAAAATAACTCTTTTTTTCAAGTGGTTAAAGAATTATTAACTTAATCTCATTATTATTACTATATACTAAAGGATAAGGGGTTTTTACTGTTCTTTCTACAGTAAATCACAGTGTTTTCCTCTTTTTTTTTTTTTTTTTTCGCAGTTCAAGCTACAGTAACGAACAGTTCCGCACAGTGTAATTACGATTTTGGCCTTCTGCTTCTCTCCTACCGATGGGAGCGCACAGTGAATGGGCGATTTTGTCCTCAAACCTCAAATTGCTGTGAGGACGGATTTGCCCTTTGTTCCCTGTCTGCCGGATACTGTTTGTACAGTGAATTGCCGAAAATGTCCTCCAAACCCTATTTGCCCACCTGCCTTTTCGCCTTCTCTCTTCTGCCGCCCATTCTCTTTTCTATTTTCTCTCTGTACTGTTTCCTTCTCTGGTTTTTTCTCTCTCTACTGTTCTCTCTCTCTCTCTTTCTCCTTCTTCGAAGCTTTGCTCTGCAAAACCCTATTTTCCCCTTCGTTATCGCCCTGGAAACCCTATTTGCGCCTTTTTCCTCTCTCTTCTGCCGCCCATTTTTTCTTCTGTTTTCTCTCTCTATTTTAAAGTTCTCGGTTTTCCTCTCTGTACTATTTTGTCTTTCTCTTTCTCCTTCTTCAAAGTTTTGCTCTGTAAAACCCTATTTTCTCCTTTGGTTTTTGCCTTTCACCGCCGATTATGGTCATCCATTTTGTCTGTCTATATTTTATGTTTTGTTTCTCTCTCTTTCTTTACTGTCCTGTCTCTCTCTGTTATTTTTTTCCTTTGGGTTTTTGGTGTTCAAGGATTAGATTTGGGGTTAATCTTTCATTATTTTCTACTATGTGCATGTATTGTTGATGGGAAATTTTTTCCCTCCCGGAATACACTGTTTTTTTTTTCTCTGGAATATGAATAAAATTTTTTAAACTCTAGATTTTGATTTTGGAGTTTTTTTGGGTTTTTTTTGTCTTGGTTGCTTTGCATGTTCTTTTGTTTTTTCATTTTCAGTATTTCGGTTTTTGGTGTCCAATCCCCATTTTCACTTCCTCTTGCTTTCTCGGCCGGTCTCCCTCTATTTTTGGTGGTGTGTTTTTCATCTTTTTTTTGTGTTTTTGTTTCTTTTCTATTTGTTGTTTTGGGGGTTTTTTTTTTTGGTGGATTTTCGGTTCTGCATTTTTTTTTTCTGATTTCTTATTTTTGTCTGTTTTCCTTCCTTCTCCGTTAATCTTTTATAATTTTTGAGTATGTGTATCTAATTTTGATTGGTAAAATTTTCATCTTTTTTTTTTCTCGGTTTTCCATATATTATTTTCCGAATTTTTCCCCTTTCCTCTTTCTCTTAGTGCTTTCATAATTTTCATCATTTTGCAGAATGTGGATGTAATGTTGGTTGGAAATTTTTTTTTTTGGCTGGAATATCATTATACTGTTGTTATTTGTGATCCGATTTTTTTTTTTTGCTTTTTTCAATTTTTTTTTCATACCCGTGTACATAGGAAATTTTTTTTTTGGCATTTTTGACTTTGTATTCTGCTACCCGTTTATGTATGTAGAAAAAAAAATTTTGGTTGGTTTTGTTTTGTTTGTTGGAGTTTTTTTTTTTTTTGTATTGTCTCGGTTTGTTTCTTCTCTCACTATATATAGAAAAAAAAATTTCTTGGTTTTTTGACTTTTTTTGGTTGTTGTTAAGTTTTTCTTTTACAAGTTTAAGTTTTAATATTTATAAATTTTTTCGCCCTTTTTTTGCTATACAATTAAATATAAGGACTCCAATAAAAAATTTAGGTATGTTTTGTTTTTGTTGTATTTATGTTAGTAATTTTTGTGTGTGTGTGTGTGTGTGTTTTTTTTTTTTTTTTTCTTGTCATACATCACTTAATTTGAAGTTATTCATGTCTGCTATTTTTTTGTCAAGCTTGCACCGAGAATGCTATGGAGATGGCTGCTTGGGAATATGGAGCAAGAGATTGAAGATTATGTTTATGTAATGTTTGTATGTTTTTTACTTTCTGTCATTTTTCCCTCGGCTAATAGTGTGTTGATTCTGCATGCAAATTTGTTGTCGTTTCTGATTTTGTGTTATATTTAATGTTTCAATTTTCTGATTTAGTTAGGATTGAATGGATTGTTAGATTTTCTGATTACTCTATTTTCTAGATTATTCATTTAGTTTCTATCTTATCTTCTGTTTTTGCTGATCTGTCATGAGCATTTAATGTTTCTTTATCAATTTGGTTTGCTTGGAATGTGCCTATTTGTTTTAAGTCTGTTTTTTACAGACTAATGATTGTTTTAACTCAGATTTTTCATATCTTTAAATCTGTAATTAATATTCTGAATTTTCGTTCATTTTGAGCTTTACTGTGAGTTAATGTATTTTTGTCTTTATATCTATGGAAAATTTATTGTTTCTCTTTTTGACCGACATTTTCTGTGAAACTTTTTGAAACTAAATTTTTTACCATATTTCCTTTTATAAATACTTTTATGCTCATTTATTAGTTCATTCTCATATCTTACCATTACTCTTTCTTTACTACCTTCTTAATTGCTCTTCTCTGAACCTTCTTTAATTGTTACCCCAAATCATCTCTTCTGCTCTTTGCTGAAAATTAATCATCTTGAGATCTTCATTTCTGTGCAATACTACTATTTTTAATCAGGTACTATTCATATTTATATCTCTTAATTGGAATTTATTTTTCGTTTACTGTATTAGTATTATTTGTTTTATAATTATTGTTATTAGTATTATAATGATACTATAGGGCAAATAGTTTTGTTATTGTATGTTGTTTTTTTTTTTATTCTCCGTTTGTGCTTTTTCTCTTCTCCCCCGTCTCTGACTATAATAATAATCTTAGTTTTTTGGAATATTTTTTTATTATTATTCTTATTATAAGTTAGATAATTATATTATATGATTTACTTTTTTTTTTTTAAGTGCTGTGAATGTTACTGTAGTTGTGATGAATGTTTGGTTTTTTTTTTTTTCGTCCTTTTTCTGTCTTTGTTTTGTTTTGTTGATATTTTAAATGTTTTTTTTACCAAATTTTGAACCGAAATTTATAACATGCTATGATGATCTTCATTTATGTATAATATAATCCATATACCACATATATTGCTTGATTTGGTATATGTTGTTGAATTTAATATTATAATATTGTAATAATTAATACTAAAAAAATATACTTATTATAGTTATATTATTTATCTTAAGCAACTACTTTTATTGTATAATATTTAATGATATTTTTTTCCTTGCATTCCCGAGCATAGCGCGGGTCTTAAACTCGTGAATATCTAAAGGAATAAACCATATGTAAAAGGAAAGAGACCTACCTTTAAGTTAGACAAAGATCATCCATTAAACAAAACTAATACTATCAAGAACAAAACAGATTCATCCATCCTTATGAGAAAATTCATAACCAATTCTACAAAAATTGAAACTCTGAGATTCCTACTAATTAAAGTAGACAATAGACCTTTCTTCTGATATCTTACATGTTCCTTTTCGAGTTCATTAAGGTCATGAAAAATGTATTACAAACTATTGATCGATAAATTATCATTTTTCATCATATAACTTCAAAAATCCAGATCTATACCTAAAAATCTCCGTTTTAAGTGGTTAATATAACAAAATGAAACTAAGAACGTCTACTTTATGGATCAAAAACCATAGTCAACAAAATCATCATGAATAGACACAATTTTCAGAATTAAACAAAGCAATCAAAAACTTATATTTTCATATAAACAAATCATAAACCCGGATTTTAAGAATTAGGAGAATTGAAAGCCATACCTTGAGGTAGAAAGGGAGAGAGGGAGAGTGAGAGATAGAGAAAATTAACGTTTAAAATTAATCCAACAAACACATGTGATGAAAACCACTTAAAATTAGTGTTTCTAATTTTTAATAAAATTAATGGTTTAATAATGAAAGTACCAAAAGTGTAATTTATGATAAGTGCAGGAAAATTTTGGTTACATTTTGAATTATTAGGGTAAAGTGAGACAAATATGTCAAATAATTTCTCACTTGTTCACAAAATTCCATTCACTCACTTCACAAATAAACCTTTTATTTATTTATTTATTAAATTTGGGTCAATTACTCGTCTAGTTATTAAACTTTAAATTTATGCAATTTTGATCCCTGTTTCTTTTTTTTTTTTTTTTTTTTTTTTTAACTTGAATAACCCTAAACTATTATTATAGTAGTGCTCTCCGTTAATTTTTTAATGGAATCTGTTAGTGAGTATCAACTTTTGACCATAATTACTAAAATAGCCATAGTGTACATAATCATATATCCAAGCATTATTTGTAATTTATCTGATGAAAAAAAAAAACAAAGTATTTAGGCTCCATTCGGATCACGTGTCTATTTTCAAAAAAGGAATTTTTTTTTTGTTTTAAATGAGTCTTTTTATTTTGAGAATAAGATGATGTTTGGATGTGTTAAATTTTTTTTTGAAAACAAAAAGTTATTTGGATTGAAAAAAATAGTGTTGCGAGTAGTGCATTATGAGAAAATTTTAAAAAAATTCATTTTTTTTTTCAAAATGGTATTGTATAAAGTAAGTTGAAAAATAAGAAAGTTTTTTTTTTTTCCTCAAAATGAGAGAATGATAAAAAAAATTAGGAAAAACACTCTTTGGTAAAAAAATTTTAATTTTGAAAATTGGATATATCATTTGAACATTGGGTTAATTTATGTGAACATAGATCTAACTTGTATAAATTTAAAAATTTAGAAACTAACGCAATAATTTACCCCCAACGAGTTTTCATAGACGGCTAGCATACTAAACAACAAGGGTAGTTTGGTCAAAATAGGTCGAGCGATTTTACCGGATCAAGAATTGAGAAAGTTTCACAAATCGAAAGTCGAAACTCGACGAGAAACAGATGAAAAAAACGAGGAAAAAAATAAAAAATAAAACCTACGGTAGTCACAACAGACCACCAACGTTGGATTCGAACTCTTTTGAATCTACTACTTCCCGGGTCCCACTTTCGCCGGAGAATTCCACATCCTCTCTACGGTACTCATTATTATTTTGAAATTTTTATGGTTTTTTTTTTTTTTTTTTTGGGCACTTCCCAGTTCTTTCGCCGAGAATTAAAAAAAGAAAATTAAAAAAATTTTCTTATTATTTGTTTGGGGGGAAAATAATTTAGGAGAAAGTTATCGTTTTCGATTGGTTCGTCGTCATGAGTACCGGAGATCTTCTCAACGTTCAACCTTCGGAGCTCAAATTCCCTTGTAAGTTGCTTTCATTTTTTCATTTTCTTTTTTCTTCGTTTCAGTTTCTGTTTGGTATCGGAGAATTTAGGAAATGAATTTTTTTTTGGGGATTTGGGATGCCAAGTTTGGAAAATTGATTAGGAAATTCTGAGAAATGGCTGAGTAGGGTTATGGAGATTGATCTTGATTTAGAATGGTTCCCAATTTGTTTCTTCCCTGTTTTTTAGCCGAGAAAATGGAGGGAAATTACGAAAGTTTCTAACTTTAACGTGATTTAATTTGAGGTTAATTTACGAAGAAGAAATTTGGTTATAAGATTTAAAAAAAAAAATATTGGAAAGAAAAGAATGGTAGTTTTTTAGTTTTATGAATGTGTATTAACTGTGAAATTTGGTTCCTTTGCATGGTGGTGAAAAAGTTGAATTGAAGAAGCAGAGTTCATGTTCTATGCAGTTGTCCAACAAGACAGATAAATATGTGGCTTTCAAGGTTATTTATTACTTGATTATCTATAACTGCAGTTATTCCTTTTTTAAATTAACATTTTTATTTGCCATGATTTAAATAATGCCTATTCCTTGCATAATTTTTGTTGGACATTTTTCGAACAGGTTAAAAACAACCAACCCTAGGAAATATTGTGTTCGACCCAATGTTGGAATCGTTTTGCCTCGAAGTATCTGCAACATTACTGGTAAATACTTGATAGCATTGCATTTGGTGTCGAATTTCTCTTTCTAATTCCCTAGGTTTAAGAAATAATGGGTTTGTGTTTCCTGTTCAGTAATTGCTTTTTCACATGTTGAATAATTCAAATGATTTAGTTCTTGAATGAAACATCTATGTCTAGTTTGAGTAATGGTTTCTAAATTCGTTTTTGCTAGTTACAATGCAATCGCAAAAAGAGGCGCCTCCAGATATGCAGTCCAAGGACAAATTTTTGCTTCAAAGTGTTTCTGCACCAGATGGAGCGACAGCAAAGGACATAACCCCAGAAATGGTGACATGGTGTTACTTCTTTGGTTCGAGTTTTTCTTTGTTGGATTTGTCTTTCTTAGTCTTTACTTTTCTTGTACAGTTTAACAAAGAGGAAGGTAAGGTTGTCGAAGAGTTTAAGTTGCGCGTAGTTTACATTCCTGCAAATCCTCCATCGCCTGTCCCTGAAGAGTCTGAAGAAGGTTCTCCTTCCAGTGCTTCGGCAGTCGATAATGCGAAGCAAAATTCATCTTTGTTTGACTCTGTAAGAGTTTCTTATTACTTCTCCTTTAAGTCTATTTCTTATTTTATCATTGTAATTCCAATTTTTGGAGTGGAGGTTTTTACAAATCAGTTCTGAAAAGTCTGTTTGACATTCTGTACATTTTAGGTGTCGAGATCACTTGAGGTGTCCAAAGAGAAGTCATCGGAGGTAAAGTGAAACAGATCTTCATGTTCAGTACTGCTTGAGATAAATCCTCGTCTTTTGTTATCTTACTTTTAGTAATTGACATATTTGTTTCTATTCTGTTTTTCTCATCATAATCTATATGAATTACATGGGAATTGACTAGTGAATGTGTGTCTCATTGTTATGATTACTATGTGAATCTCAGTTTACCTTTCAAAATTTTCAGTTGTTTATTTCTCATTATGTACATTTTGTGGTTGATTATGCTTTGGTGGCTTTTTTTATTTATTTATTTATTTTTTTAATGGAAGGTGGCATTTTATATTGATGTTCTTTAGATCATCAAACATTTTTCCACAGAGCAGTTTTTTACTTTTTTTTTTCGGCAGGCATGGTCTATAATCTCCAAGTTGACTGAGGAAAAAGCTTCGGCTTTGCAAGAAAATCAAAAGCTTCTTCAGGAACTGGTATTGGTTATGCTTATGCATTAACTTTTTGAGGAATGCTAACCGCACTTGTGTCGTGAGTGCAGGATTTGGGATGCTCAATGTTGAGCGTCTCACATGAATCCTACGGCAGGGCCCATGTGATTTAACGGTCTAGATTGTTAACTCATGCATCGCAAGAGCATTCAACATTCCTCCTACTTTTTCGTTTGTAATTGTGTTGATATGACCACCTTTATTCTTTTTGTTCTCCGAAGTTCCATTTGACTTGGTTCTGATTATTCGCTCTCCCACTTTAGAGTACGGAACTTGACAATAAACCACTCCCCAGTTTTATAAGCTCACAGCATGAACAAGAAACCTAGTCCTCTGACTTTTAAGAAAAAAGAGCAAAACTTGTCCCTTTTCCAAGTCGTTTACTTGACTGTTTGCAATGACGAATGGCATTGACGTATCAGCATGAACTCATTGTCTTCTGTTCTAGTTAACTCAATGATTCTTTTTTACTTTCTGTTAATTCTTGTCCTAATAATGCAACATTTTTTCATGGACCAGGAACTGGCGAGCAAAGAGTTCAGTGGAAGAGGGGGCGGTCGATTTTCTGTGTTGTTTGTGGCGGTTTTTGGTCTGTTGGGTGTCTTGATTGGCTGCTTTATAAAAAGAACATAGTAGCTCTTCGTTACTCGAGTACCGACATTAAATTTGTACCTCGATTTGAAAATCTTTAGTTGTTCATTCTCCTGATTTAAGTGAACAATGCAGTGGTCTCCTTGTATTTTTTTTAACGCTTTCATTGGTTAATCTAGGGAGTCCAAAGGAGCGTCGGGTTGGCTTTTATGTACCATGAAAAGTTGAACACTTCAATTATTTGGGTAGTTTAGGATTAGATTTTTTAACTACAAGTTTCTATGTTTAATTCTTTCAAACTATGTGTCAGCATTAGTATTTTGTCGTAGTCAAAACTCTACATCCAAGACCATCTACCGTGCCTTTGTCATGCTATTCTGAGAATATCAACTTTTTGTTATCATCATTAAAGCTTTAAAATTCCGTATTAGTAAAATTTAACATTTAATAATGTATAAATAAAAAAAACTGTAATAATTGGATGAAAAAGTTGAGATCTTAATCAATAACAATCAATGCGAAATCTAACATTTGCTTTACTTTGGTGGAAATTTTGTCATGAAATTTACCAAAGGATAAATTTAATACAAAAAATAACACATGTAGATTGTATTCACATTGATACCTCAATTTAACACTCATTAGATATGATCTAAAATACAAAATGAAAGAAAATCATTCATATATGGTCAATAACCCATTGAATACAAGAATTAAAACGAAGTCCCAAAACTATTATGGAATATTTACTCTAAGCAAATGATCCAAAGGAAGCTACAAATTCAGCATAGGAAGAAAATTTCTAAAGCATAGACAATTCATACTAAGCCTTGTCGCTGCCGTCGACGTTTGAGCCGGGTTTGCGGTACGTTTCTTCGATGTGCTTGGCCATGAAAATGCCTGAGGTTGCCAACTTCTTAATGTCGGGGATGTTATAGTTCTGTGCTAAGTAAGCCCCATAAACAGTCCCCAGCATGAAGCAGAAACCTGTCCTTATTATGCCCATGGGGGGTCAATCAAATCAAAGCTCTCTTTGAATGTATGATGTTTGTGTGTGTGTGTGTGTGTGTATATATATATATATATATATATAGAGAGAGAGAGAGACTAGAAGAAGAAAAAACTTGCTTTGAGCGGTTTAAGTTGAAGACTCGGAGGGTTTTTATAAGTTACTGAGAAGAGGTCTGAGTGGCGAATTTCTTGAAGCCCAAGACACTTTTCTTGGACGAGGATTTCTCTAAAATATTGGTGACCCCTTCCCCAAGCTAAAGGTCAACACCTAACTACATTAACTTGACTTTATTCTTTTATTCTCTCTCTATCTCTCTTTTTAATTTTTTTTTTCCCGTTAATCGCATTTAGTGATATTATGATTATTAGTAATTTCACTTTATTAAACATCTCTGCTAGATGATGCGTTTAAGACATGAACCGCATCACTGAGATTTCGTCTTAATATCATGAGGTGGTATTTGATTTATTAGAATAAAACGGTCATTCTAATGTTTGTTTGGCCTTTTAACCATTAAAAATTCGTTTTTTAATACCTTACATTCCACTACTTTTTTATTGGAGATATAACCTTATCTATCCACACTTGATTTCATCGAAAGCTTTTACGTTTAAATTTGCTTATTTTCAAGGACCGAATTATGAAGGATCGAGTAGGGGCAGCCAAGCTCATTGACTTTCTAAAAAAATTAAATTTAAACCTTTTAGATAATTTATGACTCCTTCATCTTATATTGAGATATAATATTCATATAAACTCTGTGGACTTTATCTTTTTTAATTTTTTTTTTTAATTTTTATATAAAGCTGTTTATGATACCATATCCTTATTGATAGTGCATATTTATAAATGTTAAATCTAATCAAAATCATATCAAATTAACATTTCGACTTTTAACCTGTCATATTTATTGAACCTACTAGTAGCGTTCTATATAAAACCTGTCATACCAAAATTTGCCAATGACTCAAGATGTCATTCCAATCAAAATAATAAATAATAATAACTCAAATTTTAACATGACAGTAGTATCTATTTTATTCGATTTTAACATTTAACCAAATAACAGGCATCAGAATTATATTCCAATAGTATTCACTCCCTTCTTATTCTCACTCTATTATAAATATTATGTTCTTGTTTGTTCCTATTCCAATTCCAGTTAAATTCGTTCAACCAAACGCCACCTAGATTATAAGCTGACATAGCAAGGTATATATTTAACACTGACCAGATTTCCCATTTATCCTCAATATTTCATCGATAAAAGCTATCTCTTCAAGGATTTTCTCTCTTCCCCCTTATTTAACTAGTTTACAGAAATAAAAGTCAAAATCCTAAAAAAAAAAAATTAAAAAAATTAAAAAAAAAAAGGACTATAGTCCATGCACTGACTATTTTATTTGGCAATAAATTTAAGGATAAATTGCAAGGTTGGTTGTCAAATTTTAAGTTTGTGCAATTTTGATGTATTTTTTTTAACTCTAATGATCTTAAATTATTAAAAACTTTGTTACAGTAGTCTTTTCTGTTAATATTTGGATGGAATCTGTTAGTTCACATCACTTTTTTGACCAATTTACTAACTGATTCCGTCAAATTAAAATTAACGGAAAAGACTATTGTATCAACATTTTAATAATTTAGGGACATTCTAACTATCAAAAAAAAAAAAAAAAAAAATCAGAGACTAAAATTGTACAAACTTAAAAGTTTAAAGACTAAATGACCAGTTCTATTGGCCACCATTTGTGGTGGGGGTTTCTTTGTTTTTCTGCAGTGTTGGATCCGCTAATTTTACATACTTGCAATACCCATATAAAGATACCTATCATTGAAAACTTCGCAAAAAAGAACAAAAAAGAAGAAGGAAAAAAAAAAAAAAAAACTTTTGAGCTAAAAGTTTGAACTTCGAGTGCACAAACCAAGACGGGATACATTTCTGAAACTACCAAATTTCATTAAAATACACCAAGTAACAATTAGAGACATAAAAAAAAACACACACACACACACACGTGTTAAAGTACCACTACAAACCACATCTTAATTAACTAGAATTAGGGAAAACTAGGAAGTGGGTGGATGTAGATCTTCAAACATTTGATAACATGGGACTAAACATTATTGGAAACAACATTTGGTGCTGCAGATTCGGTTCCATTTCCATGAGGGTTGGAGGCGTTTTTCTGCTCAAGCATTCGGCGAGCACAAGCCCAGCGTCGACGAGCTTCTTGATGATGACAACGTTGGAACCCTCTAGTCATGAGAGCTCCACACATGGCTCCCAACACAAAGGTCACACCAGTTCTCAAAACTGGCATTTTGGTTCCGAGTCCCACAATGTTCGACATGAGTACCAACAATTGGGATATTTGCACGCAAGTGGTTTGAAGTTTAGGTAGAGAAATGGGATTTTTAAGAGCTGATTTGGAGGAAAATAAGAGCTTGATGGGGGGCTTTATATGGGCTTGTGGTTTGTTTTTATTGGTTCAACTGCTTGCCCCTTCTTCAAGGGTCAAATATTTTGTGTAGTCAATTATGTGGGCCCCTGTTACCCACCTTGTTGATCAAGAAACTTTTTTCTCCCCTTCCAATCTCTCTCTCTATAATTTTTTTTTTAATTTTTTTTGGAGATCATGTCGTTTTACTTACTGTTTGAATCCTAAATTGTATTTGAAGTTTTATTTGAATTTTTTTTGAGAAAACTTGTTATTCAATTTGTATTCAAATATAAAATTTAAATTAAAAGCTCTTTCGGTTCACCGATTGAAGCTAAACATTTCCAACTAATTTTTTGAAAATTTCCAACCGATTGAAAAATAAGAAAAAATTTAACAACTTTTTAAAAAGACAAACAACTTCAGTTATAAAACTTTAGTTCCAATTGGTGAACTAAACTCAAGTTAAATGTATGTTTGAAAAGTTTTAATTAAAAGTAAATTTTAAATAGTGTAAAGGTAGAAAAATAAAGATGGTACATATTATATAATTGAAAATTTGAATTTGGAACTCAATTATCGTGAAATAGTGAAATATTTAAATAATTTTACTTTTTTTTAAGGATAACAATTTACTTTTTTTTTTCCAAAAGGAAAATAATTTTATTTCAGTAGTGATCAAAACAAACATTTATTACATTTGAATACCTGGTGGTTGTTTTAATAGTTATCAAAACGGACCATATGACTTTTGAAAGATGTTAATAACCGATGCAACATTGAGATTTAGAGAACAAAGATATTTTTTATGTCATTCTTGTAAAAGAAAAATAGGATGATAAAATTATTACAATATTGTCACCTTGTCACTCTTAAGAGGCTCTCATTTTCAGAAAGAGATAATCTAATTTTTCTAAGGATGTGTTTAGTTGGACTTTGGAGGGATTTGACGAGGGAGGGAAAGGGATGAAGGGGAATTTTATTTATTTATTTATTTATTTTAAGGGATAGAGGAATTGGGAGAAAGGGAAGACACTTTTTCAATGTTTGGTTGAGGCAGTTGAGAAGGAAATGGAAGATGGTAAGGTAAAGATTGCCAATCTGAATTATTGAAAAAAAAAAAAAATCATTGGGTGTTATCTTTCAATTATTCCTCATAAGAAAGGACTGAAATTTGGAAGGAAGATGCTTGTTTCATGCAATAATTACTATTTTCCATGCATTCATCTCATAAATTTAGTAATAGTAGTAGTAGTAGAAATTTTTTTTTTTTTTTTTTTTACTTCAAAATTGGGGGATTTGAAAGCTCAAAAAATAATAATAATAATAATTGATAAATTCGAACTATATATCTCATGATAGAGTTAGATGTGAAATTACTACTAAACTATATCTTTTTTTTTTCTACTTGAGGTGGAGAATTCGAACTCTGCACTTTTAGGTGGAATCAGGTGTGGTATTACTATTACGCTATGCCTGCAACCACTGCTAGTTATATTTACTAAGTGTATGTTTGGTTCGTCGGTTGGAGATAAAATTTTAAAATTGAAATTTGTTGACATTTCAAAAATTAGTTATAATTTTATTAACGTTTTAGAAAAAGATAAAAATTGAGATGAAAAGAGTATAATTTGATTAGAGTTGAATTGAAATGTTAAACAAAGTATTACTATAAATGGATTTTTTACTTTTTAAACAAAGTATAATTTAATTGTTTTTGCTTTTTACTTTTATTTTTTTAGTAAAAAACTATAAAATGGATTTTTTTAAATTCCTTTTGCGGTTCTTTTTCTTTCCATGCTTTGTGTGCTTATTAATTAAATTTTTGGGTGAAAGAGGGAAATAACATAATTGGAGATGATAATGGAAAATTACAGCATAATTTTCTGAGATTAGAAAAAAACAACATACTGTGAAATCATATTTTTAAAATTCCCAAAATGTCCCCCAAATCCTCTTAATATTCTATCTCTTCCTTCTCTCTCCTCTCTCTGCCTCCCCTCTCTCTCTCATCTGAGTCTTCACCCAGATCTCCACTTGGCATTGCGGCAGTAACAGTCCGTCGTCTATAGCAACTCCGGCGTCGTCGCAGGTGAGTAGATCGCGAACTCCGACACGGCAAAATCGCGACGGAGAAAACCGTGAACCAACCTAGGCTCTCCATCCTCATTGCCGTCGGCGCCGTAGTACCTGCCTCCGACTTCGTCCTCCACGATTGCTGTCGATGGAACGCTGGCAGTCCTCCGTCGATTTCACTAGATCTGGAGAAATCATCGTAGTCGGCACCCATGGTCGTCGTCTTCTCAGGCGATGGGTTTGGGTTAGGGATTTGGGTAGATTTCCACCCTAGATCTCGCCAGATTCGTCTCACCTACGCCTTCGCCGTACCTCCGCAGCCTTCACGACGTCCACTAGCGAGGTCGGAAGCTGATCGGCACGGCGAAAGCTGCCGGTGCTATGTCCACCGGCGGGCATCCTTGATATGCAAGAGATACAGAGGGAGAGAAAAATTAGGAGAGCGAGGGTATTGTGGACTATAGCGAGAGAAACTCGAACAAAATTTAAAAAAAAAGGGTTAAATTGGAAATAAATATCTTATTTAACGAGAAAATTTAAAATATACTATAATTTATCATGTTTTAAAAAACCAGCTATATATTCCTTGCTATGTATAATGTATGTTATATATTATTCTTTTCATCTTTTTTAATTTTGAATTTGGGGGATTATTCTTGCGCATACTTTATGTGTAGATTCATTTGAGTAAAATTCCCAATTATTATTTTTTTGATTATCTATTTGGGATTAATCTTGATGCATGGGACTCTACCAACATATCCCGAAAAGGCAGCCTGTGCCTACAGGCTTGAAGGAGAAAATCATGAAAACAAAATAAATTCAAATTTTCAATTAGTGGTTCTAGGATTTCGTTTTTCAAGCTCGATCTGAAGATGATAAGATCGAAATTTGGTGGAATGCATATAGTCACATACTCGTATGTAGGTTTTAATTGTTTAAGTGATCTCCATTGCAGAATCAAGTTTTATTAGAGATTTAAAGTGAAACAAAAACAAGAGTGTTTACAAGGTTTAATTTCCATAGCTCTCAATCAGTTGTCATCGTGCATTTAAGATCTAGAGTATGCCTGAGGAGCAACCGAAGGCGGATTGAGCTCATAGTAAGTTAGTTTGACCGAAAGCGACCACTAAAGCTTGGTGTAGGATGGGACCGAAGGCGTGCATTGAAGCTTCGAGTAAGACTGGAGGTCTGAAGACGAGCTGTAGACTTGGAGAAGGACATGAGGTCTGAAGCCGAATCATTATAGACACAGACGACATTGATTTTACATGTAGTTTTATAGTAAACTTATAATGCCAATCAATTGTAACCATTTGTTGTTGATGAACTCCTTTTATTTGTACTGATGTATTCAACACCAGTCCAGTGATTTTTTCCCTTAGAGGTTTGTGCGCACGTTAAATAGTCATATTATTGTGTTTATATTTAATTTTGTAGCTATTTATATTTCTGTCTTATTTATCAATACTTTGTATACAATTTGTCTAGTTTTTGTTGTGTACTATATAGTCTGATTGTCTTTTTATGAGGGCTCCTGTAGTAACATGATTAATTGTCACAAAATTTTCATTTTTAATTTATAATTAAATATCAAAAGTTCACCTTTGCATGTTTTAAAGCATAGTAATGATGATAAAAAGTAAAAATAGCAATAAAAATATTACTAAACAACGGATTATAAAATAAAACAATATTATTATTAACATTGTTAATTATTTTATGAATATAGTATTGATGAAGATAAATTCATTGGAGATGGACTTAGAGTTTGTCTTCTTAATAATTTTTTTATAGTTTATTGATAGTGTGTCAAACTTGATTAGGGATGACAATATTCACCGCGAAAATGGGATCACGCGAGGATCTGTCTTGAAAAAGGTGGGGATGGAAGGACAACATTCGGGGATGGAGATAAAGTTTTATCTCTGAAAGTTGTTGGGACAAGGACGAGGAAAACACTTCCAGCCTCGCTTCGGCCCCAGTTATATATGTGATCCATATATTACGTATACATGTATATATATAACCAATATCATAAATAATTGTCTTTCAACATTATTAGTTTTTTATTGAAAAAAATAGTACTCTCTACCAAATACCTAAGGAGGTTATTAATATGTAATTTTATACGTATTTATCAATCTTATTTACTTTTTTTTTTTTAACTAAAAGGAGGACTATTTTTTTTTAAATCCAAATGTGTGGTTATAACATATGAGAGATGGGGTGGGTATGAGAAAAACCCCACCAACAGGAATCCTCATCCCCTACCACGCTTCTATTTAGGTAGAGATGAGGACAAGGATGGGGATGTTTTTGCAGTGGGGAATGAGAATGGAAAATGTACATTTTCTGTCCCTGCCCCATTGCCATCCCTAAACGTGATGTAATATCAATGAGCTCCCTTATAAGATTTTACTTATTTATTCGAAGTCCGAAAGACTTTTCAAGAAAAAACAAATCAGTTTTTTCAATCGTATATCAAAGAAACTTCTCTCTCCCTGGAGAGGAAAAAAAAAAAAAAAAGACGGTAGCAGTGTATACCATTTAACTTTCAAAATTTTTCACATGTGGGATTATTTATTATTTTATATCTTATATTTTATTTTTATTGAGAAAATATACGCTATGTTTTAATATTTTACACGAACCTAGAGTCATCCAAGCATCATCTTTAAGTTGCAGAAGAAATAATGCTTAGTTTTGTTACGCCCAAACTATCTTTCTAAAACAGTCAATTGTAGTTAGATCGGGCGGTTGTATCCACTAGGAGGTAATAAAAAAACCAAGAAACGTTAGCAGAATAAGAACGTTAGAAAAGTAAATAATTAAAGAATAGTAAAAGAGAAATATTTTTTTTAGATTTTTATTGTAATTTAGAGACTTCAACAAGAGAAAAACGGTAAGGCATCAAGAATCCTTTATGTATTTTGTATTCTAATTGCAAAATTGATTCATAGATAACTCAATTGTATAATTCACAATCCAAATACACAATCGGAAAATATTGATTTTTAAGCTCTCAAAAATTCACAAAAAGTATTTTAAACAAACTAAGTCTTCACTTTGATTTCCATAATATTATTATTACAAGTTATCCTAAATCAACTAAATATTTTTCATAGTAATTTGCAGTAAAAGACAACTTATAAAATAATTCAAGCAAAATAATTATCTGACTAAATTACATAACTAAAGCAAAACTAATACTTATATTATATAAGGTTACATAATATTTTGGAATAAAAGAAATGAGAATAAGAAGACTTAATTAATTCAAAATGTAAAAATTACAAAATAAGAAAATCAATTTCACTAGTAAAATAATACTCAACACATAATTTCATCTCTAATCTCACTAATGAAAGAATTAGTCTAGCTTGCTTATCATTTTCACAAATTCTAAAAGAAAGTATGAAATAAATTGCAAGACAAACTAGAAAGAAGAAAAAATGTGTCTCCAAAAATACACTAAATGACAACAACCTCCAACACCCTTAGCTGATTACCCTATTTATAGAGTTTTGGGACGTTAAGCTTCAGCTAAAAGCAATGAATTTTATGGGAAAAGTTGCTCTGCTAAGGGGTATTTGGTGTGTAAATTTGAATTAAAATTGATAAATTTAAATAATAAATTTTATTAATTTTTCAGAAAAGATAAAAAAATTTTTAAAAAAAAGATAAAAATTTTAAAAAAAAAATAAAAAAAATTTAAATAGGACGGGTTATCAAACAGGGTCTTCGAGAAGTCGTGAAAAACTGATGCAATTAATCACATATTGAGTTAGTGGGGAACAAAGGAGGATCCACAAGCCATACGTCGTGCACGGAGCGGAGAGAATGGGTGAAGGCTGATGTCATCCGTTAGAAAATGGGACCCACGCGGAGAGGGGAAGGCACACGAGTAGACGTGCACTGGTGCAGAACTCGCGCCTTCATTGGCACGTGTGGTAACGCACTTGGAAGGACGAGCTGGAGAGGAAAACGTGGTGGGGCCCACTATGCACGGCTGCTGGTGTGGCTTGACAGATTCATCGGCTTGGCTGGGTGGCTCCTCAGGTAGCTAAAATGCTTGGGGTTTGAGCCGAAATTTTGCTTCTTTTTCCTTTGTTTAATGGCTCATTGCATGTTTCTTCCGAACAAACCTGAAAAACAAAATAAATTAAATTAAAATTAAGGGGATGTTGGTGTATGAGTTTAAGTTAAGATTTTAAGTTTCAATAGTAATTTTTTGTTGATTTTTTCAGAAAAGATAAAATTTTTTTTCAGAAAAAGACAAAAATTGAATATAAATATATGAGTTTGAGTTATAGATCCAAAACTAACCCTAAATATTTTCAATCTTAAACTTTGCTTTAAATCATGAAAATATAATTAAAACTCAATTTATTAATCAATTAAAATCATCAAAAAGTGCAGTTTTGTGCACTTATCACATAGCAACTGGGGTGAGCTGAGGCAAGATAGGAAAGGGGTTGGTCGTGGTAGGGATGGGAAGAGGTTGGGTCACAATAATGATCGAGGTGAGAACTTTAAATATTTTATTGAGAAAATTAGTAGCTTTCCTCATTTTTTATTTCTCTTTTTTAAATGTATTTGGACATT